>VZRE01014200.1:126184-240546 GCA_013396775.1 Cephalopterus ornatus
CCCCCCCCGCCTTTTCTTTCATTTTCAAGCATTCTTTGTTTGAACTGTGAACAAAGCCTGTTTTTAGTAAGTATTTGTACAGTGCCTATCTGTCCGGGCTCTGCTTTCCTTTGGGATCGTTGGGTGCTTTTGTAGGAATAATAAAATTAAAATTGGACACCACTCCAACAAGCTGCTATCAAAGTGCTCTCGCCAAGAGCAGGCGCTGCTGTTCCACATCCCAGAGCTTCCAAAAAACGTGTGAGATCCACAGAAATGTAGATGGCCAGTTAGCTACATCATACATATACAGATAGCCAGCTAACTGCAGAGATTCCTTCTCCTCACTGATGATTTCAGAACGTTCCAGAGCCGAGCACAATGTGCTGCTCCTGTCGTGCACCGTCTGCTGTGGCAGCCGGGGTAGGAGGTTGGGGAAGAAAATTGTTCATTGATATGTTATTTGTGAGTACATTTTTATTCCTACTGCTCTTAAAAGAGATGATGCATAAAATTAACCATGAACAATTACTGTAGCAGCAGCAAACTGCCTCTTTGTAAGTTTGAAGTTATTAAAGGGAATGATTGTCAAGGTGTACATGTATATGTATAATGTATGGATCCATGTATACATGTATTAAAAATTAAGGATTATATATAAAAACTTAAAAAGAATTGGCCTGGCTCCTGCTCTTGCTAAAGCTGTGCAGTGTTATGCGCCATTCAGAGCACACAACTCTGGTTCCCCTCACACAAAGGCTATCTTTGTTTTTTGGGTGAAGTCATGGTCTATTTTAAAACTCTGTGTTTTAATAATGAAGTTCCCTGGAAACCAGAGGAAATGAGACCATGAGGTTTTGTCCTGATAAAAACCAAACTGGAAACTGCAAAGTCAACTGTGAATAAATGTGCGTGTCATAGTTTATGGTTTCAACTTTCCAGTTTTATCCCTCTTTTCTAAATGTTTCGGAAGAAATTATAAAGCTCCCATCAGTGACCTCACCCAAATACGTTCTGCTCGCTTTCAAAGCGTTTTCTGGCCGTGGAGATAAAATGAGAGTGGGGCAAAAAGGCCCTTCACACCTTTCATATTTGTTTCTGGTAGATGTCATCGAGCTGAACTTCCCGAGCTCCCCGTGCTCCCCTCTGTTCCTTGCTGTGTGCCAGCTCTGCTCTGGATTTTCTCCTGACGCGGTTCCAGAGCAGAGCGCTCTGGGGACACTCAGCCCCAAGCTGAAAGCCTCTCACAAGAGTTTGTGCTTAAAGGATGATCAGCACCGCCTGTCTGTTGTTGGTGATGATGATAGTTAATAATAACCTATTATTAGTACAGTGAAATTTATATACTTACTGGAAATTATGAAATAGCTGGATCAAAGATCTCTAAAGACCCATTCATCTGGCTTTATTGAGGAGTATTTTAGTAGAAAAATTACCCAACTGAACTGGCTGAAGTTATTTGGGCGTTTAATCTTCTTTTGACACCAGTGATTTAAACCTCTCTTTTTTTACTGCAGGATCTTAAGGGGGAGATTATCAAATAAGTTGCAGAAATCTGTATGACCAGGGCAAATTTTTTTCTGTTTAGTGTGCTTAAGCTTAAAAAAGCAAAGATGCTGAGCTCTCAAAGGATTGTATTTTGGCAGCAGAGGTGACTGACAGCAAAGTTACTTCCGTTTTCTCAACAGTTACTTGGTTTTCAGAAGTTCCTCCTGCAACTGAACAGTGATAAAACCTCCTTTGCTGGCTTAATGCCACCAAGGAAACACTATGTGGATTGGAATGATTGTGCCTTAAAGGTGCAATGCCCATGTAGTGATTAGAGATGCAGGAGGAAATAACGATAAATACTTTTTTAGCTGCCATTCTAAAGCAGCAGTGGGGTAGCACCTTTAAGCCTTGTTAGTGTGTATGAGGAATTTTCCTGCTGCTACGTGAGAAGGAAATGCTGGACATTAGCAGATATAGGGCTTAAAATGTTGAAAACTTCAGGAGAATCGTGAAAAGTCATCTTTTTTTTAAAAAAAAAAACAACACTTCAGTTTCCTTTTCAGGTGGCTTGGATTTAGGTTGAAATACGTGGAAAACCCATGTGGCTCACAAAAGCGCCCTGAGTTTTCTGTCTGCCAGCTCTGCACGAGAGAAAATGGTAAAAATACATATTGCAAACCACGGAGCGTCCCCAGATGTAACAGGTTCCTCTATAAATCTTCATTTCCGAGGGCTAGTGTACCATTCCACCTTTAGTGGTGTTATTTGGGGACCAGATAACATGGTGTGCTTGTGCAGCTCTCACACAGATTAGCAGCTGTACATTTTTATTTTTGGTTTTTATTATTTTTTATTTAAAGTTATTGCACAATTCAAAAAAACAAGGCTCTTCTGCTTGTGCCTTTAAGGCTTGAGTGATTTATTGCATCTTCTGAAGGTGTTTTTTTTTTGATTTTTGGTGCATGCAGCTACTGTTAGTATGGAAATACAGCAGTGCAAGCGTCTGCATCAGATACCAATGTTGCAGGTAGGCAAGCTGTTTTCCTTTGTTTCATTGACAGGTTAATGTAGTTGTCACTGCATTAAAGGGTAAACAAATAACAGGTATTTCCTTGTTCCCTGTTTTCTGGGTACATGATTTAAAGTGTTAGTTTATCCTTAACAATGGCCCCCTTTTTTTTTTTTAATTATATCTCTGTTCTTCCACCAAGAGGTTATCAGTCATCTAAAAGCTGCCAGCAAGCACAGGATTAACTCTTCGTTTCTTTGCATGTGCACGACTCTGATAAAAAGCTTCAAGAAGGTTACAGAAGGATCACATAGTAAGAAACAGCTAATCACTTGTCAGTTTTGTTCCATTTACTATTTTGCAATAAATGAATAAAGTCTGTTTTTCCCCTTCAGCTTTGCACATGTGATACCTTGCCTTGTTACTAGGAGACGAGCTATGATGTGTATGATGTGTATGTTCCTCTCCTGGAGGAGTTTTAGCCAGGTAATCACAGGAATGTTGGCTGGTCAGTCTGTTGCTGTTTAGCTTTTAGAAAGTCTAAAACAGTGATGCTTTTTTGTTTGTTTGGGGAGGCTTTGGAGAAACCTCCTGGCAGCCCTTCCCAGACATGCCTGTATATGTGTGATTTTTGTATACATATAAAAATAAATGTATTTTTTTACTTTTGATAATTAATGTATGTTCTCCCTGAAATTTTTTGGCCTTCTGCTCTGCCTCAGTGTTTACTTTTGCCTCTCCCTGGCAGCTGCCTTTTCAAGAAGAGAATAATCCGTCTGAGCTGCTCCCATGTGAGTTCTCCTGGTCTTGTTGAGCTTCCTTGCTAGTCGATGGTGTGGCTTTTAATCTGGTTTCCTGAGGAAGTGGGGTTTATTCATTGTGCTCTCTGTCCCTCCTTACTCCTCAGGGTCCTTTCAGAGCAGGTTGAGAAAAGGGGTAAAGAGCTCCAGAATAATTTATTTTTCTCCTTTTTCCTTTCTGTTTTTCCAAAATTCATTAGCTGGACAGAGTAGTCCCTGGAGAGGAGGAGACAAGTGGGCAGAAGCATCGGGATGGCAGCTGCCAGCTGGACAGTGGGCACTGCCCTGGTCGGGGCTTGCTGGTGCTGGGAGAGGGGCACGGTGGAAAGCTGGCATGGTGTGAGGGGATGTGGCCAGAAACATGTAAGACCAGGTCAGGTGAGCCCTGCAGAGCTGCTCCGTGGCTTTTGGCTGCAGCAGGATGGAGCTGCTCTGGTTTCGGGCTGTTCGGGATTTTTAGGCCCTTTCAGCTCTTCCTCGTTGCTTGTTTGTAGCAGTTGGTGCTCTGTGGTGCTTTACTGTCTTTGCATTGGCAGATTTAATTCTCCTCTTCCTTGAGTTTGTGTAGGAATTGAGATTTGCTGCGAGTGAAGCTTTCTGTGGGTGGTTATAAAGACGTGATGGTGAGGGCAGCTGGAGGAGCCTGGGAAAGCAAAGGAGAATCCCTCTGTGTGATCTGGGTCCCTTGTGATCAGCAAAACCACAGTTTTTACTGTGATCATAAGATCAGATTTGTGTTTTATTTGTATTAGGGTTTTTTATTTGTGGCCCAGTAAAGAAATGTTGAAACTGTATTTGGCTGGGCAGGAAAACAGAAGTGTATTGGTTGGGCTGTTTGCTTTCTGCTTTGCAGGGAGATGGACCTTCCCTCTGGGGTTTCTCCACTCATGGACCAGCAGTGTGTTTTCCATATGTGTAAATGTAACATGACTTCATCTTCCTGCTGTGAGATGATGTTGTAAAAAAACATGTTTTCATAATTTTTTTTTTCTTCTTCTCTGAGAGAGAAGATGCTCTTGCACAAGCTGCATATTGTCAGCTCAGATTAGGGCAGAAATTGTTGCAGTGAGAGAGAAGTCAGGAAGCAACCTGGTTTAGGATATTTCTCCCACCACTTCTCCCCTGGCTGCATAGGGGTAGGAGGTATCAGCCACTTCTGTCAGGGCGGTGGGATTGGTTTAACAACAGGTTGATGCTCCTTATCAAGCCTTCCTGAAACTAAGCCAGCCTTGCAACAGGTTCCACTTTGCCGACCAAGTTTTAATTGCAATTGAGCATTAATTCCCATCTATGCAAATTCCAGTATGTAAATAAAGTTCCTTCAGCTCCTCTTTGGAGGGATCTTACACCGTGCTTGTCTCAACCAGCGTCCCCCCAGCATCTGGGGGAAGTTTCATGCATTTCAACTCAGGGAAATTTGGTGAAAATGAAAGTTAAGTGCAGGTGAAATTACAGTAGTAATAGTAAAGCCCATTTTCTTCTGCTGGAGTAGAGTCCCACGCAGCCTGGCTTTAGAGCATCTCCACCGAGCAGCAGCAGTTGCCATCAGAGAAGCCCCCTCCCCTTCCCACATTTATTTCCATGGTAACCCGGGAAAGGCATTCTGCAGCCTCAAAACTACTTTTGCTCTTTCATCATGCAAGCTGGCATTGTCAAGGGCTGAGTGTATTCCTACAGCTTTGAATGAATATATATTAAAAAAAGCGGGGGCGCTGAGAAGCCTGAATTTCGCTGGGCACTCTTGCTTTGGGAGGCCCTGCAGCAGGACAGAACGGGCAACCTTCAAGTGACCTGGTGTGTCCGTCCGTTGCTTAGTAAGGACAAAACATCCTTGGTGCATTAATTTGGGGCGGGGGAGGTGGGGGTTCTCGGAAGGAGCGGTGGCGGGGCGCGGGCGGGGGGCAGGTGGCGGGGCGCCGGTAAGCGTGTGTGCTGTGCTCCGCTCTGCTCCAGGGCCGCCTGCTCCCGGAGCCCTGAATGCTTTTTTTCAGGTGTCCTCTAGAAAATGGTGTCTTACTAGCCGAGCGTGCCGTGCATCCCCCTCCTCCCGCCGTGCGAGGGGGGATGCTCGCTGTGGCCGTGGGCAGCGCTCGCTCGCTGCCAGCGATTATAGCGCTGGTCGAGCGTTCGCCGGGCTTCCGTGCGGCTCCATAATGAGCTGTGCTGATTTTATGCCTTTGGAAACCCGTATTTGTGCGGCATTTGCGCCTGGATGTTGAGAGGATTTTATGCTGTGTGAGCCGGCTGAGGCTGTCTGCTCTCTGGTGATAAACATGTGGAACTGGTGGTACTCGGTAAAAGAAAACCAATTGCTTGCAAACAGTGTCTGCAAACGGGAAGGAATGAAATGATGTTGTAAGTAATCATTTTTACATATTCTGAAGCTGGTCCAAGCGTGGTCAGAAACATTTCAAATTGCATCACCGTCTGATATGATAAATGGATTGGACAGATTAATAATTTAATAATTTGAATTTTCTGCCTGTTTCCGTGTTGTCTGAGTACCTGATTCACAGTTCAGGGACGGTATTGATCAAAATGTATCGGGGGTGCTGCCTGATCAGAGAACTCGGTTGCTGTCCGAGTGGCGTGGGACAAGCTGGCAGGATTTTTTTTCCTTCCTTGCATTATTTGGTTGGGGAGGGGTGAAAATGTAGCTTTTTTCTAAATGTACCTGAAGTACACAATGACTGGGGAGTCACCATGACAACATGGGGACCTGGATCAGGCTTTCCCTCCACGCCTTTTCTGTTTTGTTGTTTTTTAAATATTTGTTATTTAGGCATTCTGTGAGGTATGTTTGAGGGGGTATCTTCCAGCTCCTGTTGCTGCGGGACTTCTCATGATGCCCAGCTCTTAAAGTAAATGATGTCTGCAGGATTTTCTCTGATTAAGCTCAGTCCAATGTATATAATTTGCTGTACAGTTAAGGTGGGATCTAAGCAAGGACATCAGCACCTCCAGTAGGAGTTAAGGGTCTGCCTTTCCCACAGTTTTGGCATTGCAAATCTGAAAACTTCTGCTGAGCTTTTCCATGGTCCTGGGGCTTCCTGTGTTATTCTGGTGTTGCCATGTGGGACAGGGAGCCTGGAGACTTCTGAAAGGTAATATTTTGGGGTGATCCAGCTCAGGAGTCTTGTAGATGACTGTTTACTTTGGGGAGTAGACATCTTACCTGGAGATCTCTCCCTCAGTGCTGTCTTCTGCCTCCTCCTGGCAGGTTTTCTAGGCTTGGAGAACAGGTGTTTGTTTTATACTTGTAACAGCAGCCTGTGTAATCGATAGTGAAGTTAGTGGAATTACCAGTAGTAGGAGATGTTCTGTGGAGGTGACATTCCAGTGTCAGCAGAGGAGGGTAATTATATACTTTTGCATTATCATCATACTTCTTGATGGGAAAAAACCTCCACTGTAATTTGGGTAAATGGACGTAAAAATCACAGCAGTTGTCACTTGTGCTTATGTAAACTTGGAAGGAAAGTATGGTTTCTGTGACATTTTCTGAGGACATGTGGATTACTTGCCCTTGTGGCAGAGCTGTGAGATGTTTCAGTATTGAGGCAATTGAAAAGTCAGTCACTGATAAGACAGTGACTTTGTCTTATTACCCTAAAACCTGACATGAGAACATGAAGAACCACGTTTTCTTCTTCACACCCATTAACCTAATGTTTTGTTTGCTGCTACATGAATAATATAATGACTTCTTTTAATTTGGAAAAATGTTGAGTTCTGTCTAATTGCTGGGGCTAAATTTTCAAGTTATGTTTAACAGGAATTATCTGGAGCTGGGTTGGATTGATTGTCTCCTTTGAGGAACCACATGCCTAAATGACACAGCCTATTTCCCCTTTCCCTTAATGTTACCTGATGTTATCATTTCAAATATAGCAAATGTGCAGAAAATCCAGTCCTTTGGAAATTCATCTTAAGTATCTTGAGAAGAGATTTCCTTTGAGCCAGAGGCTCAAACAGTGAGATAAATCCATGATGAGAAGAACAAGTAAGAGCAGGAGCCTGGTGGAGTTGGGTTATACAGATTTTTGTGTTTACATACTTGGCTTTCAAGATGGTTACAGTTAGGAAACATGTCATAATGCTAGAGGCAAAAACTTGAAAGTCATGAATTTAGGAGCAGTTAAAAAAACAAACCTAAATTCACCCTTCCCCTCCCTGCTCAAAAAGCCCAACCACAAACAACAAAACAAACCCCCTCTCATTCCCAAGGTTGGAGTCGAGCTTGGTACTGTAAGGAAATCCAAACCTTTAATGCATGAAAATCCAGTGGGGATAGGGCAGATTGACGCTGGTGATGCCATTACAGCATTCTTGATACTTAGGGGTGCTGGTGGTGGAAATGAGGCTTTTTACTCCCCCTGCTCTCAGCAGTAGTGCTCTGAGAGCTCAGTGACAGTCACCTGAAATCAAGGCATTTGTATTTCGTTTTTTCCTATGAATTTCGTCCGTTTCTAAGTGGGGAAAGGAAAGGAAAGAAAAGAGAGTGGGTTTCAGTCCTAGAAAACAGGATTAAATTAAAAATTGTGGTCTTTTATTAGGAACAGCCTGGTTTTGCTGTGTGTCAGAGACTGGCACTACCTTGCAGTGTAATCCTGCTGCTTGGCCCTTCCCAGTACGTGGGGAGTGTTGGTGTACAGACTGCCATGAAGGACTGCACCCAAGGCTGGAAAACTCTTTCCAGCTCGTCACCCCTTCACAAAAGTGAAGACTTCATCATAGTGGATAAACTCACAATTCAATGTTAAAATTGAATTCTGTTTTTACAGAGCTATTGTTCTTTGCCTCACTCTCCTTCCCCCCCACCCCAAGAAGTTTCTACCTTTGCAAGTTCCAACAGGAAACCAAAACTGAGCCTTTTCGCTTAACCCTGGGATCAGTTGAAGTTTAATTTCCCCTATAAATGCAGATGTGGCAATAAAAAACCCTTGCCACAAAAATGGTAGAGATCTGGAAAAAATGGTTCACTGGAAAAAGCTCAAGGTCTCGACCCCTTTGGTTATGAAAGACAAGCTGGTTTAACTTGGGTTGTATTTAGTGAATGATTTGGTAAGAATGGCGTGGTTTCAGAAGGTGGGAAGATCAGACTAGTTATTTTCCTTGTAATGGTGACTTTGCTGTTAAGAGGAACAAACAGTTTTTGAATATTTCTTTCAATACTGCTAATTCCCAGTGACAGTGTTTTGGTGCAGAACAAGAGGTTTTGATACTTTTTTCCATGCCATGAGGCAATAATAATGGAGACAAAGTGTTTCTGTTTGCTGGCCAGTTGAGTTGCAGCAAACCATGTCATTCCCAGGGTTCTGCAGAGCGCAGGACCTGTCAGAAGAGCAGCCCTGCCTGTGGTGCCACCCACCCCAGGAGGTGTCTCCGAGCCCAGTTCCACGTTCTGCTCCCTGTGGTCTTGCTGGCTCCCACCCCGAGTGCAGCTTTCACACCTTGTGTGTGGGATCAGCTGAATCGACTTGGAGTTGAGTCAGTTTATTGACCTGACAAAAACCTTCTAACCAAAAGTAATTTAGTTCGTGTGATTGAGGGAGCAGGGCAAGACAGCTCTTTCCGTGAGAGGATGTTGAGTGGAGTATAAAACAGCACCATTAGTCCCATGACCTGTATCTTGCAGCCGTGCTGAACTCTGTCCTTTGGCACAGGATTTACCACTTCTTTCTGCTGTTGGGTGTTTGGTCTGGTTTGTTAAAATGTCCTTTCTTGGAAATACTCCTATGAGAACCAGAGTGAGTGGCAATGGGTACAACGCAGAGAAGGCTAATGGAGATCCCGTGCTGGTCCTGCCAGGTGTTGAGTTTCCCTTCCAAAGGAGCTGCCCAGTGCTCTTGTGTTCCTTCTGAGCAGCCTGGATGGAAGAATATGAAGGGCTTCAGGACTGGGGCCTTAAAGAGTTAAATGCACAGAAGTACTGATCAGTGAATATTTAGGTCATGGAGGACTGAGACTGGAGAAAGATGGAACATTACTGACAGCCAGGGGGTTTATATTGGTAATGGACTGGAGAATATCTTCCATCTAGTAGTCACACCGGATTTTGACTTTGTAATGGTACTTTCTGTTGTGTTTGTGTTCTTAGTTGCACTGCTGTTGCTGTGCAAGAGGTTGAGGTGTGCAATGAGTCTTTAAGTGGGCTTTCTTAGAACCATTACTTGTGTTTGTCATCATGTCCTGCAGCACTGGTTGGAAGTGACTTCCTTATAATAGCAGATATTTTGAAGATTGAATGTGGGTAATTTGTTGCCTTTTCTGAGGCAGTGCTTACAAAATTCAGTGTCCTACTTTCTGCAGAGCTCTGACCCATAAACCACTTCTCAGCCATGTGGGTAGTCCCGGTTTGAAAGCTGTGGGTCAGTGTTTGTGTGGTATGTGTTGCAACCGTGAGCAGTGCCCCTGAAATCCATGGGATTACTCATGCTTCAGGCTTGAAAAACTTTAATTTAGCACCCTGAGTAAGGTCTGCAAGAATCAGGTCTGGCCTGCTGTATCCCAGGAGCTTGGTCTGACTGTGCTTGGGCTGCAGCTGTACCTGTTTGAAACAGTTCTTGTCAGGGAGACTTTCCTTCACGCAGAGCCCGGGTAATGTGCCTGCAAAAGAAGAGGGTTAGCACAGGGTTGTAAAGCGTGTTGTGAGGAGGGCTGGGTGTCCGTGGTTTGGAGAAGAATTCACTGAGCAAAGCTTACTGAAAATGCTACATCAGTGGGACTTCTTTTGTTTTCTGGTTAGTGTCTGTATTTACGTGGGAAAAGCAGGGTGGGAGCGAGTGAGGGACACTGAATCGGTGCTGTAGCAAAAATGGGACCTTATGTCCAAAGGACAAATATTTAGGTTTGGAAGTAAGTTTATTCCATGTTTTTGGTCATGGTGTTAGAATTTGTAAATTGTCATTCAGTGAAAATAACTATCAATAATACACTTTTCTTTCCCCCTTCTCACTGGACTTGGCATTTCTGCTTGGTTTCTTGTCTGCCTCAGTAGAGAATTATCTGTGTTTTGGAATGAATTGAGTCTTTTTCTTGGCAGTGTTGAGAATTGCACAAACTGTACTATTACCATCAATGTTCAAAGGAAATGAAGAGCAACTTTATTATAGGTGTAAACCCTCAGTAGTTCCCACACCCCCTGAACTGATGATTAGAAAGGTGACTTAAAATGTCAAGGAAATACAGGCAATTCCATTAATTCCCATTAATATGTGAATATTGCCATTAATATGGTAGTTTCTTCTGGTTTCTTATAACTCCCAGGGAAGTGGAATTACAGGCTTTTTTAAACTTTAAGGTAAAACCAGATAACATACACTTTGCTGTGCACAACAGAACTTGCATGTCTTCCTACTTTCAGAGGGGTTTTTTTTGTGAGTTTTGGTATGGGTCGATCAAGGAAGAGGAATTGCTGGTTAGACTAAATGGTGGAATCTTTGCACTTGGGAGACACAAATTGTTCTCAAAATTCAAATGTCGCTGTAGGCTCTTGAAGCAAGGAGCTTTGAGAGAATATCTGTAACCTTGATCTGAAAGATTGTTCTATCTCTTCCACGAAAAGAAGTAATTTCTACTGTATGGATTTTCTGAGCAGGGTATTCTCTTGTGCCTGTTTTGAGCAGGGTATTCTGATACTTGAGTTTGACATGAGCCAGCCACGGGCACTGACAGCCCAGAAACCCCCCTGTCCTGGGCTGCATCCCCACAGCGTGGGCAGCAGGTGGGGGAGAGGTGGGGGGGGCGGAGATTCCACCCCTCTGCCCTGCTCAGGTGAGACCCCACCTTAGTGAGACTTCCCAGTGTCCAGCAGAAGGATGTGGAGCTGCTGGAGTGAGTCCAGAGGAGGCCATGAAGATGCTCTGAGGGCTGGATCCCCTCTGCTCTGGAGCCAGGCTGGGAGAGCTGGGGGGGTTCATCTGGAGAAGAGAAGGCTCCAGGGAGACCTGAGAGCCCCTTCCAGGGCCTAAAGGGGCTCCAGGAGAGCTGGAGAGGGACCTGGGACAAGGGAAGAGAGAAGACTTAAGAGAATATTTCAAAGTAGGGAAAATCCTGTTGTTTTTTTTTCCCCTTTGTCCTTACGTACTTGGAAACTGAATAAAGAGCTCTCTCAAATAGTATGTGAATATTTATTAAATTAACGTGAAATGGATTTTATTTCTAAGCCCTTTAATTATATCTAGGGGGACATTCAAGTCTTTCAGACTGTGTGTCTGCTGCCACTTTGAAGAGTGCCCAGGGAGAAGGGCTGAAGGCTGCGGGGTCAGGCAGCACTGGGGTCTGCTGGGTGGGATGGGGCAGATGAGTGGTGAGGGGAAAGGTGTCTTTACCGTAAAGAAAAAGAGGTAGTGAAAAAGCAAATGGTTTAAAAAGATGAAGTTGTGCAAATTAGGAAGTTTCTACAGACACATTTTCTGCTAAAACAGTCAATGTCCAGCATTGGCTTACCTTTGACTCAGATATTAAATGGAGCAACTAGAGGAAAAAGGAAGGTGGGAGAAGGTGTCAAAGGGATCCTTACCCATGGCAGGGGCTTGAAACTAGATGATGTTTAAGGTCCCTTCCAACCCAAACCATTCTGTGATACATCGCCTTGTGTCTGTGGTGTTGCTCGTGGTTTTAAGGAATTCTTCAGAATAGCTGATTGAGAGCCTGCGTTTAAAGTGGGTGAGGTTTCCATCCTTTAGTAATTTGTGTTGTGTATATGGATCAGAAATCACAGTTCAGTGGGAAAAAAGAAAGCTGTGTTGTGCCAATTAGGAGTTGTCCTGCTGAAAGCCATGCCAGCTGTTCCCCTGATTCTGTGCTCATAAGGTGTGTTTGGAGGTCATCTGAGGAAAGCAAAGGAAAGGAAAGTGAGGACCAAGAACCCAAGTTTAAGATGTCACCAACTTAACCAACATATTTTCAGCAGTAAGGGAGGCAGAAAGAAGACATTGCATCTACTGGTAGCCGAATAATTCCTCTGATGGGTATGGACAGGTCCCTTGCTACAGGTAAAGTAGCTCCCAGTAACACTGAAAATCATAATTAGGGGGGGAAATGGAAGCATATTGAACATGTGAAGTGCAGCAGGTGTGACCATCGACACCCTTTAATGGAAAGGAAGTTTGCCTTCAACAAAAGGAGGATCTTTAAAAGGGCCTTCAGTAGTTAAAATGTTTTTCCACCAGCAGGGCTACCAAGAAGTTACTGCAGGGTTATGGCTGCAAATGGCATGATTGAGTTAGCCCAAAACAGGTTTGGGCTGCCAGATCCACCGAATTCATGGATTAAAATTTGGATAAGGGAAGTCAGAATATACGAAGAATTCTGATGTATCGTTTGCAGAGATGAGGTAACGATACCTTTGCCGTAGGTTTACTTATAATAATAATAATAATAAAAATTAGACTGACATGAGTGAGTGGACTAATGATGCCACTTGAGGGTACCAGAGTTCACGTGGTTTTATTAAGCTCTGGATGACCCAGCTCCCTTCATGAGTTTTCCACTCAAGTACTTACTGTTTCTCGACACAGCTATGCATGATGTAGGCAATTAGATCTTGCAAATGAGTACTGTTCTTTCATGCAATGATAAAATACTGCTTTCTTGTTTATCCTTCACTGCTCATCCCACTATTAATACTTTCTTTGGGGGTGTACATTACATCCCTTCCAAGCTTGGTAATTACATTGTCTGCAGTGTCCATCCGGTGAGGGCTGTCTGCTGATGAATAGCTGCATTCTCTGGGACTCAAACTCACTTCAATTCAGCTGTGAAAAATTGGATTTTGGATGTTAATTATCCAAACAAATCAGCAATTGGTTTAAAGCATTGTTAAGGACAAAGCAAAGAATAAATAGCTTCTGCAAAATATGGCATTGTGAATGGTACTGATCCTATCTGCTGTAATTTGCCTGTCTCCCTTTGAAAGCACTGTGCAGGAAGAGGAGCTCAGCTTTTGGAGATAATTACCCATAGTGAATATGAGTACTAGCCTGTTTCTTCATTGATATTAAAAGACAAAAGAAAAATTCATCATGTTGTTCTGTAAAAATAAACAAACAAAAACAAGCTAATTAAGGACTCAGTCTCTGAGTCCTGCAGTCCTCAAGAGTTTTAGCGATTTCAGTGTCTGTGTTCATCATTTTGTGCTGCACAGGAAGGGCTGGCAAGGTGGGCAATCAGTGATGAGACTGTGCTGAAGTAAACTGTGTGCCGGGACGAGTTTGGGGGTTGATTTATGTCAGACTGGGGCGGTGTGTATGTATCAAACAAGGATACAGATGCATGTGAACACACGGTATTTAAACCACACTAACAGCAGCAGTGAAGCCAGCACACGGATTTATCCTGGTGGTGAGAAATGAGGTGAATGCTCATATGAAATGGGGATTTGGTTTCATAACTAATGAACATATCAGACGTGTTTTGTGATACAACAACTTCAGCAGTTTGTTCATCTAAGAAATGCATGTAAATGGTTGTGTGACAGGTGCAAGATCATTAAACCAATTTTACCATTACCCTTTATGGTTTAATAGCCAAAGGTTAGGGCCTGAATTATTTATGAATACCTTTCTGCCAAGCCATCTTGTTTTGTTGTCTTGCCTAATCTGATCTGCTCTCTTATTATCCCTTACCTGCAAAGTAAATCTGGTTTAGGAATAGTGAAGTGTTAATTTTTATTTGATTCTGGATGAGTGCTGCTTGTGAGAATTTTATTTTTGCTTAATTAGACTTTGCTCTGTTAAGTTCTTTAAAAGACATTCCTATTTTTATTGGAAAGCTGAACAATTGAAAAATCTCTCGGAGTGATTTTCACCATCTCCCCCCCCAATTTAAACCTCTGAGTCAAGTGAGAAAAGAGAATTAAATGCAGCTTCTGCAGTGCAAGATACAGAATCCTTTTGTGCTGTTAGACCCTGGACCTGTTCTCAGGTAGCCTGAAAATGTTAATTGACTTGGGAGTAGTGAAGGAACCAGTACCGGCCTTCGATACGTTTCTATTGAAGTTGGGGGGAGTAAGGGTGTTTAATTTTTTTTTCTCTCTTTTTTTTTTTTCCACTTATCCTAAATTAAGGGATGCACTAAACCAGAATAAGAATTTTAACCTCGTGAGAATGCAGGAATGCAACTCTTTGCAATCAAAATATGGCAGAACAGTAAGTCACCGTAGCTTGGCTCAGATCCTCAGTCGTTAAAAGGCAAGCTCTCAACCTGCCCCAGTTCTGAGACAAAACGTGTCAGTTTGAGGTTTCTTCTTGTCTCTGATCACAACAGCAGTGGTGGTAGGTCTGAGGAAGTCATTTGCTCAGCTGCAGTAACTGGGGGGGCCCAGTTAATCACAATTCCTGGTGCTGCCAACCATCCCTCCTGCCTGGAGTTGGCATCAGAAGGGGAAGCAGGACAGATTTTTCCCTCGGTGTTAAATGTTTACAGGCATTTCTTCCCATTGCTTGCTGACCTCTGCAACGCTTGTTGCTGATACCCATCTTATGGTGCAGTGTCAGGTGGAATATGGATTCGTACCTAGTGAAAAAAATTATCTTTAGTGCTGACGAGCTGGTGCCATCCTGGGGTGACTGCAGCTCTGAAAGGGGGCAAAGTGCCACCAACAGGCAACATAAAGTACTAATTTATGCAGCCATTTTTCAAGGGAAAATAAAGGTCATCAAAGGTTAAACAGGAGCAGAGTGTTTCATGACGTTGGTGGTTCTTACCTACTTACACCGTATGTGAGTCACTGGTTGACCTTCCCTCTCCTCAGTTCATTATCCTGTTATAACTTGCAGTTATTATCTTTTAGTAATGTTTCCAAGCATCACGTGCTTGTTCTAGAGAGTGCCCCACTTACTGGTCTCCTTCCCTCATTGAACAAGGCAAAATTAGACGTAGGGGAAAAAATTCGAGCCAGAATAAATTTCTAGACCCCTCACTCCCTGCTGTTCCTGCCACACCCAGACGCCAGGGAGGCCCAGTGCTTTCCTTGTGGATCTGTGCTTCCCTCCCAGGACAGCCCAAGCTCTTTGTGTTGCAGAATGGGTGAGCCAAGGCAGGATAAGTGTTCTGACTGTGTCCTCGGTGCTGGCAGCAGCCCCTCTGCCGAGGGGATGGGGTGCAGGGTGTGTGTGGTATGTTTGGGCTCTCTCAGAAAGGCTGGTGCAGGTTCTGCTCCCGAGGCTTTGCTGGGTCCTCTCGAGCTGTGATTCCGGAGGGCAGGGCTTTCTAGTGTTTTATCTGTCTGTAAAATGTCATGGTGTGATCTAAGTAATAATGGGCTTGCGGTGTGGCGTACGTCCCTGGGGAGAGCAGCAGCTCCTGCCCCACTGTGCCTTTTCCCTGATGCCCAGATGGTGGTGTCTCTTAATAGATTCGTTTGCATCCTCTTTGAACACCAAAACTGCTTGATTTGGCAACCTTTGCCATTTCAGACGCAGTCACTATGAACCCCACAATCTGCCTTGCAGGTGATTTTTGTTTGGTTGGTTGGTTTTTCTTGTTGTTGTTTAAAAAGATGGTTTTTTTCAAATGCCAAAGCCCAGCAATTTAATTTAACGTTATCATCTGTGTTTCCAACAGATCGCTGAGTGGGTTGGAATTTTATGTTGTTAAATGTAATTACAGTTTAAATTCCGTGCACACAAAAAGGCAGTGTGCCCTGCAACAGGTTTATGTTGAGAAAGGCACAGAGCACAAGATGCCCAGGTAAGGACTACTAGATTCCATTAATTAACTACTGCTACTTCCATTAATCTTCTACTAGGAATTGCATTTGATGCAAAGAATGTGTGACTGGCTTAGTGTAACAAACATTGCATGTCAATCTTCTGTTCTTTTTGCATTGACAAGTTTAATTTGGTGGGTACCCAGTACATGTTTTAGTAATCTTGCAGTTCTGTACATGTCATTTAAAAACATCTGAGAATCCCAAACTGGCTGTTCTGTGAGGAGGAAGAGGAATCTCTTTGGTCAAAGAATGTTTTCTGTAGATACTGGGTTAGGAAAATAGGGCTGTAGGAGTTGCACTCACATATATCTGGGCAGGCAAAGAAGAAATGCTCTGTGAAGAAGAAATAATCTGTGACCAGTAACCTGGACAGATTAACTAGAATTTTCCATGTGTTTCCAGTTTTATTCCGGTTGTTTTGTCACAAGGCCAGGTCGGGCGGGGCTTGGAGCAACCCAGTCTGCTGGAAGGTGACACTGCCCATGGCAGGGGGTTGGAACGAGATAGTCTTCATGGTCCCTTCCAACTCCAACCATCCTGTGGTTCTGTAACTGTGCATCTTGCAGTGAACAAAATACAGGATTCTTCCCGACTGTTAGAGCAACTGAGCTTTTCAATTAAAAACCACCTCTGAACAATCATTTTGCTCGACAGGTGTGGTTTTTCCACTGCCACCATCCGTCATAAAACCTGAGAGGAGCATTCCCATTCTGAGAGCCCAGCTTCAGCCAAGGAAAGCTGGAGAACAGAGCTGGTCCCTCTGAGCATGTCTCTGGGGGTTGTGTGCAGGGAGGCCGAGGGGTGAGGTGGGGTGGTCCCGCAGCACGTGGTGGCCCTGTTGGAGCGAGTGGTGGCAGGGACAGCTGGGCTGTGGGCACTGGGCCGTGGGCTTGGCTTAACCCAGAAATTGCCAGCAGCTGCAGCCTTGCTGTTTGGGCTTTCTGAGGAGAGCTGTCACTCCCGAGCAGGGCAGGTGGGGAGACACGGCTGGGGGCAGGGTTTGCATGTATTTATGAGTGCCAGATTTGGATATGGGGGGATGACACCTCAGCTCTGAGCATCTCCTAAGTAGCCTCTGGTTGTTTATGAGCAGGAGTAACGTGGTTTAAGGTGCCTTTGGAGCAGTAACTTTGTGTGATGACAATCGTCACATGTTTTGGAGGGGGTTGCTCGTCATGTGCAGGAGGCAACCTCAGTGCCACAGGTGGGCATGGGTGGGGACTGTGTGGCCAGTTGGTGTCACAGTTGATGGCCACCCATGAGTTGGTGTCCGCTGATCACTCACAGAGTGGAGCAAAGCATCAGGGCATGAGCAGACCTTACTGCAATTCTTGTGTGCATGTGCTTGGGGTTTTTTTGTTTGTTCCTTTTCTTTTTTGGGAGGGCTCGTGGTATCTGCTGACATTGAGCAGTGTGCTGCCAAGGAACCGAGTGTCCTAGGGAATTTGGAGATGTACTGGTGTTACTATGTTATTGTTTATTGGTTGATGCTAACTCAGGTCCTCACTTTACATGTAAAGATACTGCTCTGACAGGTGTCTTGTTCATCTCCTTGTGACCTGACCGTGGCAGCAGTTAAAGCTCACTGAGGCCAGTATACCATAATAGATCTGAAAAAACTGAAGCCAAACAAAAAGTATTTATCGACAACCCATGATAGGATTGGGATGATAGAACTCAAATGTGCTGTCACTGCATATAGTGATCATGATGCTCTTATGATTGTAAGAGCTCAGAATTGTAAATTCATTACAAGAGTCATTTATTATCTGAAATAATGTTGTAATGATATTTTCTTTTACTGTTTTTCTTCTGCAGTGAAAATTCTTTGCATTTTTCTTAATAGCATCTAAATTTCTGTCATGGCTTTTCTTAATAAATCCCTGCAGTCATCCTTTCTCAATAATGCAGCTTTGCCAGCAAGCATACATTGTATGCATTGAGATTTCTCCATCAATAAAAGAATGATAAGGACTAGTGATTCAGAAATTTCATGGAAACCAGTAATTATTGAGACAGTGACTGTCATACATGTGCTGGTTTATGCAATATAATTTAAAACACAAATATTCAGACACCTCCTGTGCAAATAACATGGTTTATAATTACTCCTCTTAGCTATACGTTTATATTTGAAAATGCTGGCTGCCAGTTGCCTTTCATGTAATGATAGACCCAATTCTCTCTTCGTTTACTTCAGAATTGAAAGCTGTCACCTAAGCAAGAGAAAATGTTTACTATTTTCACAGCATCAATCTGAATGCATATTTTGGGTTAATGGTCTGATGCTGAAAAGGTTACCTGTTTTATGTTTGGCTTGAGCTTCCAATTTCTTTAAAATTTCTTTAAAATCATTGCTGGCAGAGTTCTAGGGCAATTATGAAGTGTGATATGTTTTTTCTTCAGAATGAAGATTTAGCAGTCAGTCACAAGGATTGTGTTATTTGTGATTTATTATCTGTTGTCCCAAATAATAACCTGAGTGCTTGGAAAATGTCCTTGTTTTCACATCTAGTGACGATGGATTGGATGAAAGTACAATTATAGATAACAGGAGAGATGAAATGGCTGCTACAGACACAATGAATTAACTGAAGTTTTGTTGGAAAACTAATACTAGTTCCTTTTACTGCAGCTTTCCTCTGTACTCTATGTTACAGGCCTTTGAGCTGGTGTTACTTTCTTTGGAGCTTGCCAGACTGAAATAAATATAAAGGTTGCTTTATCCTATTCTTTGTCCGCTCTGGGATCTGAAGTACTGGAGCCAGTTCAGTGCTTTTCAGTCCTTCCATTTTATTTATCTGCATGTTGTTCTCATGGACACCTTTAACCTTTTCCAGGTTCTTTTCCTTGCTCTCACTTTGGACCTTGGAGACTGTGCATCCCAGAGTGAGGAAGCATTGACCTGGGCTGAGGAGATGGTCGTGCGAGGGAACTAATGTTGCCAGGCACACACTCTGCTTGTGTGTCCCCTCAGAGTTGGAGGTGACATGGAGTTTGACCTCGGGAGCAGCTGTGGGATAACGTGGCTGTGTGGGGCTCTGCTGGAGCAGGTGCAGAGGCTGGGGCTGCAGGGATGGGGTAAAGATTGTATTCTCTAGTCAGCTGAGAAACCGCTACAGCAGCCTGTGGACCTTTGGTCATCATCATAGGCTGCTCAAAGTCTCACCATGGCTGGACCCCTTCACGGCTTCCCTTGCACTGGCTTTGCAGTCACTCTATGGGATCCCTTTGTTGGATACTTCCAACATGAGGAAGGCATCAGGAAGTGGCACAGGACTAGGGATGCTTTTGCTTTCAGCCTCTCAGTGCTGTCCAGGCTCTTAAAGGCTTCTCCCAGCTGTGACTGCTACCGTGGCCCCTCGTGGCACCCCAACATCCAGTCTGTGCAGCAGGGGGACCACAGCAACCTGTCTGCTCCTCTGAAGTTCCTGCCCCTGTTCAGCCTCATCACTTGGAAATAAACTGGTTTTTCTGCATTCTTTGCTCAGTAAAGGGGTTTCTTACTGAGAACGTTATTTATTGAGAATTTACATTGTTCTTTTGTTATATCTGTATTAAATGGGGGGGGTAATATGTTTGTCTGTGCTTGGGGCTGGTCAAACCAGGGTCTGAGCAGCCTGATGTGCTCTGCTTTGAACAGAGGGGTTGGACTGGATCATCTTCCCAAGCCCCTTCCAACCTCAAAGACTCTGTGGCTTGGTCATTTTCTGTAAAAGCCTTAAACTTCGAGTAGGGAGTTACCCAGCCACAGAAAGAGCTGAAATATGTTTTCTTTTAGTGATTATTGTGAAATTGCTGTAGATTTTGAAATGTGCAGCTCTGTTGTCAAAATAGTGTAAAAATGCCTGCTGTGCTTTTCAATAATGAAGTTGAATTTTCTTAACTTCTGCAGTGTGGAGTGACAGCACGTTGTGGTCACACAGAAAAGCTAGTCCTGCCCTGCAAAGCTCACTTCTGTAGCGAAGAATCTGAGCTAGGTTTACATACTTTTATTTAGTACCCAAATAAAGACTTTCAAACGAGCAGAGGCTAATCATTGGTTTACTGAAACTAATAAAACAATTCAAGATTACAAGAGAAAGCCAGTTGTTGGGGCACTGTTGGATATGCATTATATTGCCATTAAATCTTAAGTGGAAGATGATTTTTACTCTGCATGCTGGTTAAATGAGATTTTACATATTGCAGTGTGTGTCATTAAGAAGATGCACAAGCACATCAACTGAGCAGTGAAAGATCCTTGCATGCTGCTTTTGTCATTAGCAAAACCAATTTAATAAGCTTCTCGTAAAAGGAGAAATGAAGCACATGAAGCGTTTGTTATGACATGGTTTTGAATGAAGGATGGAATCTCGCTCATAGGACTACATTGGACTGTTTCTCACCTTTGTGTCTGTTAAATCACTGGAAGGTGGGCAGTGTAATTCTTTTCCCTCTTTTTTTCTCCCCCCTCTCTCTTCCTAATTCTGGGAATTGGAGATCTGCCGTCTTTCTCTTTGTTCTTGAGAGAGAATCCCAAGAGCAAATCACCCAGCTGCAGGTAACCTGAAAGGAACAAATTGAAATGGCTTTGGCTGTGATTATTTGTTTGTGCTATAAATCTCTTTGGGTTTTTACAGTAATGGATTGCTCCATGTTGCAATTTCTATGTTAAAGCAGTACAGATGTGAAGTCCCAGGTGTGTTATTAGCTTGAAATATGTTCTTTGCTTTGCATAATCAGTGTAATTATAAATTAGGATTCTTTCATCATAATGGGAGACCTGTTACTTGTCACAGGAAAAGGAAAAAAGCAGGCTCTGTGCATCATCCAAGGAAATTCTCGGGAATGCTGAGTAAGGATTGTGCCTGCATCCCTTCATGGGGGTCCAGCGTGTGCATCTCAGAGGAGAGGCCACGTTGGCAGAAGTCTGGCATCACTGAGGGCTCTGGGGTTGTCAGATAGACAAAATAATAGCTTGGACTTAGGAAACCCATGGTGAGAATGCATCTACAGTTGCAGCTACACACTGCACCTCGTGCTCAGCGGCCTTCTGGCTGATCCCTGGGGACACTGTGTAGGAATCAGAGTGTTCTGTGTGGGGTGTTCCCTTCTGGGACACTGTGCTTACCCTGCCTAAGCGTCCCCGTGTCGTGCAGGAGGCAGCCAGGCTAAACCTGGAGACCAGAGCTAACCTGAGTTAATAACCAGAAAAAATGAGGTGAGAAGCCAGTTTGGATGGGGAAGAGGCAGAGGGAGGGAAAGGTAGGTTGAAACGCTGATGCTGTGATGAAGGACCCCGCAGTGGTGGTGTGCAGGGCTCAGCCTGAGAGTCAGAGAAATGCCCCTGCTTGAACAAGAAGTTGTGAGGGTAAAATTATGATGAGAAATCCTTGGCTGCAAATAAGATTTCCCCGGTTCTAGTCTGTGTCATGTGCTTACCTCAATTTTTTTGTCTGGGCACGTTATCTGGCCAATACTCAATCCTGAAATCAAGAATAAATTAGGGAGAAGGGGCCATTATCTTTCATCTTCAATTAAACTTTTTTCAAAAGAGAAATGCAAAGCAAAACAAGGTCTTACAAATTAATGAGTTCTGGGTTTCATGTTAATTTGAATGAAACATAGGAATGAAAATCCAGTTCTCCTTCCTTGTTCTAAATTAGGCACCTGCAAACAACTTCAGCTGGACTTTGACATCTGGACCTTGACTGCTTCAGGAATTAAATCTTGAAATCCAGTGCTGAAGTTAAACAAATTCCTTTGCATTTCAGAACACAAAAGTAGGGCAAGACTTGTACGCACTGAAGAGATGAGTCTGGCTGCTCATCCCTTCTTGCCTCCCTTTCTCTTGTAGAGGAACAGTGTGTGACAGCCCCGTGTGATGGCTGAATCTCCTGATGTGCCAATGAGCAGCGTTCTGGCAGGGCTTTTGTCACCTGCAGTGTCAGACTGGCTGACATCTGCCCCAGGCTCCTTCTCCTTTACTTTGTGACTCTTTATGCCTCAACCTTTATATGTCATTTAACCTGCTTTCCTTACAAGATGGAAGAATCTCAGGGGCGGTTTTTCTCTTCTACCTTTGATCTTGGTGTCACAGAAAGTTACTGTGCTGATTATTTTAGCCTGAAGTAATTAAATTATGTCATTTAGGGGGTGGGGAAAGTCAGCTAAATGCTTCCTGCAAAAGAATGAGCTTTTCAAAGCCTGTCCATTATACTTTGTTGAATCATAGAAGTTTGCAGCTGCCTTCCAGGTACAGGGATTTGCTGTTCAGTATCCCCTAGCTCTGTTGCATGAACGTCACTGGAGGCTTGAAATTGTATTGCCAGAGTTTAGGACCAGATCTGTGAGTTACGTCCAGATTCTGAGGTGTGACAGAAATGCTATTGCAAAGGTTACTGGTGGGCACCTGTGTCCAAGTCATCTGAGGGATGAAACCTACGGCCAGACTGATACTCTCCAGGGGGGTACAAATACAAGCAAAATAAAAAGAATAACTTTGGTACGAGTTTGTCACAGAACAAGCGTGAAAGAGCTTGAGAATTGCCACTTAGGTGGGTGTCAGTCTCTTCTCCCAGGCAGCAGGTGACAGGACAAGAGAAGAGCCTCACTTTGTGCCAGGTGAGGTTTAGTTTGGGTATTAGGGAAGATTTCTTCCTTGAAAGGGTGGCCAAGCCCTGGCACAGGCTGCCCAGGGCAGTGGTGGAATCACCATCCCTGGAAGTGTTAAAAAAAAAAATGTGTGGATGTGACACTTTGGGACATGGTTTAGTGGTGAACGTGGGGGGGTGGGGGGTTGGCAGTTCAACTTGGTGATCTTAGAGGTCTTTACCACAACCATTCTGTGATAACTTGGAGAAGCACACAATTAATTTAACCTTGGTATTGGTCAGGTCATTGACTGTGTAGGTTGTCACACACAGATAGTAGCACTGCAGACACAGAGCTAGAAATTATTGCATTTGCATTAAACCGCATGAGGGAACATATATGGCTTCTTTAAAAAAATACCCCAAACCCCAAAAATCCATCAGTCCTCATCTATACTCCAGCAGAGTTTAAATTATAATCACTTAGAAATTTATTAACTGAGAGGTTAAGTAGAGTTTTCCACTCTCAGGACTTCCATCCATCCAGTGCTTGGATAACAGTGGTGTGCAGCAAGGAGCTGCTTCCCCAGCGAGGAGCTGCTCCCTCCTTCTCTGCAGGAGATGGTGAGGTTGGACATGTCCCTGGTGCCAGCCTGGATGAGCTGAGTGCCTTCCTACAGAGAGGTTTGGGTACAGCCCTGCCATTTGGGGCTGACTCCTGTGACCAAAGGGAGGCTGGGGCTGTGCAGCGCGGCCGTGTCCTCAGCGTCCCTCTGGATGTTCACAGAGGGCTCAGTTTGGGTTAAAAACACGAGCTTTTTTTGTTTTTTAACTGTTACCAGTAACCTCAGGAGCCAAAGGTAAGTGCTTGCTAACTGCAGTACCGCATCCTGTTTCATACAGGAAAAGAAAATATTTTTGTTTCGGGGCTTTATTGTTGGTCCTGGAGGAGAGTGTGTTCTGTGGTGCTTTACTTTGGTTTGTTTCTCATTTGCCTTTCAAGTGACTTTTTATTCTGTTCTCAGTATGGTTTTTCTGGTCGTTGCTTCCAAGGCTCCAGCCCCCTTGGAACCTCCAGCTCTGGGAGCTGGTCCTTCTCCCCATTCAGCTGCTGCGTTTTTCCCCTTGCCTCATTTATGGCAAGAATTGGTTGGCAGCCTGCTCCAAAATAACAATAAAATAATAAATATCACTTTACTTTTTTTTAGGGAAAGGTGACCTTCCATACAGTTACTGATAGATTCTGCCTTTTTGTCCTGGAAGGGTGTTTAAATTTTCAAGTTGAGTTGATCCTGTGTTACATCTCAGCAGGTGTTATCACTGCCACTCTGGTGGGGATGTGGGATATTTGAGTGGCCTGGTAAGGGGCCTTCCTTTGTGCTTTCAGTGGGTGGTGTGCTGGCCAGTGGTATTCAAAGCAACATAAAAAGTGTGAAACCTAAAAAGTGTCAACCTAAAACTAGGTGAACACACTTAGAAGTGAGTGTCTGCTTGGGGGTTTGTCTGTTGTTTTTTTTTCCTTGCCCCATTGTGAGGTTGTGTGGAATGACTTTCTAGCAGCAGGATTACTGAGACATCCTTGTGGTTTTGCATTTTCTTTACCTTGTTGTGGTATAAGTATGAAGATCTTGGCAGAATTCGGTTTACACACCTATGTTGAGTATTGCTGTAATACAGAATTAGGTGTTGAAGCTCCTCATTTTGGTCACTCAGAAATCTTTTTTTTCACTCAGAAATGGTTTCCTGACTATGAGGAAAGGGCTGGTGTAGGTCTGGTGAAAAGCTAATTCTTTAAATGAAAGTACATGAGGTTAAAAGAGTCATTAAAATTTTATAATGGTTTCTTTAAAGCAGTTGTGGAGGAACCTCTGGCTGTGGGATCAAGTGCGAAACGTCCCGGAGGCAGAGGCGTGTTGGAGTGGCATTGCACCTGGGTTAGGTGCTGTTCTGGATGGGGCAATAAAAACAAGGTTGTAATGACTGACAGACTTCACTGAAATGAGAGTGTAAAGCAGTTTTTTACTGGTTGTATGTAAAAACCTATTCAAGAAGAACAGAAGTCAGAGCTGAAAACTCCTTTCCCCAAATTATGCCTGTTGTGATTCATAGGATGAGAAATGTAAGGTGTGTGCCAGTGCTGGTGGAGCACAGCCTGGATTTGGATTAGCTTGCAGGAATGTGCTTTAGGAGAATCTGATGAGGATAAAGGTGGGAAATCTTGATGCAGGCTTATGGAAGATACTGTGTCAGGGATATTCCATAGTGACCCTCGAGATGTTATAGAAACATCTGTTAAAGGAAGGATCCTCACCTAAGGCATTTGAAATTAGTCAGAACAGGACAAAAGCACACCAAATCCCAAATCCCAGCATTGTGTTTTTCCCGTAAGAACCCAAAGCAGCAGCCCCTTCGTGGCTCCTGGGAATAAAGCCTGCCCTGAAATGCAGCGTTCATTCAAAATTTTACGTTTTGCTTCCTCCTTTATGATTTCCCGTGCAGGATTCTGATGGGAGAGTAGGAGAGGGGAAGAAGGAGCATCAAACACTTTCAAGACTTTTGATGGAAATCTTTTAACCAGCTCCATCCCATGCTGGCTGAATTGCATTTGTTGTCACTTTTGAGGCCCCTCATTTCCCAGAGGGGCTGTGAAGCAGTCTGTGAGTGTTCGAGTGTTGAGAACTGGGTGGGGTTTTTTTTGTTTCCATGACGTGTCACTCCTGTCACTGACTGTTCTTGCATTAATATCAAACTGTATCTAAGCAAAAAAACTTTTTGAAGAGATGAAGGAGGCCTACAAGAGAGCTGGAGAGGGGTTTTTTCAGAAGGGTGTCTAATGACAGAGCAAGGGGGAATGGCTTCAAACTAGAAGATAGACTGAATATTAGGAAGAAAGTCTTCCCTGTGAGGGTGGGGAGGCCCTGGCACAGGTTGACCAGAGAAGCTGTGGATTCCCCATCACTGGAAGTGTCCTAGGCCAGGTTGGACGGGGCTTGGAGCAACCTGGGCTAGTGGGAGGTGTCCCTGCCCATGGCAGGGGAGTTGGAGCAAGATGGTGTTTAAGGTCCTTTCCAATCTGAACCATGCTGAGAATCTATGATTCCATGCTCTAGCTTTCTCTTTTCTACTTCAGAAAGGTTCAGGCTCCTAAACCATCCACATCGTCTGTGCTGCCTTTTCAGATGGTTTGAAACTCAAACCCAGCAGCAGTCTCCTGTGACCTGTGCTGAGTGCAGCTCCTCCACAGGCGTTTGCCACATTTATATGCTTTGAGTCACCGACCGCAGTGGTGGTCGGAAGTGAGCTGGGGGAGGGTGGTCAGTTCCTGTGAGCATGGTATTTAACCCACGAAATGAGAGCTGCAGCAGGAACTGTTCTCCCTGCTTTTTGGTTGTCTCACAGCTCGAGCGAGTAAGAAAAAATGTGGTGGTCTCTGGTCAAGCAGAAGTAAGTGATGCACCTCTCTTTTCGGGGGGAGTTGCGGTCCACGCCAGATTCTTGCTTGCTTTTGAACGTTTTCTTTGGTTGCATCTGTTTCTGAAAGCTCGTGGTGATGACTTTGCTGTCATTCTTTTTGCTAAATTTGATGTTTCGGAATGCCAGAAAAATGTGGCCAGTGTCGTCGAGCTGGGTTTTATAGCACATTATAGAACGTGTGCAGCCCTCACATCCCTGACAGGGGCTCTGCTGGGCTGTGCACAGGAAGAAGAGGTGGGTTTGGGGAAAATGCTGGAGTTAATGAAGCAGGGTAAGAGGAAGGAGAAAGATGGACCTGGTGGCAGGGTGGGAAAGGCTTTACTCCTTGCTGAGCAGCGGGAGAGGGTTGGGAACTAGTCCAGTGTAGGGCAAGGTGTGAGACAGCTGAGGAACTGCAGGCTTGCTTCATTCCAGTGGAATACTGCAAAATCTCTTCTTCTAAAAGAAGGCTGGAAGAGAAGTCCCATGGATCAGCAAATGTAGGGTGTGCCAAACCAGGAGATTGTCATAACATTGCAGGGTCTCGCTGCTATCGCAGACCTCCAAGATATTTTATTTTAAACAGGCAATATTTTTGAATGGGGACTGGGTGCCAAGTGCAAGATCTGAAACTGGCTTTTGTGGTGGGAGGAAAGCCTGGGAACTGGAGTTCAGCCATTTGGGTTCAGCTGGTCTCTTTATTACTTCACTCAGTGGAGCACCCAAAATCCTTGTGTTTTATCTTAGTCTAATAGAAAATTATGTCGTAGCCTTCAAGTTTGTGACAGCTTCTAAGAGAAATTTTTCAAAAATACAGGCTTTCCTCTGGGTGCATACAGTGAGGATAATGAGAGACACTTGAGAAAGTTCTTAATGCCATAAGATTCCTGGTGGCTTTGAATTCTGTCAGAAAGATAGATGTTATTAGTGAAAATACAAATTGTACCTCAACCAAGGCATTTCAGAAATTTTGTTCAGGTTTTACTTTAGTAGGAGCCTTAAATACGTATTATTTTATTAATATAATGCAAAAAAATTACCTCTGGAAAGTGTCATCTGTGCCCTTTCTTGCTTGGATTGGTTTTGAACAGAGGAATTGTAAGCAGCATCGTTCATGTGAGTAGAATCACAAGCCAGCCGTGAAGTACTTGAGGTTAGAAGCACAGGGACTGTGCAGAGCAAAGCTGAGTCTTACTGCAGGATTTTATGAGTTGGAAGTGCATGCTCATGCCTGTTGTGTGTGCCTGGGAGGTGTCTGCACACAGGTGTGACTCTGCCTTGAGCTGTCACAGGTAACCAGGGGTAAGATGGGAAGTCAGTGTCAGCCAGGCTCTCTGGGAAAAACCTTTTATAAGGTTTGGATACAAATGACCATTTTTTCATCAATTTGCACGTACCACTACACTTCCCAAATGCTTCTGTGGCACTTACAGCTAATCTGGTTGTCGTGGCTTAGGAATGGTATTCCCCAGTTCTGTGTTCCCACTGAAACGCTCCAAACTCACTCACTCCCCCTCCCCTGTGGTGGGCTGGAGAGAGAATTGGAGGCAAAAAGGTGAAGATCGGGGTTGAGATAAGAACAATTTACTGAAAACAGGCAATGAGGTATGCAAACAGTAACAGCAACAGTATTAATGACAGGGGACACAAGAAAGGCGAAGGATTCACACACGAGTGTTCAACACACAGAAACAGGCAAAACCCTGACCCCCCACATCCCACCCAGTCGGGAAGGGACCATCCTCCCCACCCCCAGCAGTGACATACAGTGATATAGAATAACCTCAGGGTCCTGGCCATGCCCCTCCTGGCTACTGCAGAAATTACCCCTGTCCTGGCCAGAGCAAGGACATTATCCACCCCTTATTCCTTACAATCTTCATCATGTCATTTCCATAGTCAGCAGCTGCCCCTCCAAAATACCTGTTAAGTTCATGTCCATGGCAGTTATGGCACACAGTGGCAGTGTGATTCAGCAGCCAGTATTATACAGTTCAACATTACAGACAATTCTCACCCCAAATCACGTCCCCTGAAGGTGCACGTCGTGTTTCGCTGTCCCTCTGCATTACCCACCAAGTGCACCCAGGTCCTTGAGGGACTGGAAGGGACCCCTTCCCCCACTTGCCCC
This sequence comes from Cephalopterus ornatus, assembly GCA_013396775.1. Taxonomy (NCBI): domain Eukaryota; kingdom Metazoa; phylum Chordata; class Aves; order Passeriformes; family Cotingidae; genus Cephalopterus; species Cephalopterus ornatus. Next base: position 154,341 of record VZRE01014200.1, read on the forward strand.
TGGTGTGGCCTGAGATGATAGGCAATATCATCTGGGTCCTGGCCATGCCCCTCCTGGATACTGCAGAAATTAACCCTGTCCTGGCCAGACCCAGGACACCAGTCTAGGAAGAGTTTGCCCCATCCAAGGCTGGACCAGAGGTCAAAGAGGAGGCAGTTCTGTGTTGGGTCCCGCAGGTTTGGTGGGTGCAAGAGAGCAGGCAGTGGGGGCCCATCACCTGCTCTCACTTCTGGAAGCATCTGGCAGAACCACAGACATCTTGGGGGTGATTACCTGGGCTGTGCCTGGGTCCTTACTTAGGTTGTCCCTCTCGTTTCCCATTTCCAGGAGCACCCTGGAACGTGCTCGGCAGACAGTGGGTTTTACTTTCAGGAAATTCCATGGGAAATAATCCAGTGAATCTTGTTTTCACAAATCATTTTACAACACTTGAAAAAATATGTCAGGAAAGTGGATTTTTGACTTGTGTGCAAAAAGCAACCCTTAGGGTCCACATCAGAGACAAAGAGGGAGAACCAGTTGGCTTAAATTAAATAAAAAAGAATGAAAGCCACTTCTCTGACTTCACCCCTGCATATTTTTCTTGGTTTAGGGCCAGCACTACATTTAATTTTTAAGGCACTTGTGGCTTTCTAAGTTCCTCTTCTACTACTAATCAGCTTTATTTTCTGCTGTCTTTTCTGTGTATTTTCTGCTGTGTGCTGACTGCTCTTTGGATGCTCTTGTTTGATGGGAGGTAACATAAGGCTTCACAAAGTATTTACTCTGCAAATGCCTCTGAGCACCAGTCCTAGAGCTTTCAGAGCCAAATTCTGAGCAAGATGGACATGTTTGTTGAGTAATTACCAGTGGAGGGTCTTGTGCCGTGGTTGCTTGACAGGAGCATGCAGCAGAAGAGAAAAACTTGCACGTGAATTTATAAAAAAAGGATCAAAGTACTCTATTTTGCAGTACCATGAGTAGCTCTTAAGAGCTTTTAGCCCAGACCTAAGAGGTATGTGATGGTGCCACGCACTTGAAGGCAAACGAGTAACTGCTGGCTCTGCTTTACAGTAAAAAGTAAGGTGGTCAGACCTACTTTCACAGCTGTGAATCTCAGTAGGAGAGAAAAAGGAACTGGATTTTAATTCCTTTTGAAACTGTACGAAATCATACCAACGGGACGGTCCTTTTTTGTGGCAGTGGTTGAAGAAGAATGGGGAATGCTTTGGGTTACTGGGACCTCATCCCCAGTCAGCAAGGAGTAGCTGGGCTTGGCTGAGGGTGTTCAGTTGTGCACTGTTTTAATTTCTGGCTGTGCTCAGCAACTGTTAATAAGGAAGAAGTCCTAGTCCTTCCCCTAAAAAGCTAGCCCCTGGTGGCACTGCTGCTGTCACAGGGAGCTTTTGGTACCCAGAGCTGCGTGAACTCTTTCTATGATGATGTGTTTGCAATAATCTGTTGATCTGCGCTAATAATCTACTTTACTTTCACTTCATTTTCCTGATAAGTGAAATTATATTTGAATAGAACCTAGTACTTATAATTTCCTGTTTTCAGCTGGAAGGATGTTTTAATAGCTGGTCTCAAATCTGCTGAAAAGCAGATTTTGTTGGTAGAAATGCTAATGAAGGTTCAACAGCAACAACTGGCAGCCATACACGGGGAATTCAGGGGTTGTATATTTGGGTGGCAGAGATTAGTAAGTAGGTTTGTGTCATCTGAGTCTATTTTTGACAACAAAATTGACTTTAATATTTTATGCCCTTTTTTAAAAAAAAAATCTGTATGTTGAAGTTTCTGCATTTTGAGGGCAGCTCTCAGCTAATCTTCCCGAGCAGTCTACACAGCTCAGATTCCAGTGGATTTACTCAGAAAGTCACATCCTGATTTAATACCATTAGTGTAAACCCAGGATAATTTAGTTAATGTGGATGGAGGGGCTTTTCATTTCAGGTTTTTGATCTTAATAGGAATCTGGCCAAGGGTAGGTTGCATTTTTGAAGCTAAATCCATGTTCTTGAAGACATCACAGGAAGGCAAACACTGTTTTTTCTCCTTCAGATGAATCCTTCCTACATGATGCAGGTCACCTGGCACTCCAGCAAGATGCTGGTAAATTCAGCAAGCCCACTTTAAACAGGGGTGTGGAAAGAACGTTTGTCATGTTTTCTTTGCCCTCTTTTAATGCATTCATGTTCAAATTTCTAAATTTGATACATTTTCCGCTTCTCGGTATTGCCGGAAGCATATATATTCATGTGTTCATATTCAGCAGTTTTAAACCACAGTCCTTTTTAAACTCTTTTGACTTTGTCATGGCACGTTGGTAAAGCTGACATGGGGGTTTTGTGTAGCTCTAGGCTTGCCACAAGTCCAAAAAAACCCAAATCAAGAGCTGCAGTCTCCACTCCATGAAAGCCGATATCTGGGTTTGCTTCCCCAGTCCCCACAGAAGTGAATCGAGAACATTAAATTTAAAGACAAACAATCACATTAATCATTTCTTTCTCTATGTTCCCACTGGATCATGTCTTAACAGCATCTTCTAGACCAGAGCCATTTGAAGGAATGTTAATATTTTATGTACAGAGGAGTAATAAATAGGGGTAAAATGCAGCTTGAGTGATTAAATCAGAAGGAATGGCACTTGTACCATTCCCACTATGCGGAACTCATTTCTAAATCACCCTAATTTAGGTTTATCTTACCAAGTAAAACAAGGTTCTGTGCTGCAGCACTTGTATTTCTGTTTAGAGAAATCCTTTTGAAATGGTTTTTATCTTTCATATTTGGTCTTTTGTTTTGGGTGTCTGCAATAAAGAAGTAAATCATTAATTAAAAACAGCATTACCGAAATTCCACCTGTCTTACTGGTCAGTCAGTTTGACAGGATTATTAAGGCTGGATATATTGGTTGTAATAACTTGGGAGTGAATGGCTCACTCCTCTCCTACTCCCCTCCCCTTCCTCAAGAACATGGGTGAGTGATACGCTTCTAAGGGTAGCACAAATTTTCTTCAGGATTAATAGAACAAAATAAACACTGACTTTCCCCCCCCTCTTCCCTCAGGTTGCCCTTGTTCTCCTTTTCAAATCAAGTGTCACATTGACTCCAGTCCGGTGTTGGAAGCATGCGGGGACCTGCAGCACATCGGCTCGGCACAATGTCTCCATCAGGCTGGAAGGAAGCCCAAAACCAAAACCCCGCTGGCCAAAATGCATCCTCTGCAGAAACCCCAAGGCAAGTGGCTTTGGCCTTCTAGAAGTTGTACAAGCTCCTATGGCACGGGAAGTGTAATATTTCAAAATTATTGTTTTAATTTGAGTCCCGGCGAAATAGTTACTTTTATGTTCTGATGTACAGCTTGGTAGGGTTTTATTACATTCATTTTTCCCAATATTAGATAACCATTTAGGGAGGCCTTCAAGAAGAAATTGGTTCAGCAATAACCAGTTACTTAACGTGTCATTTTATATTTCCTCTACTGTTACACAGCTGTGAAGTGCAAGAATTTAGCAATATTGTTTAAACATTTTAAGTACATTTTTTTTTAAAGTATTTTAGGTAATAATAACTAATTGTTTAAAGCTGGTCTGTTTTCCATTTATTGCATGGCAACAGGAAATGCCTAAATGAAATGAATGTATTTTAAAAACAAGAAATAGAAGCTAAACCAATCACACGTGGGCTGTGGTACCTCCACAGACCTGCCAGCTCATAGTCAAATAGGTGGCAATCCCAAAGTATGGTGGAAGAGGAGCCAGGAAGAAGCATGATCCAGCTGGTCTCCAGCTGCTCTTCTGGTCTCCCCAGGCTCCTGGGAAAAAAAAAAAAAGAAGACTTTAGTACATTTCTTGAAAGAGGATAAATCGTTTCCATGTTTCTCCATCAGTGAAATGACGCTAGGTCTGTCTTTGTGATGTCAGTTTGCCAAGTGCCCTGCTATCACACTGCCTGCTTTGTAGAATTAATTACTCTGATGGTGCTGGCCTCAAGGGAATTGGGGATGCAAATACCATAGGGGTGTTAGGAACAAAGGAGGGTAAGCCTCAAGAAGATACTAAGTTCATAAACCAGAATTTTTTGTAAGATATGTATCCATGTGATAGATGGTCACTGTCATGTGAAAAAAATGATATTCTGGTGTACACACTGAGCTGCTGCACCATCACCCCCTCCCAGTTCAACTGTCTGCGCAAAAGCAGTTCAGCCTTGAACAACAACAAAGAAAGGACTGCATTTGCTGCTTCTGGAAGTAGAGCTTAAATGATAAATTAATGTACTAGTTCATGCTTTAAACATCTCACAAAGTCTGTGTCTTTATGAAGCTTTCACCCAGAGGTCGTGGTTGTTCAGGTTTAATTAGTGGGTGTTCATGAATGTTGTTAACACTGACAATAAAAAGGCACAGCAGAAGTGTTTGTTCAGTCACAACTGCAATGAATTCAGCTGGTGTAGATACTTTGCTGTTGTGCTCATGGCGCTGATTTCTGGTCACTGAGGATGTAACCTGTTTTTTACAGGTGAGAATTTCAGAAAAGCTGGAGGGAGCCTACTTGGCTTGATTCAATTGATGCTTAAAACTTACCTAAGTAGATGAATATGATTTATTTGCATCACCAAGACAGGGATAGCTGCTTCTTTCTGCTGCTCACACCCCCCAAAGCTCTCTCTGCCATTCCAGCCGTGAGCTCAGAGCAGAAGTCAGTGTGTCTGCTGTCTCATAAGGATGGAAAAGGATGGAAATTGTTAAAGAGGTGAAGTAAACACCCAAAGGTAAAATGCTTTCTTGGCTGGTTACTCTTGCTGTTACTTTTTTGGACAGAACTCATTTTCCTGGGCTTCTTGATGTCACTCTAAAAGTAGTCCAGGGAAGGAGTCCCAGTGAAATTTCCCATGAGAGTGTTGTGTAGGATCCAACAGTTAAAAACCAGGATGAGCCAGCTTAGCCAAAGCTACCAATCCCAGTGACAAATCTTGGTTATGGATATGCCAGCCATCCTCCTGAAAGACACTTCTTTGCCTTGAATTTTAAATAATGATTTTATTATTTCTTACTATTTTATTATTATTCCTTTATAATAAAACTGCTTTTAAAAAGCATCTTCGATTAGCTTACGTGTGACAGGAGAGAACAATACATACAATACTTTGCAAGGGAAGATAGTACAATTTTTTTTGGTCTTCACTTTTATTGGCTTTGTAAATTTGAAATGGCTTTTCTCCCTTGTCATTGATTTCCTGTTACTCGGTGGGTTTTATACACAGAAAAGAAAGGAGAATACTTACTATACAATACTTCATATATAATACTTCAATACTTCCTCTCCAGGAAAACGACAACATCAGAATTTATTAAAAAAAAAAAAAAACAAAAAAAACAAAAACAAAAGTTTTTCTTGAGATTACTCTCTTGAAGTTGACTTTTTGAATGTATAACATCCTTACTTTTTCTTGGTGGCCGTATCCGCAAAAAGTAGTTGTGACAGTGTGGTGCAGACAGTAAATCTTTGTTTAGTTTTCTGTAGGTATTTTTATGCAAGATCCTTTCTTCCCAGGGCTTTCTCCCTAGAGCCACGTGGCTGCCTCATTAAGGCCTGTTTCTTGTTGATTTGTCGGGTGTGATGTGCTGGCATCACCACCTGAGGCTCCAGAAGGAAAGCATACCCAAGGCTGTGCTTTTGGGCCATCTATTCTTCCTTTGAGTCTATTTGCTCCCTGGGGGGATAACCCTCCATAATCTCCTTCAGCATCTGTATCTTTTTAGATCTCTTCTTCTCCAGGACCTTAACTAAAGTAAGTAAATCTGCCACTGTGACTCACACCACTTGATTTTTTCTTTGTTAGGTCCTCCCAGCTTTCTCAGCAAGTCAGGACAGCCCCCCAGACAGCCCCCAGGCTGGGATGATGGGTGGGAATGTCTCCATCCAGTCACTAATGAATGTGTGTTGAGTGTTTGCTTTACTGTAGAGAAGGTACTTGTGAGAGAGGAACTCGTGGCCAGGGGAGATGAAATAATGCGAAAGCTGAGATGCTCGTTTTGCAGTGAGGGAAGAGCCCCATATTCCCAGCTGGTTTACAGGCCCAGGGCCAAGCCTGGGCTATACCTTCTCCCAATTATTTAAACCTCGCCTTTGATTTTCTGATTCTGCCCTGCTGCTTCTCTTTATTTCACTTGTTCATTCTGCAGCAAAGATTTTGTGTGTTGGGTTCTGCCTCCTCCAAAGGGCCGGGTTGCTGTTCGGGAGGAGTGGGGAAATACCATTCCAGCATGTGGCTTCAGCCTTCAGGCTGCACCTGAAAATGCTGTGTAATGCTGATATCTCTTCCATGCAGCAAACTTCTAGCTTTAATTAGAGTCAGAGACTCACAGAAGGATTTGGGTGAAGGGGGACCTTGGAGCTCATCTCGTTCCCCTGCCGTGAGCAGGGACACCTTCCATTAGAAAGGGTAGTTCCAAGTGTTGTTCAACCTGGTCTTGAACGTTTCCAGCTATGGGGCAGCCACAGCTTCTCTGGGCAACCTGTGCCAGGGCCTCACCACCCTCACAGCCAAGAATTAATTCCTAGTATCCCATCTCACCCTGCTCTCTGGCAGTAAAGCCATTGCCCCTTGTCCTGTCCCTCCATGCCCTTGATCCTTCTCCAGCTCTCATGGAGCCCCTTTAGGCCCTGGAAGGGGCAGATCTCCCCAGAGCCTTCTCTTCTCCAGGTGAACCCCCCCAGCTCTCCCAGCCTTTCCCCAGACCAGAGGGGCTCCAGCTCTTGGAGCATCTTCATGGCTTCCCTTGGACTTGTTGCAACAGGTCAGTGTCTTCTTTGTGTTGGGGACCCCAGAGCTGAAGGCAGCTCTGCAGGTGGGGTCTCACCAGAATGGAGCAGAGGGGGAGATTCCCCCTGCCCCTCACCTGCTGTCCACACTGTGGGATGAGCCCAGGACACAGAGGTGTTTGAGTGCTGGCACACATGGCCATGGCATGTTGAGCATCTTGACAACCAACACCCCAGTGCTTCTCCCCAGGGCTGGTCTCAAAATGTTGTCCCCCTAGTCTGTATTTGGGATTGCCCCAACCCAGGTGCACTATGTCTTGAACCATGTCTGGTTTGGCTGAAACTTTTTGGTAGGTAGTCATTGGTAGGGTCAGCGGCTTTGCCTCCATCCTGATGTCTCCATTTCTCAACATTACTTGGGGAAGTAAAAATTCAGAATTAACAAAACCTTTTGGTTCAGTGCATCGTATGTTGTCTCAGGTGATTCAGGTGGATCTAACAGGAAAGGCATCAAGTGTTTACATGGACAGCAGTGACACCCAGTGTAGAGGCTTTGACTTTAGTGTAGAAGCTTTGAGTGCTGTGGACCAGGGCCAACTCTGAAGGACCTGATGGGGTATGTGGGGGAGGCTCTGACCTGTCGGCCTGCTGCACTGTGCACCTTCTGCAAGGAGCCCAGGGCTTGTCTTTTCTGGCTTCATGAGCTACGTGCTGCGTGGATACTTGGTTTTGGGTTGTTTTTTGGTTTTTACAAGGAGAAACATGGCCAGACACTCACTCGTCACATGGTATGCACATGAAAACCTGGTGAGCAAAACCTAGAGCTCCACCATCCTGTTCATGTGCAAGAGGAGTTTCTTTTCCTTCTTCCCTGTTAATCCTGTGTAAGATAGGGTTTGTGGAAGTCTCTTCAGAATTGGACTATAACATCTTTATTTGAAGATAGGAATTTTAGATATTTTTGGAGACTGATCAAATCAGTCCTCTCATAGGAAGTGTCCCCTTAAAGCTCAGATTCTTCAATTCGATTTATTTCTTTTGTGCTGAAATAAACTCAGTAAGGTAGGGAGTTTATAATCTGGCCTACATTCAGAGCTCCATCACTGACCTCAGATGAGTGTTTATGGACTGCTATGGCAGTTCCCCATCCGCTGGAGCAGGGTGGACATCTGGGCTGATGTGGAGCTTAGAACAGATGCAGAGCCTTCTGGAAGGTAGGGACCACAAGAATTGGCTTTTTGGGTGCATATGCCTCAGTTTAGTCTCCTAAAGCAAGTAACCTTGAAATTACATTCAGAACAGTTGCTAACTCAAGCTCCATTACAGTGCTGATCACATGGATCATTTCGAAGTTGGAAATGCCTGGAAGAAATTGTTCTCAAAAATGTTATTTAATAAAACACATAGTTAGAGTTTCCTCATTTAACATGTCAACTCTGGGTAGTCTAGACTGGAGGGGACACTTGGCAGTGCTACTCCAAGCAGTGTGTGCTTTGGGAGCAATCCCACGGTCAGTTTTCCTGCCTTTCAGTGTCAGCTCTGCCTATGGGAGTTGCTTTCCCTATATGAAACTACGACAGCATGGGAACCTGTCGCCATGGGTTACTGCTTGTGTACAATAAACCATTTACTCTGCAATCAGTGGAAGGTCTGGATAAATTTTTTAAGATGATGTTACATTTTAATGCCATTTTTTTGAAGTATTGTGTTAAACTTTGTACCTTGGCTTCCCTGTGAGTCCTGAGGCAGAACATGTGTGTTCTTACAAGGCGTGTTTTATTTATATCATGTGCAACCCAACGCAGAATCAAAAGAGGAAGGAAATTTGTGAAGACTCTACACCACAGAAGAGAGGGGGTAGGCAGAAGGGGAGGAAGAGAAGCCATTATGTTCTGCCTGTGGCGTTTTTGACCAAGCAAACACAAGGCACTGAAATCCATGGTGGGATTGGGTTTTGGTGGTTTGTTTTGGGTTGTCATTCCCCCCCGCCAAGCCCCATTTTCTTTCGCAGTGTAAGAGATCCAACAGAGTGCCTGCGTTTTGAGAAGCCATGGGAGGGGAAGCTCGTTGGTGTGATTGAGATGGTGAGCAGGCTTGCGAACATGAAACGTAAGCCGTGCATCCTGTTTGGTAACGAGGAAGCGGTGCGGCTCCGCGAGCGCCTCGGTTTGTTCGCGCGGCTGATGCAGCTGTAGAAACACAAGGTAGAAGCCCATCAGCTTTATTTAGCAGCTTGCTTTGGTGTAAGCAATACTTCAGGACTGCACCCTTGCAGTTTATGGAGAATAATGGAAGAATGCATTCCCCTCAGTCTGGATTTTGTTCCCAATTTAGGATGAAGAAGATGGAGATTTATCCTCCCGTTTTTTCCCTTCTCTTTTATTAGTACCTCCTAAGCCTGTTCATCTCAAACCTGGGCAGGAAAGAATTCCCCCTGCACCGTCTCGGCCTTTGCCTGCTGATCCCAAGTCATCAAGGAGCTTAGCACCTGGAGAGGAAGAAATACCAATATCAGCAGGAGTCAACACGCTCATTGAGAAATTTGAAAGCATTAGGTAAATATGGTTTTGTGAGATCTGCTCTCATCTCTCTTTTACTGCATTTTTAACTTAGAATATAACAGTAGAAAAAGTTAACTGTAATGATCACACAAAGTCCTCTTGGGATGTTTTCTACTGGAAGTGCAAAACTTCTCTGAGGATGGAGTGTCTTTTTAATAAAAGGTGTATTTCAGCAAGTTTTAGTTTGTAATGTACAGTTGTGCTTAAGGAGCTTGAGACCTGCTGAATTTGGGAAAGTTGTACCAGAGACAAGTGACCCAGAGCCTGCTTTCAGTAAGCTGGTTTGGTGTGGGGATTGCATCATAGGGACTTGATTACTGAAATATAAAATAATCAAATTTCCTGTCTGAGATACAGTATACATCAGACTTTGCTTCTTGGAGGCTAAATTGCAGTGTACTGTAAAACAATGTCATGTAGAACAGTCTTTCCTCTGAAACACTGTGTATGAGTGACACTAAATTGGATAAAATATACATATTTTGCTGTAAAACCAGCTCAGTTTACAAACATATGAAAACTTTCTCTGAAGACCAAACCTGCCTGATGGAGCTAAGCAATTTTATTTTTCTTTTTCATAAAGAGGGAGATGGAAACAAGGGCACCATACTGTGCCTTGGAGTGTGTTATCACCTGAATGAACTTGGTGTCTTTCAAAGAGAAAAAGTAATGCATTCTCGAGCTTCAGTACATCCTCTCTGGCAGAAAATACCTTGCCCCAAAGGCTTGGTTCTGCTAAAGAATGAGAGTTCCTGTTTAAACGAGCCCACAGCCAAATGCTTCTTTTAAAGGATGATTCCTCCCTCCCCAAACCCTCAAACCAGACTGTTCTTCAAGGCAACATGGAGAGCACTAAAGGCCCGGGATTCTGGTGGGGCCACTTCAGTAGAACTTAGGGCTGGGATGGTGTGTTTTTGTTGGATGTTGTTGGGTGATGGTGCACACACTTGCCCTGCGGGGATTGTCAGTGGGATGCCAGAAATACAACCTGAGTCAAAGCACAGTCAGACCCTCTCTTTCAGGGCACTCACGAAACCTCCGAGTGTTCCCATGAATGACTGTGGTGCTTTCTCTTCACCCACAGGCAACCTGTACATATTCTTCAAAGAAACCAGCTAAATTTAGCTCTTAAGATGGAACCTGGCCTGGACTCATCCAAGCAGACAGGCTTGTGTGACTGTGACACAGTGGCTTCCAGCGGCTCTTCCACGACTGACAAAGCTGAACCGGATGAGGCTGAGCCCGACGTACTGTGCAGCACGGATCTAACGAACACAGACATAATGAAAATTAAAGAGCTAAGCATAGGTGATAACAAAAGCCATGAAGACTGTCCTGCTGTGAGTGGGAGCAAAGAGCCCTCTGGAGAGCTTGGCAGTAAAGACTCAACTGCGGAAATGAATGGGAACAGTAAAATTCCCAACAGAGACAGTGGCATTGACAGTCCTTCTTGTAGCGTGGCTGGAGAAACATTCCCCAGCGAAGAAGGGGCAGAGCAGAAGAAACCCGGCATGGCTGGGAACCCAGGGGAGATGGAACCTGACAAAAAGGGCACCAAACCTTCCTCTGCAGAGCAGAAGAGAGACTCCACACAGGATGAGGACAGTGACATTGATGAAGGAAGCAGCGAGGAGCAAGAGCCAGCAGAAGTGCCAAAGTTAGAGTATTTGGATGTAAACAAGGTAAGGGTTGTTCACTACTAGTAAGTGCTCTGAAACCTGACACTGGTGAGATCCCTTGGATCACTTTCATGTATGGTTTGGGTTGTTTGGTTGGTTAGTTTTACATCAAAGGATCATGGCAGTCAGTATTATTTCCTGCTTGATGCAGATCCTAGCTTGTTGCTGACCTAGATAGTATCTTTTAGAAAGGTTCCCAGTCTTGCTTTAAAAGGTTCCATATAAGAGAATCCCTCACAGACAGAGGTAAGCTGTTAAAATTTAAATACTTTTGTAGGTCAGGACCCACACCTTGTGTTTGTTGTCTGGGTTTGTCTAGGTTCAGCGTGTTAGAGCCTGTTGTTTTTGGTGGGGTTTTGTGATGTTTGGGGGGCTAATTGGATAGTCCATCTTGCAGGATCAGGACCTTGCATCTAAGTAGGACAGGCACTATTGAAATCTCGTCTCACATAGAATTTATAATTTTTTTTATACAAACCTGTGCTTTTATTGGTGTGACTAATTCTTAAGTGTGAAGAAGTTGTTTTGATGGCAGTTATCTCAAATGACTCTTCAGGAAACTGTAGCTAGAAGAGATTTTCTTTGATTCCAGAATAATGCAGTCCAGGCTGTTGGGTGTTTACTGCAGCTGTATAAGATTAATGACAGATTCCTTTGATTATCTTTTTATCAAGACAGTTATTTTTAGAAATAGTGCTGATAGAATGGGTTCAATTTCTCCAGAAAAAGAAAACAGAATCACGCAAAATCTCTGCAAAATGTTCACTTTTTGTGGTGAGGTTTTTTGTTTGTTAGTTGGAGGTGTTTGGATTTAGGGTTTTTTGTTGTCCCTCAGCCATCATGACAGTAAAGTCAATATACTGGATTTTTGGTGTTTTAAAGAATACGATGAGCACCTGAAACTAATGAACTGTAGCTGGTGAAGTGTAGCACCCACACCTCAGCTTGTGCAGATCAGGTGGCTCTGTTGAAATCACCAAATATATCGTGATTTGTGTCTGTTGGGAGCTTGTCCCTTGGGAAATGTGGCCGTTTCTTTGTTAGATCAGCCAGTGACTGTAGGAGAGTGATGAAAATGGCACGTGGGTCCGTGGTGTGCAAGAAGTTCTGTCTCTCAGAGCTGGACAAGGGTGTGCTTATGCACACACACATACACAGTGACATACTTCAATTATTTCATATTCATAATCTGTGCAACTGAAATATTATTTAAAAGATTGGTTATTACTTGCAACAGGCCAGTTCCTTAGTTGGAAGGAACCCATCAGGATCATCGAAGTCCCAACTCCTGGAAAATAAAATGCATTAAATTAAAAGATCTTTCATCTGGTAATTAAATTTATGGTTTGCAGTGCTGTATCAAAGCAGCTGCAGCAACCCCAAGCTGAACACTTTACTGAGTGATTAAGAAGTGCTTTGCTGACAAATACCAATGTTTTGTAAGACGTCAAAGCTTTGATGGCTGTTTTTAAGTCTAAGTGTCCATGTAGTATGAAATAATGCTGCTAAAACATGGAATCCTGAGGCTGTAATTCACTGGAGCAGGCCTGGTGAGTTTATCGGGTATCTCTAGAGGAAGACTGGTTTGTTTTGGTGTTTTGTATTGCTCTTCTTCCTGAGGTGCATTTATGTGATGCACTGCAGGTTCTCCCTTGCATGTGAAGTTGATTTCCCCGCCCAAAAGGCAGTTCTGAGGCTGAGCAAGCTGCACCAAGTCACCTTGTTTTCGCAGCCAGCTGGAGGGAGGAGGCTGAGGGAGCCCCTGCCTCCTTCAGCGTAAGGATTGTGCCCTCTTCTGGGGACGCAGCGTGTGGAGCCAGTTCCTGTGTTAAATGTGAAATGAATTCCCATGTAAAGTGTCTACATAAAATCACAGCATCATTAAGGTTGGAAGAGACTTCCAAGATCATTAGGTCCAACCATTAATTACCCTAACATTGCCAGGCCCACCACTGAACCCTGCCCCTAAGCACCACATCTACATGTTTCTTGAACACTTGCAGCGATGGTGCCTCCACCACTTCCCTGGGCAGCCTGTGCCAATGCCTGGCCACCCTTTCAGTGAAGAAATTTTTTTCTAATATCCAATCCAAACCTCCCCTGGCACAACTTGAAGTTGTTTTGTGCTCCCCTCTTTGATTCTGTTGCAGATCTGGGGCACTAAGGATTCAGGATTGGGGTGAGGGGCCATAGCTTCCAGCGAGGAGAGCCAGTGTGATTCCAAGTTGTCTTGCTCCATGGTTATCCTTAGGCTGGGGTTTCACGTCACCCTTTGCAAACCTGGTGATTTCCCAGAAAACCTGCGCTGTGTGAAGGAAGAGAGGAGAGTTCAGTTGGCAGCGGGAGCTGACTTGAGAGCTGGGGAGACCTCAGCTCCTCCAGAAAGCTTTACATTGGGAGCCAGTGTCTTTTTTCTGCATACCCCCTCCTGCTCCTGGTACCAGGGTTTGCAGCTGCGCCACGGAGGTAACCAGCACTCCCATTAAATATGCAAGTTGCTATAGTTGGAGGAGGATGCATAAGAAGTACCAGCTGCAGAGGGATTTAATGATGGCTCAGTAACTCCTAGGGTATCAGGGTAAGTGAAGCTCATGAATAAACATGATTTTCTACTTCAGATACCTCTACATCCTCCACCTGGGCTTTCACACAGCCCACGGCTCAGGAAGTAACCTTTCCTGATACGTGGCTGGTATTGTTTTATTTAGTCGGTTTAGCTCTGCAGTGTGATGTGGCTTCCTTTGGGAGTCTGCACCAGTCTTACAGGGCTCGCTATTAGCACAAAATTACTGCAATGTGTTTTAAAATCTCAGGAGGGACTTACGGGGGTTTCCAGTTACCTTTTATCAAAATAAAAATGAACAAGGGGAGCTTATTAGTTTTGATAATGTCTCTGAAAATGTCAGGAGCTCCAGGAGCTGATGCACATTAACCTTGATGATTACAAAGAAAAGAAGTGACATGAAAGTGAGACTGAAGGGCTGTCATGCTCCAAAGTCATATACCCAAGGCTTCTCCTGGCTGCCTGGGAGCACTGAGTAATGCTTCTGGGAGGGGTAACAGTGCTTCATAGCTTGTTGTTTAGGTATTTTTCACTAAAAGTAACACGTGCTCGTTCATAATCACCAAAAAATGCCTTTCTCCGTCTGTCCTGCTTCCTGCTGTGTAAATAGTAACAATGGAGTCCCATGTGGGCCTCACGCATTCACTGACACAAGCTTCCATTCTGCCTGTACGTGGCTGGAGTTTCACTTCTGATTGCATTGTCTGGCATGTGTTGTAATATTTGGCCTGCAGTGCTGCAAGTCAGACTTTTGGATGAAGTTATCTCCATGTATATTCTGAAAAAAATGTGTATAGACCAGTGTTCTAGTTATAATGCTGCTTGAGAAAATTCAGGTATGTTATCATCATCATCTTATTTTTAAGTATCTTAAGGTAAATGAGATCTCAGTGCAACAAAGACAACCAAGCATGGGATAACTTTTCCATATTGTTTCAGCATTTTTGAGTAGGATAGAGTCTATAAATTTTCTAGGACTTTCTGTGTTCTTTGTAGGGTAAAGCATAACCATGTATGACTTTAACCTGAGCTCTATCCCAGCAAGATTTGCTGAGAGCCCTTGTGAGAAAGACGCCGACTGAATATGGTTGGGCACAGCAGTTGTATGAAAAATGGTTGCTGCAGGATATTGCCCAGGTTTTCTCCTGTTAAACTTTGCATGTACTTTAAATTTTCCCAATTTGCTTTTGGTAGCAGCCAGGCCAGTCTTTGCCTCCCTGGATGCCTGGCCCAGCCATACCCGTGGGCGCTGAGCTGGGTGGGCGAGGGGGTTCGCAGGAAGCAGTGATGCGCTCCTGGCCACTTAACTGCACAAATCAGAGCAGTTTGTCTGCCAGTCTGTGCCTGTGACTGCGGTGTTTGAGGTGCAAATGCACCCCCAGGTGTGCATCTGACCCTCATGAGAAGCTGGTTCTGTTTGTTGTCAGGCTGGTGTTTTCTTTTACTTTAACATGTTTTGGCGGACAGTTAAATACTGGAAATGAATTTTTGAATCTTCCGCAAAGAAGCGAAAGAGCATCATGCTGCTTCAGGCACTGGAGTGAGCTTCCTGTGGTGTGGAGTCAACACCTCCCTTCTCCTTTAGTCATCTTTTTTGTCACCCCTGCAGCCAGCCTGTTCCATCCAGCCTCTCCAGTAGGTGTAGGGTTCTGGCCCGAGCGTGCTGTGGCTGTGCCACGGGAGCACTGGGCAGAGCAGAACACAGTCCACAGCTGGGTTTGCAAATTTGTCTTACTTCTCCTTGAGAAACACAGACCATGAAATATCTTGTTCCTAGTGAACTGAATGATGGCTCAGGCTTTGTTGAAGCTGCCCTGCCGTGGCACAAGATGAGGTTAGAAGAATGGGACTGCCTCACATTTAATTAATCTACAGTTTCATTTAAAATGTTATGTCCACTGAAAGGCAAATATGTTGCAAATTAGTCTGAAAAAATGTGCCTATCTGCCTCTAGCAGAGATAGCAACTGAAGATAGAATCACTCTGTAAAACTGAGCTCAAGCTGAGAGGCTGTTCAGCCCTTGTTTGGTATTTAAGCAGATGTCAGCAAGTTTTTTTGTAATATAAACTGAATTGCAGATGGTGAAGGTCAGGAGGTTAAAAAGCGCCTGTGCTGTGTAAAGATTTACTTCTGAATGCAAACTTACTTTGTTGGAAATAAACATTTTTTCAGGTTCTGAATTCAAACAACTCAAAGGGTGCCCTTGGTGGCTGGCGTGCCACCTTTCCTTTGGGTGCTCCTCTGTGCCCAGCAAAGCTGGCAGAGAAATTCTTTCTCAGCGGGAGATCCTTGTAGTTATTGGTTTTGACTGGCCAGCAGTGCACTGCTGTGTAAGCTGTAATATGATGTACTTGCTTGTAACGAGTTCGGAACTTCATTGTGCTGTGATTTTTTTTTTTGTTTTCCCCTAAATATTAATACATATCACGTGAATGAACAGAGCAGGGTGTTGTGTACCAGCTTAAAATAGCTTAAAAGAGTATTTAAGTCGATTCAGTAGTGCAGCAGACGTGTGGAAACTTCACTCATGGCATGGTTGCCCATCTCCAGATTCATGCCTGGAAAGAGAGGAATTGCTTCAAAAGAAGCCTGATGCTGCTTCAGATGCAGAAAAGCTATTCACTCTCCTTCAAATAATACTTATATCGTGGAGCTCTGGGTGCTTCGTGCCACGTGGTACCTCATTCCCCATAGGATAACTATGGGTCTGGTTTGTTTGGGGTCATGGCTTGCTTTGGAAAGCCTTTGAGGTCTTTCACTTGTACTGCAGTTTGCCTAAATGTGTGTTTGGGGTGGGTATTTAAATTTTTCTTGTCAGCTTTTGTTTG
Organism: Cephalopterus ornatus; assembly: GCA_013396775.1. Taxonomy (NCBI): domain Eukaryota; kingdom Metazoa; phylum Chordata; class Aves; order Passeriformes; family Cotingidae; genus Cephalopterus; species Cephalopterus ornatus. The sequence goes on from VZRE01014200.1 coordinate 170,726, forward strand.
GAAACAAAAAAAGGTGATGTTGAAGAAGCTTAAAGAGATCATTTATTTAATATTTTCTAACAATCTGATGGTGATATGTCCAGAAATCTCTACCCCAAATGCAAGCCCAGAGACAGGCATTTGGGACGGAGCACTGCTGCTGGGGAGGGGCCCAGGTGCTTCCTGAACTGGAAACAGCCCCGTGTGTTTAATAGACTTCAGCTGGATTTTTTCCCCCATGGATTTGTCTGTTCCTTCTGTATACCTGCGTGAAGGTAACCCCCCAGCAGCGCTGTGTTGCTTGAGGAAGCGGCTCCTGAAGCAGCACCTCCGTGATTTTGTTTGATGCCCTTTAGTTTTCCCATGGAAACAGTGATTAATTGCACCCAGTCGATGCTCTCTGTTCCCTGAATCATTTATACACCTCTTCTCACCTTCATCTCAGGCGTCTTTTTTTTTTTCTGTATCCAGCCCAGTACAATTTCTCTACATTTGATCATCCTCCCTGCCTGTTCTCCTTGTTGTATTCCTGGACACAAACCAGCCAACCCTCCATTCTGGACTGGTTTGGTTATATGTAAGCATGGCATTTAAACCCTTAAAAAACCCTTGGACAGCTAAAGCCTGCATTCTAATAATTCAAGTATTTTTAAGCACTTAGATAGCAAAGGGCCCGTGTAGCTTGTGGCTAAAGTTGGTGCTTTGTAACTGTATTTAGGGTTTTGAAGTAGTCCTTTCTCATTTTATATTTTTAAATGAACTTAATGAAAGACTTCACTGAGTGATTTGGGTTACATTGCTGAAAATTCTTTCCAGGGAATTGGCCTGTGTTTAAAGCTGCACAAAACTCTTAGAAATATGCCATAGAGAGTAATGCTGTGCTGGCCAGGGGAGAAATCTGGCCAAACAGTCTGGTTTCTAGTTTTCTTTTTAGTTAAAGGACTTGAGTCCAAAAAGGAGAACAGTTGATTTACAGTCCAGTGCCTTATTTTCCAAATAGGCTAGACTTACTTCCAGGTTTTTAGAGGATGTTTCTGGTTCTTTTTATAAAACCATAATGAACTCAAGCAATGTCCTGACCAGCCACTGACTGCATTGCTAATTGCTCTTTCAGAAAATAGCTTTAAAAATGTCTCTGGGGCAAAGCGATCCTTTGATGAGGGACACAGAGCAGATTCTGAAATGTGTTAACCTCCTTCACTCCAGGCCTCTCTGTTGGCAGGGATTTTGGCCACTGACAAAATGGAAAAGAGAACAGTTGATGAAACTTGAGGGTGTAGGTGCAGATGGATTGTAACTTGTAACTTGATTGTAATTTGTGGTTTGTTTTTCAGTGTACAGAGCCCCAGAAGCTGTTCAACATCGCCAATGAGCTGCTCCACACGGAAGAAGCATATGTTAAAAGACTCCATCTCTTGGACCAGGTAATTCCCTTTTGGATTAACTCTCCTTTCTTTTCAATGAGCAGCAGTGATGTCTCCTGTCAAGCCAGAGGATTGGGATGGCAGAAAGGGGAATGGGAAAGCAGCAGCAGTTTAAGATACAGACAGCATCAGCCTTTGGATCCTCCCTGGGCTTCTGGGGAGAGGAAATCACAGGGACACTGGAGGCACTGAGAAATGATGAAATCTGTGATTGCTCTTTGATGTGCAAGAAGTTGGAGTCTTACTAAAATCAGACCACAGGGGTTAGCCCCATGCTTAAAGTGAACTGTGTTTTTACTGCTGTGTTTTGTAATCGTTGTCCATCATGTTTACACGTGGGGATGAAGTAAAACTGGTGTGACGAGGCTGAACTTTCTTCCCCATAAATACTGAGTTGACTCTACACAGCTCAGGCATTTCTATAATTATCTCAAAGGGAAAAAAAAAAAAGATTGTGCAGGAATGAAATAAAAATGAGGATGAGACATATTGCTAACAAAGGGCTTTTTAAAAATGAAAAAAAAGGGGGAAAAAAAGGAAAAATAAAGTTGTCACCTGGCTAGAAATGCTGGAGAAGCTGTAACTTCAAGAGCCCTCTACCCTCTGACTCTAGGAGCTCTAGGGAATACTTACAGTGTTTGTTTTACATGAGCAGAGGCTGTTTCTAGACCATAGAAATCTGGGGGGTGTCTTTCCCCATAGTTCAGTATAGTGTAGTCTTTCCTGCTGAGAAACAAAACAATCACATGGTTTATTTTGATTTATGTAAATAGCAGCAAGTGCTCTTCAGGGACTGGATGTTCTTTGCAGCTTGCCCTCCCAAATAGGAGATGTCTGATCTTACCAGTTGTTTCAGTCTTTTTTGAATTGCAGCTCATATTTTCCTAATTTTAGTGATAAATCTAACTCTGAGTGACAGTGAGCTTATGTTTTGTGAACCTCCTGAAAGACCCAAGGACTGACTGCCACAAGTCAAAATCCATAGCTCTGTTCTAAGCAGTCAGTTTTGCAAAATGACAATCCAAAGTCAGCGTGTCTGGGATTGTTTTTTGTAAATCAGTGTTGGTGCTGTCTTGTCTCCTGCAGGTTTTTTGCACTAAGTTGTCTGAAGCAGGGATTTCATCTGAAGTGATAACGGGCATCTTCTCCAACATTTCTTCCATCTATTGTTTCCATGGACAGTTTCTTCTCCCTGAGCTCAAAACAAGAATTACACAAGAATGGTGGGTAACTGTCATTACAATTACTTTAAGAATACATTTTCAGGAAACTATAGCAACCATAAGGCCTGGTCTGAGTCCAAATTTTTAATTGTTTAATGCAGTAATTAATACATTGGTTATTTAATGCATTAGCATGGAGTCTCTCAAGCATTTTTGACTTCAGGAATAGGTCTGAGCACTCAAAATTTCCAGAATACGTTTTTTCAGTCCTAACTATTGCCAGAGCTGTTTTCCTTACTGCATTCCCAACTCTCCTATTACTGCAATACTATGAAATTGCAGTACTAGGAAGGAATGAAATTGCTTGTTTTGGCCTTGTAGATGAAGTAAATATTTTCAAATATCTATTAAAATTTGGCTACTGTAATAAGTTAAAGGTTGGACTTGATGATCTTGAAAGTCTTTTCCAACCTTAATAATTCTGTGATTCTGTAAGTTTTAGTTAAGGCAGAAGTACAGTGATGGGTAGAAAGTTAATTTTAAGTCAAATCTAGGAAACTAGTGCTGACCTTTCTAGGTGCCCTGCATGACCAAGACAAGACCAGAGCTGGCATCTCTCTTGGCTGAGTCCAGTCTTCACACAGTTCATCACTGACCAGAAGGAATAAATGAGTCTCAGCACCTTTGTTCCCGTGCTTGCAGGGGCAACTGTAATAAAGGGGAGGAAAACTGGAGAGTCTGGGAGTCAGAAGAGGGTAGAAGCTTGTTCACTGGCTAAAGAGGGTCTTGTGTGGTCAGGCTGGGGGAAGAATGGCTGGCTCTCTGCCTGGCCATGAATTTGGAGAGAGAGAGATGTGTGGCTACTGCTGCTGCAGCCTGGGATGGGGGGGTGGGCGTCTCCAGGCAGATATGTGCCTGGCCCCCAGGGATTACTCAGCTGAACTGAACCATCTCTTTGCATTAAAACTCCTTCAGATGTTTGGCTGTGATGGAAAAGATTATTTTTAAAATGCAAAAGTTTCCCCACAAGATTTTGTGCTGGGCAGAAGAGATATATAGATGTTCCTTCAACAATGCATAGTCAGTTTGAATCTGCCCTTCACTTAAGAGAGTGACAGTGGGGGCAGAAATACCATCCCTTGTGCATCAGGATTAATGTTTGAGGTTTCATCTGGGGTACTGTATAAATTACTTTAAACTAAACTTAGCCTGACTGTCTTGATTGCACATGTGTTTTAAGTGCTTGTGCATGTGGGAGACAGCTGTGGCAGTCTTACAGCTGTGTTTTCTCTCTGAAATGCTCTCTGAGATTTCTGTACTTACCTGTCTTTCTCACAGGAGTGTCAACCCCCGGCTGGGAGATATCCTACAGAAACTTGCTCCTTTTCTGAAGATGTATGGAGAATACGTGAAGAACTTTGACAGGGCGATGGACATAGTGAACACGTGTATGCAGAGGTCCTCTCCCTTCAAAGATGTTGTTCAGAACATACAGGTATGTTGTGAATTGGCATAATAAGGCTCGGAGATTGTTGGGGTTTAGGAATGGTGCTCCCCAATTTAGTGTCCCCACCAAAACTCCAAAACTACTCCTCACTTCTCCCCCTACAAGAGGGAGAATCCCCTTCCCCCCACCGTGGCAGTGACAAGGTAGTATGGAATGATATGGAATGGTATCAAATAACCTCTGGGTCCTGGCCATGCCCCCTCCCAGCTACTGCAAAAAATTAACTGTGTCCTAACCAGGACCTAGAGATCCTTATTTATTTGTGTGAGTTTATTTGTTTCCCAGTGTTCAGCTACAAGACAATACCACACTAATACTAAAAATACAAAGTTTTAGTGGCAGTCCTTTCTTCTCTTTTGCTGTGACGCAGATTTTTCACATAGGTAGCTTTTCTCCACTCAACATTTTATTTTCATTTTTTTGTATGGCTTTAAAGTAACAGAGGGCAGGGTTAGATTGGGTATTGGGAAGAAATTCTTCCCTGGGAGGGTGGGGAGGCCCAGGCACAGGTTGCCCAGAGTTGCTGTTGGCTGCTCCATCCCTGGAAGTGTCCAAGGCCGGGTTGGAGCAACCTGGTCTAGCAGAAGGGTGTTGGACTGGGTGTCTTTAAGGTCCCTTCCAACTCAAACCATCCTGTGATTCTGTGATTTAAGAGGAGTTTCAGAAGTCACAGAACAGAACTTCACCATTGGCCCAGCAATTCTGACTCTTTTTTGGTTTGTCTTCCTCATTACTAATTTAAATAGTTTTTTAATAAGTACATTTCCACTCTGAGGTGGATGTGTTTCAGTTTGGACCTATATCACTGACAGCATCTGCTGTTGGTCTGGTTTTCCTGAGGCTCCTGAAGAGGCTGCAGTGCAGCCTCCCTTGGGATCACAGCTCCACAGGAGGATGCTTAACAGGGATTTTCATGTGTTTTCTCATAATTATACAAAAAGCTGCTTGGGGAGAGGGGAAGGGCTCTGCTTATGCTGGTGTGTCTGTAAAACCACTCTGTTCCCCTCGGGCCCTGGGCCAGCTGAAGGGATGCAGGAGGCTCCAGCAGCTCGAGAGCATCCCTGTGCCAGTCCTGGGAAAGCAGATACAGTCCTTGGGAAGGGGAGGGCTGGCGAGGAGCGGGTTAAGCTGAGCAGGGAGCACAGCTGCCTGCCCTAAATGGGAGGATTGTGGCTGGGCCAGCTGTCAGGAATCAAGTAATCCCCCAGCAAGCTGGGAGATGAGAGGCCCTGTGTGGAGGCTCAGGGCTGCAGCCGTGACTCAGACAGAAGCTTGGGGAAGCAGAGACTGGGTGAGGTCCTCTCCTGCCATGCTGCTGCTCCACATGGCCTTGTCTTACCCTTCTCCTGCCTGCACCCAGCCTGCACACACAACAGTGCAGTGTTTTGCTGTCTTCAGCCTGTGCCAAGCCATGTCCATGGCTTTCTGTGGGGTAAATCTGTTTGGCACTGCTTTCCATACAGCACAGGCATCTGCCCTCCACAAAATTCCCCTGTCTCTCCCCACCACCAAGCCTCCAGCACAAATGATGTGTGATACCTGTCGGGCTGTGCCTGTCCCAGCCTAGGAGAAGTTGTGCTGTTGCTTGAGCAGAACTCCCGGCAGGCAGCGTGGGCACTGGCAGCGCAGGCAGGAGGTGAAGCTCTGGAGCCTGCTGATGATAGGACCGCGCTGTAGGGTATTTACTGGCAGCTTCACAGCCATGGCCATGGCTGCAGGAGGCAGAGATTTGACCCAGAATGCTCATCTCACCCACTCTTCTGACCTATCTCTGGGCTATCAAAAGCCACCGTTACTTTTCAAGTACCAGCTGCAGTGTGTTGTGATCCTGCAGGAATGCACCGTCTACCTAAGCTGCTAATGGAACAGAACATGTGTCATATACAGCTTAAGGCGTTCACAGTTAGTAATTATGTTGAAGTAGGGAAAGCAGAAAGCAAAAATCAAATTACTGGTAAGTGGGTGACTGTGAGTTACCAAGTTGATTTTAGCTGACCTTGAAGATTAACATACTTTCTGTTCTGTTCACATCTACCTGCTGGGGCCAAAACTTGATAGCTGGTGAGTTTATTATGACTTTTGGTTTGTCAACTTTCTCCTTACGCCATCACATAAATACTTTTAAATATATACAACATATAATTAATAATTTTATATTATTAATATATATATTTATGTATTATATGCGTGTGCTTTGTATAGTCACATGTATTAAACACAGAATAAACATTTATCTTTCCCCTAGTAAAGTCATTAGAATTCCAGTGTAAACTCTGTGAACTTTTAAAATTGCATAGCATGAACCTTTTCCTCTTTGGAACAGTTTATTTTGTCAGTGCTGCCTTTTCAGAAAGGGGCACATGCATGTGAATACAACTGATTGAGCCTTGAAATGACCTCCTCCTTTGCTTCCCTATTGCTGTCCTATGTTAAGGTTTGTCCTATTGCAGAAATAAAAAGACCATGGAGAAGGTTATAGTAAGTGGATTTGGAAATATAATCCAAGTGCTAAATGGTATGCAGTTTGGTGCTCTGGAGTCTCTGATTCTTTCCATCCCACTTGTATTTTTCTGCAAAACATGGTGCTGTAAAACTCTGAGAGATGATAAATTCACTTCAGCTCCCCTAAACAGAAATACTGCTCACCCTGCTACACTGTGACAAGATATTTCTGAAAGTAAATTTACACCTTTGGATTTCTGGAAGGAGAGCCAATATTTTCCTCTCAGACATTCATCCCATTATCTCCAGGCTTTGCTGTGAGAACAGAGCGAGTCAGCAGAGTGGCGTGGGCTGGAATATTTATGAGGAAATTGCAAATACTTGAAGCAAGCGCCTTTCTCTGAGAAACACACACTGAAATTAATGTATGTGGTTGTGGAGAGGCTGTATACACTAGAACAGGCCACGTCAGTGAGCTGATGTAAAAATAATGCTGTGGAGAGGAGCATGTGTGTGTATGTGGTTAATGTGCTGCTGTGGAGTCAGATTACATCGCTATCAGGAACTTCCTGTGTGCTTTAAAGCAAGTTACTGCTCCTTTCTGAGGTTCTCATCTCTCCTTCTCTTTTAAATAGAAACATCCCTTGGTTTTTCTTTTTTTTTTTCATAGGGATCCTGTGAAAACAGGTACGCTGCGACACTGAGTGCCACTGCAGGCAGAGGATGTTGGTGCCTTATCGAGTGATATTTAGTGTAATCTGTCTCAGTCCCGTCCCCCCCCCAACTTCTTGGTCAAGTGAAAAATAAGTAGAATTTGAGGCAGCTCCTCCTTTCAGAGGTGTGAGCAGTGTGTCTGCTGCTCTAGCAAGCAGTATATCCCCAAGGGCATTCTGATTTTGTGTAGTCTGGGGGGAACAACGCTTCACAGGGCCATGGGCGTGACAAGAGCTTTTCTGAGCCTGTGAGGAAACACACAGAATCTGCCAAGAACATTGTTGCACATCTGCAGAAAACGCCACACATGGGACAAAGGTTCACATGAAATCTGTCAGCTCTGAGATCTGCTGGAGGGCAGGAAGGTTCCTCAGAGGGATCTGGAGAGGCTGGATGTATGAAGTTCAAGAAGGTCAAGTGCCAGTTCCTGCCCTTGGGTCACAACAGCCCTCTGCAGCACTACTGGGGGGCAGAGAGGCTGGAAAGTGTCCCATTGGAAAAGGCCCTGGGGGTGCTGGTGTGGCTGAACATGAGCCCAGGTGTGCCCAGGGGGCAGGAAGGCCAAGGGCACCTGGGCTGTACCAGCCATGGTGTGGCAGCAGGCCCAGGGCAGTGACTGTCCCCTGTGCTGGGCACTGGTGGGGTCACACCTCAAATCCTGGGGTCAGTTGTGGACCCTTCATGACAATAAAGACCTTGAGGAGCTGGAGTGTGTCCAGAGAAGGGAACGGAGCTGGGGAAGAGTCTGGAGCATAAGTGTGATGAGGAGCAGCTGAGGGAGCTGTGGGGGTCAGCCTGGAGAAAAGGAGGCTCAGGGGGGACCTTCTCACTCTCCATTTCCCTGTCAGGAGGGGGGAGCCAGGGAGTGGTCAGCCACTGCTCCTAGGGAACAGGGAACAGGACAAGAGGAAACAGCTTGAGGTTGTAGCAGGGGTGGTTTAGGTTGGATATCAGGAAAATTTCTTCACTGAAAGGGTTGTCCAGCCCTGGCACAGCTGCCCAGGGCAGTGGGGGAGTCCCCACCCCTGGAGGAATTTAAAAGATGTATAGATGTGGCATTTGAGGACTTGGGTTTAGTGGTGGCCTCGGCAGCGTTAGGTTTATGTTTGGGCTTGATCATCTCAATGGTGTTTTCCGACCTAATGAGTCTGTCATTCCATGATGGTTGAGGAGCTCCTGTATATTCCTCTGGCTTACGTAAATGGACATTTTTCATTGCTGTTTAACACCAAAGGCAGAAACAAAACCAAACCCTTCTGTGCTTGTTTTTTCTCTGTTACAGAAACAGGAGGTATGTGGAAACCTGACTTTACAGCATCACATGCTTGAACCGGTGCAAAGGATTCCTCGTTATGAGCTTCTCCTGAAGGACTATTTAAAGAAACTTCCAGAAGAATCTCCAGACAGGAAAGATGCTGAAAGTACATATAAACTCCTCTCTGTTTAATGAGCACAGTGAAATCTTGGGCAGTTTTTTCTTCACATGTTCAGATACTTACCCCCAGCACTGTGGGAGAAATGGAGATTTGAATTAATCAAATTATTGCCAAACAAAGAGGTTTTGAATGCTTTTGGAGTAGAGAAGGAAAGGGTTGGGGTGCGAGCTCTAGGAACAAAAGGAGCAAATAGGCAGTGACCATATATTGAAGTTTGTCCTGGTAGAACATCTGGCATTTTTGTTTAATCCGTTGTGTGGCCAAGGACAAAGATAGAAGGACATCCTTGCGATAGCCAGAGGAAGAAAGTAAGAATGGTTTTAAATGTGTATAGTATTGAAATGTATATTTCTTGCCAGGAAAGCTGGTTAGACTCTGTTAACACAGAGAAACAGGAGAAATGGACTTCTCTTGGTTTTGAGGAATTTTCAGTCTCAGCCAAAACAGGGTCCACGTTGCTGTAAGCAGGCAAGCCCTGTTCTAGTCTTAAAAACATGCTTGTAAAGACCTAAGCGAGCCTTAACCTTTAGTAGGTGATTCCTAGAAGGTGGGGTTTTTTGGTCACTCTGCGCTTTGGCTCATCTGGACTTTTAGGAAAGAAAGGTGAAACATTAAACGCACACGGATCAGCTGAATGTGCAGCAGTGATCGTGTGTATAACAGCAGTTTTGAAGAAAAAATAATGATCAGGGAGGTGAAAAAAAAAACCCAAGGTGCTATTAAGAGATGTAATGTGGAGAATCCATAACTGTTGGTGCCTTTCTTGCAGAGTCGCTGGAGCTGATATCGACGGCAGCGAACCATTCCAACGCAGCCATCCGGAAGATGGTGAGTAGCAATTCCAGAATGGAATTGGGATCTTGGCTGATCTGATAGTCTCTCATTGCAACAGGCTCAGTACAGTAGATTGGGGAGGTGTTTCAAATACTGTCAGTCAGGCTGTTTGAGTTCTCTTTATGGTAAAGGTGTCGTTGGGCTTAAATTTCACTTTCCTTGTTCTTAAGGACCCAATGGGTTGAAAAAGGAGGTCTTCATAAAACTCATTATTTGCTTTTCCTTGAAAATCATTGAAAGCATTCCAATCAGGTCCATTCACAAGGTGTCCTTGCAGGTTTTCACGCTGGTTTTGTAGTCCTACAGGTCTTCAGCAGACTGAAGGTTGCTTTAATTTGATTTTGGTTCATCTTAAATGCTCTGAGTGTGCATTTGGCATGTGTCAGTAGCTTTGGAAAGCTGCACTTCAGAAGCTGGGCAGTCAGAGCACAGATATTTTGAACATTAGCACATGTTTTAGCTATAGAAGAGCTCTAGTGGATTACCATTAAAGTAAATGGACTTTATAGTTGCAGGTGTTATCCCTTTGGTGCACCCAGGTGTCTCAGGACCTTTTGTATTTAATAGATCTGAAATGCTCTGTGTCCAGCTTAATACCCACTGGCCATTTGTGGGTGCAAGGTTTATGTCCCCTTCCCTCTCAGACTCTTCCTCTGCAGCCGGTGGGGACACCAAGAGACCACGTTTCCTGTGGCTGCTCTGGGGCAGTAACCAGCTGATGTCTGTGTATTTTCAGTATGTCTGAAAACACAGTGAGGAAACCATCTGTTTCTGTTTGAGTCTGGCGTGTTCTCTTGATAAGGATATATTTTGGTGGAATTTTTTCTGGTTTGAGGCCTCTAAAAACTCTTTTCCTGGGGGCTGTGTGTAGTATCTCTGCAGGCAGCAGGAGTATGAAGGTACCAGCTCGTGGCTTTCTGCGTTGGGTGCTTTTTCTGTTGGTACACAAAAACCTATTGGAAAAGGCTGCTGTAATAATTTTGCTGCATGAGGTCCAAGCCAAACCAAAAGGAAAGAGAGTGCTGTAGCAAAATCTCCAAAAGTTAGTGGAGGTTTGAATTAAGTGTTGGCTGCTCCCTCCTGTTGTGGTGCAGTAGAAGAAATAAATCATTCTTCCAAAGCTGATTTATCCTAGAAGTGCAGATGTTCCTCAGGTTTAGGATCTGTTTTTAGTATTCTAGTTTCCTCTTTAAAAAAAACAGTTTGAGAAGTTCGCTATTGGTTGTTTGTTTGTTTGTTTGTTTGGAAATCAGCAAGATCTCTTGCTCATCTTCCCATTTGGTGGAAAAATCTGCCTTTTGATGCTTAGGTGATTTGTGTACTTGTTATTAGTCCACATTCCCATTCAATTTTGTTTGCGGTGTGTTTAGTTTAATGGTTTGAGTTTGTGTTTCTGTTTTTTTGGTGGCTTTTTTTGGTTTTGTCACAGTTCATGTCTTTAATCATTGGTCAGAAGAACTGATTAGGACAGGAATTGGTGTGATATACATTTGTGGTGAAAATTCTTGAGTCAAATGCAGGTAAATAAAGTGTGTGAAGACCTGAAATTCCAGCTTAATCTCTGGGGAGGTAGAGGAATGATTTAGGGATGTGTTTGGGCATATATTTGGGTATATACATTGAGCCAGACCATCAGTCTTGATCCTCACTTCCTGACCATTTGTTGACAGTGCCATTTTGGACCACATCTGTCCAGCTTGAGGTTGAAAGCCAAACCTTTCCAAAGGCTGTCATTTGGGAGCACGGGTTACACACCTTTTTTATTTTGACTTGTTAAAGCTTCTGTACTGCTTAATAAAGTGGGTGGAGGTTTTACCTTTATCCATTTGAATACTGTGTAGAGGGACTTGAATATTTGGCTGCCTTAATGTAAAGTAGAAACAGTGTTTTGCCAGAAAGGAAATAGTAATCCCTTCATAAAAAACGTTGACCAAGATATAGGGATTCTTTTAGGACATGAAAACTATATTTCAAGAATTTTGGCCTGGCCTATTTCATTTTGGCCACGGAGGCTCCTGTGTAGGACTGCAGCATTCCCCAGACAGCTGAGGGTTTAGGCTTAGCTTAGAGCTGCAGAATGTGACCGTGCTTCCTGATGGAGACCTCCCTCGGATTGTATCAGCAAGATACCTCACACAAGAGGTGACGATCCTCAGAAGCTGAGAAATGATCACACTGTGGCAGAAGTCTTAGTCTGAGAGGTCGGGTGGAAGCTGGGTTAATGAATTAAAACTGGGAAGTTATTTGGTAATGTATTGGTCTCCAACCTGGCCACTGATTTTACTGGACCCAGTGTCATTGCTTCTGAAGGTAATGGTTCCAAAGGGTTAATGTTTGGACTTGAGGATCTTGGAGATCTATTCCAACCTTTATGGTTCTATGATACATATTTATTGTTGAATAGTAATGAGTAAACATATCAGATAGATTAATCTCAAAATGTCATTAAAATGGTACAATCCTGGGTGACTAATCCAGAGTAGGAAAGAGAACTGAGGAGTATGCAACAGGTATTCATGAAAATGCAAAGCTATAGCAGAAGCAAGAGACTTATTTTCTTTCCAACTTATTTACACTTACCACAGAAATGACACAGTAGACAATTGACCAAGTGGAATAAATTTTTAAGTTTAAATTGCTGGATTTTTGTACTTGCAGGAAAAGATGCACAAGCTTTTGGAAGTCTATGAGCGCCTGGGTGGTGAAGAGGATATTGTTAACCCAGCCAATGAGCTCATTAAAGAAGGACACATTCAGAAACTTTCAGCAAAGAATGGCACAGCACAGGATAGGTATTTATTCCTGGTGAGTGTTTTAGTTGCTCTTTTATTTTCAGAGTTGTGCTCAGGTTGGATGGTCCATGGAGCAACCTGGAAGGTGTCCCTGCCCATGGGAGGGGGTTGGCATGAGATGAGCTTTAAGATCCCTTGCAGCCCAAACCACTCTATGATTCTGCGGTACATTCCCATCTTTCTAAGCTCAAATACAAAAAGCATTCACCAGCTGAGCCCAGCTACTCCTTCTGAGCTGCACTTTTCCCTTGAAGCTTTTGCTCGAGGATTTCCTTCCTTCTTCCATGCTGTGATTTTAGTGAGGCCTTATCAGGTCCAAAGGAGCCTTTCCCATCTCCCTCCCCAGAGGCTGAATTTTTGTGGAGTGCCAGAGGAGGCTGTTTCCAGCCACACCACACTGCTGCTGGAGGTGGCCAGCTCTTGCTGGCACTGAGAGAAGAGCCCTTGTGCTCTCAAGGCAGTCAAATGCAGAAGGGGGAAGTGACTGGCTGACATGTTTCTATCTGCCCAGCTTTCACCTTAAACCTCTTCTGAAGAATAAAACACACCAGAGGCCTGAACTGTCACAATGCAGGCTGTGTCCAGCATCGAACCCCCTAAGTTAAACTCTTGCCTTGTTGCAGTTTAACAGCATGGTGCTATACTGTGTGCCAAAACTGAGGCTGATTGGCCAGAAGTTCAGTGTCCGAGAGAAGATGGACATTGCAGGACTGCAGGTTTGCATCTCTTCTTTTCCCCTGTTTTAGTGCTTCTCCGCTTGGTAGCCTCAGATCCCTGCTGAATCCGAAAACATAACACTGTATGCATATAAAAATACAGTAAAATTCTAAAATCCAGCTTTTCCACGACAACAAAGACCTTAAGGTGGCTGGCAGTGTGTCCAGAGAAGGGTAATGGAATTGGGGAAGGGTCTGGAGCACAAGTCTGAAGAGGGAGCTGGGGGGATTCAGGCTGGAGTAAAGGAGGCTTAGGGGGGATCTTTTTGCTCTCTACAGCTCCTTGAAAGGTGGGTGTGGCCAGGTGAGGGTTGGTCTCTTCTCCCAGGTGATTGGGATGAGAGGAAACGGCCTCAAGTTGCACAAGGGAAGGTTTAGATTGGATTTTAGGGAAAGTTTCTTCACTGAAAGGGCTGTCCAGCCTGGGTCAGTGGTGGAACCACCATCCCTGGAAGTGATCAAAAAACCTTGTGGATGTGACACTCGAGGACATGGTTTAATGGTGAACATGGTGGTGCTGGGCTGACCTTTAGACTTGGTGATCTTAGAGGGGTTTTCCAACTTTAGTGATTCTGTGATTGTATCTGGTTTTGGCTTTGTTTTTTGAGTTGTTATAAGTTCACCATTCATAGGGGAGTAGAATAATGGTGACTGTGTACATGCTTTGATGGAAAGCCTTCCCTCATCCCCTGGCTGACACAGCAGCCACCTTCTCCCCTGCTGCTGTAGGGAGTGGTTGATGATATACATCCACAAGTTTTGTAGCAAGACAAGTAACTGTGAAAACAGTCCCTTATTTTTCTACCTCTATGCCATATTCAGAATGATCCTTTTGACTCAGCATTTCAAAGAATATTTGTAAGTCATTAAAAATGGTGGAAAGACAAGGTGGATGAGTAGGAAGCTGACTCATTCTTTTCACAGGTCCAAGAAATTGCCAAGCAAAACGTGGCTCATACATTTTCCATAACAGGGAAAAAGAGATCACTGGAACTACAAGCCAGGTGCAGTACTTGTTCAGTCTTTGGAGTTTTGTGAATATATATGGAGAAATTGATGATCTAGGGGCTGTGCAAGTGTGACAAAGCTTTAAACCATAAGGGGAGCAGCAGAGATGGGTAACTGAGGTATGCAAGAGAATGTTGGTCCTAAGCCAAAGTGTGTTACAGTGCTATGTTGATTGCCTTCGTTGAACGCTTACAGTGTTTATAGTAGTGCTTGTAAGTTCCACTGTATCAGGAATTAAAATATTTTTGACATTTTCTAATAACTGCAGTAAATAATTTTTAATAATGTTTATAAAATAGAGGATAGCAAAGCTAAAATCTTGATGGATAAAAAGCTGTGAATTGAATTTACTGAAAGCATTGGAAGTAGAATGAGGATGTTTCCTCTGTTTTTCTCTTGTTTTAACAGAACAGAAGAGGAGAAGAGGGAATGGATTCAGGTTAGTACAAAACACTAATGATAAGGGGAGGCAATCACCATGCAGGCAGCATTTAAAATTCTCTTTCTGGAGTTCTGGATGAACGTGGCTGTGCAAGGAAGCTGGGTGGGCCAGTGTGGTGGAGCTGCTCCTGGAGAGATGTGGAGCCCAGTCAGGGTCCAGTGTCTGGGGGCTGCGAATGGGCTCCCCTCTCCTGCAGTCCTCAAGCTCAGTGAGAGAGGAGACTGAGGCATCACACCTTGTATATTCTTGCAGTTTGACCTGTAGAGACCCTCTGTGGTGGCAGTTCTAGTTTTTTAACCTAAACAGTAGTGAGTTAACACCACCACTCAAGGTTTTTAAGTTTCATTTATACAAATCTAAGGTTTTTCATCAAATTATAATCCCACCCATCTTCCTATGAAAGTATTTTTTTTTTTGTGATGCTTCTCATCTTTGCTGGAATTTTTGTCTCAGGTCATTCAAGCCACAATTGAAAAGCACAAACAGAACAGTGAGACGTTCAGAGCTTTCAATAGCTCTTTTTCACAGGAGGAGGAGCATCTTCCTGATTCCTCAGTAAGTACCAGTGCTTCATTCTCCTTTGCCATAGCAGTTTTACTACCACTTAAAACCTACACAGCTACAGTTACTCAGCCCTGCAGGTATGGAATAAATTACACAGGGCAGTCCAGTGCCAGAGACCCGTCAGTCATGTTCTCCAGGCTGGTGCCTCATTTAGCAGAACAGGTGTAATTCCCCAATCTTAACAAGTGCTTGGGTGTCTGGAATGTTGTTTGTGTGCCTGCAAGATTTTGGTCACTGCTTTCCCCCCCATCTCCTCGTTTTGGGATTATTTCTTTGTTGTTATTTTATATTAGTATTTAAAATATTTTAAAGGCTTAAAATTGATGTATTTTAAAAGGATCTTAAAATTTTTTCTTAGAGGTAATAAATATGTTGCAGAAAAAATACTCTTCACCTAGATATGCCAAGTAGTCTTGAAAGCTGATTCTGTTCTCTACAGCCGTAATGTATTACTCTGTGCTGTGTTTTGCTAGGAATTTTGTTTTGGAAGTATTCACATGAGGACAATAACAGTACCTCTCCATTCAACTAGAAAATGATGGTGATAACCTTAGCCACAGGCATTTGCTACAAGCTCGAGAGGAGAGAGGCTGGGAGAGCAAAATAATTAGGAATTTCATGCAGTGCTGCCTGGGACTTGATGATTTCAGACATGGTAGATCTCGGAGCAGGGGAAGGGAAGGTCCACCTGCAGAGATTGAACTCTAGGAGCTTTTTATTTTCCCCCTCCCCTGCCCTTCTAAACTGTTTGGTTTTTTTCTGTTTTGGTACCTAACCAATTTTGACATCTCTCCTTTCCCAGGACTGATTCAGTGACTCAATAATCTGGATTTTTATCTGACTGATTTCCCAGGAGCCTCAAGAGAGATGCTGGATATGCCTTTTCATCCCAGCATTATCAGACTGACAGTGGAGATCTTCCCAAACCTCCACAGGGTCTAGAATCCCATTGCTGATAGCAGCCAGCAATGAGCCATATTCAGAATCTGGCATGGCTTACTGCTCCTGAACTGTTGATCATGCTAAAAATACTCAGAAAAAAATTAGAAAATAATCAATTCTTGCCTGTCCTTTTCAGTTAACTCATGGCTGCCTTCAGAGCCAGGATGCTCTGATGGAAAAAAATGTTTTGCTAATAAGCAAACTAATAAACACACTTTCTTGTGTAATTAAGACACAGCGTCTGTTCAACTTCATAATTATTATCTTGCTTTGTAAATTCCATTTGATTTTGCTTCTGTGTTCGGGGTGTAGCCACATGTTTGTGCTCTGCTCTTCACAGGAGTCAAGCAGAGCAGGAGTCTGGTTTACCCCTGGCTGTGATATTAATGCAGTCTGCACCATCATTTCATTAATGCCAGAATGCTAACCTGCATTTTTAGGAGATTAGCTTCTCTTGATAATCAGCTTTGAAAACTGATGTCACGGCTAAAGGTGGCAGTAATTGCTGTCAGTTAGAAGGAGCTGAAGGTATTTCTGTAAGGAAAACTGGACAAATACTGAGAGCATTCTTAGCTGCAATACACTGTGGTAGGCAGCATCCACCTTGCATATCTCATCATCTGTGGAATATTGGGCAGCTATTTTAGGGGGGAAAAAATGACAGCAATCTTCTTTTTTGCTCTCATGAGTCAAGAAATAGATACGCCCTCACGGATTCCAGGCCGGATCTGTAACAGCTACTAGAAATTGGCCTCTGATTCTAAAAAGCCCGTAGAAAAAGAGAGTCAAATTGCTTTTCTTCCATCCTTGGCCATACATTTACTGTGTTACAGTGCTTAGGACTGGTTGCAGTTCATGATCAGTGCCTGCCTTTGCATGCAACTTTGACCGTGCTTCTGGGTCCCTGCTGACTGACATCAGCTCATACCACCATTTTGGGTTGATTTCAGCCTGAAATCTGCCTTACAGGAGACTTGTGCGTTTTGGGAGGTGCAGGGATCCGAAATTTGACCTGACTCTTCAAATTATGCCTGTGCAATAACCTTCAGCAATTAATGAACTCTCAGGAGGGGAGTATTCAGTGTCGGGTCCAAGCAGGCCCAGGCAGGATATGGGCAGCAGCAGTCTGTTAAAGAAAAGTCTTTTGAGAAAGCTTTGTGATTCCTTTGTGGCTTAGTTCTCCATTTTCACCTGCAGCATTTCCAGGCTATGTGAAGGGTGTTTTTAAAGCCATCTAAAAACGTTCCCAAGAAGAAGGACCTCTTCCACCACTGCTTGATCTCAGAAGAGTTAGAGGCTCGTGGTGTTTGTGCAGTATTGGAGGCTGGCAAGGAAGAGTGCTGCAGAGAGCTGAGCTCAGTAGAAGTGGCATCCCGGAGATTTGAGACTGAGAATGCTTCTGTTAGTTAAACCATGATTTTTAGATGCTGAGCCATCATTATTTCCCTTCGTAGTTTCTGCCTGTCCCCATAGTTCTGGGTAGTTTTGACAATCATCACAATAACTGTGCTCATGCCAGATCGTACACACTGTGAGTGGCAATGGTAGCATAACAGGGAGAAGCCTTTTTGAAATATTTTCCAGGTAAGAGTAGAGGGTATTTGATTTTTAGCCCATTATTCCAAATAAACATTAAATGGACATGGGGATCTGAAGAGGCAACTGGAGAAGTTCACTCTTTTCCCTAAACTTGCTGGGGGTTTTTTCAATCTCTTTTTCAGATCCTTTTTTTTTTTTTCTCCATGTTTTCGCTTTCCCAAGTCCCCTGTCGCAGCACAAAGATGTCCTTTTACTAGGCAGAATAAACCCCTGAATTGATTTAGGATCCCAGTGAAAAGAACCCCCTTTCCACAGGACTGAGGAACAGGTGATGTGAAGACCTCAGGGTTGCTGGGTTTTGTGGAGGCAGAAATAGCTGGCTGGAGCTGAGGAGTGATGCTGCCCGTTAATGCAGTCTCATTCCCTGAGGAAATGCTCTGGGGTGGCACAGCCCTGGCCCCAGGGGATGCATTTGCTCCTTTCTTTGTTCTAAAGGGTCGATTGATTGTATTAGAATAGAAATAGATACAATGAGGTATCAGGATTAATAGCTCTTCAGTTTGGCTGCTTACTCTCAGGGTACAGGTCAGGTTGTTTCTAATAACAGAGATTAAACCTTTTTGCTTTCAAATGGAATGAAGCCAGAGTGCCAGAATGCACTGGCCTTTTGGATAACCTGGAAATAAAAGATGTTGTCTGAGTGGCAATGGAAGAATGATCTGTGGGAGTAACAGGAGAATTTATCATAAAGAGCCTCATAGTTGAGAACCCCCTGTAAACTAGCAGACTCCCTGTAAATTAATGGCAGAGAAGATGGTTTTCCTTTCTTTTTAGGATGTAGCTTGTGATTTTGGTGCTAAATGTAAACGAGCTTGTTATTTGCCATCTGTATCTGTTGAATACATATAGATACATGAATATTATTTCTGAATTCTATATGAATATATACATAGAGGTGCCATCATGCATTTATTAAGAGATTGAGATGCACTGCAATGAAGAAGAAGTTAACTGAGTCGTGTTTGAATGGAGTACATTTTGTTCCTGTCAGAATCCAGTGCCCTTGCTGGTTTGGCTGGCAGGCTCTGATGGTGTCCTTCAGACCATGGCACTGCCTTTCTGCAGCACGTGGGGGGCAGGCAAAGGTTGCACGCAGAGGCAGGTGGCAGTTGGGTGCCATCTGTAAAGTCATCCACGTCAGGGCCAAGCCCCTGTTTGCGGGTGGCTGAGCATATACATGTGCACCCAGTCTGGTGGAAGGTGTCCCTGCCCCTGCTAGGGGGTTGGAACAAGATGGTCTTTAAGGTCCCTTCCAGCCCAAACCACCCTGTGTTTCTGTGATGTGATTCTAGGAATTAAAGTGTACGCACAAGAGAAGAGACGAGGGGCTGAAAGCAAACTTTTGTTTTCTCTTTTTCTAAATTCTTTTTCCCATTTTTCTTTGTTTTGTTTTCTTTTTGATGTTTAATATATTTTGGGAAGAATGTCCATGTTGAAACTGTTCTGTGTCGTTCTGTTTCCCTCAGATAGCCAGCACCAGCTCGGTGGAATCAATGCCAGGAGCAGATGGTGGTGGTGCACTTGGAGGGGTGAGTAATTTGAAGCTAATACTTGAGGCAGAGCAGGGGTGGGGAGGTGGATTAGGTTTCTTTTGTAGCAGGGGAAAAAAAAAATCACAGTTCAATATATGAGTTTATATCCTGCTGTCTGTGGCTGCAGCTGTGCTGTCCTTAACTTCTTGGCTAAGTCACACAGCTACTTTTGCAGCATCAGGGAATTTGAATCCTGCTCAGATTCTTGCTGCACATGTGTCTGAGCCTGGTTCGGAGAGACATTGGTTCTTATCATTTGTAGCACTGGCTTTTTTGGAGGGAGGGGGTGTTGTTTTTAGTGGGTTTATTACGAGGGGCTTGGGGGGGGAGGGGGTTACAGGTTTTTTGGGTTTTTTTTAGGTTTTGTTGTGTTGGAGTTTTTTTGTTTGGTTTTGCGTGTGTGTGTTCAAATCGTGATAGGGAGCTCCACTGAGTGCTTGGAGGGAGGAGGGCAAAAAGAGGCCAGGAAACCTGTCTGGTTAGTACTTGTGTGACTCAGGATTTCATCTCCAGGATCAAATTTTGATTAACAGTTCTTCCATAGTGTGCTTTTCGTGTTTCTGGTAGTGCAGAGGAGGAGATGATGGTACCTTCATGTGTCTCTGCCCTGTAAGCTATTGGCTGGCACAAAAGCAAAATAGACTTTCAAAGGTCTTTTTCGTTTTACTCAGTCCAGTCTGGGACTGCTACTGAGTCAAACCCGAGGGTTTGAGTCCTTAATAAGGTCTTTTTTTTAGCATTCTTACCTCTGCCTTCTAGAATAAAAGATTTTCAGAAAATCCCTCAGGGTCAGCTGAGTTTACTGAAAAAGCCTCAACAAGAACAAACAACAACAACCAAAAAAACCGTTATCTGCTGAGACAGGCTACAGGGTGTTGGGTTTTTAGCTTGACCTTTTTAATAACAAAGAAGCCACTCAGCAGCTACTCCAGACTTCTGGCCGAGCTTGGAACCTTCTGGTAGAGTGTACAGAGTGTCAATGCAAAGCTGTTAAATAAGCCAGCAACTCGACCTATATAAAAAACAGGTTATTAAAAATAAGTGTTTGTGATCAGTGTGCTCCTTGCTGGTTATTTTTTGTTCGCACTTCATATTTTCCCTAAGCAATTTTTTCTTTATTTTTAGTAATTTTGCAATTAGTGCCCCTGTGCCTTGAGTTGCAGATGCTGTAGTGAGCAAGCTACTTAATAAAAAAGATGTTTAAAAGTATTAAAAAACCCCAAAAAACACATAAAAATTTCTGGTGGTCTTAAGTTTCTTTGGGAAATGTAAATTTTATCTGTAATTAAATTAAAAGGTTATATCTTTTTACTTAATTATGAATAGTTGTATCAATGGTTTGCCTAGCATATCTTCACACATTAAGTAATTTACCTTAGGTCATGTATTTGAAGAAAAAATTAATTCCTGAGATAGAAATAAAAACGGAGCTGGTAAAAAAGACAAAGCTAAAACCACCAGAATTGCGTAGTATTGATTCTGGGCTCTAATTCTGCTGCAAATTGATAATATCAGCATGAGCATTGAATAAAGACGTTAGTTGCAGCTTCAGAAAATTAAGATTTTTAATGCCGGCACCCCTTTAGGAACAGCTCAGTGAGAGCACAAGCAAGTCCCCCGTGTGCCCAGCAGCTTCGCACACCGACCACTTGGTGGTACTGGTGGCCAGGAAAACTGGGAGCTCCTTCCCGTGCTTCCCGGAGTCTGCTGAAGGGGCTGCTGGCATTTCCTTCCGTGTTCACGTTTGCATAAGCAGGCAGTGAAATCCCGCTGCAGGAAGGATGATCTGCCCGTGTACAGCATCGTGGTACCTCCTTACTGAGTTTCTTGGCTGCTCTGCACTGCTGGCACAGTTTAAGCTCAGCCTTCTGTGTGCGGGAGGCGAGTACGAGCCCGTGGCAAACTGTCTTACACTTAACCTTGCATGAATGAGGTTGGCACGTAGAGAAACACACTAAAAAATTACCAAATACAACATTTATTTAATATAATTAAAAATAATTTCTTCGTTCAGCATTTCCAGAAGCACCTGCTGATACTCTGCTCCGTTGTGGGTGGCCCTAAATATGTAACTTGTAAATGGAAAATACCCCCGTAAGAGCACAATGAGAAAGAAAACGATTGAAACCCCTTTGTTGCTCGTGTGTCTGCCCATGTAAGAGTCTCATCAGACTGTGCTTAATGTTGCATGTACAGCATTGAGGCTGAATTTCTACCTGCTGGCCCAGACAGAATGAGATACCTGGCACGGGTTGCCCAGAGAAGCTGTGGCTGCCCCATCCCTGGGAGTGTCCAAGGCCAGGTTGGATGGGGCTTGGAGCAACCTGGGATAGTGGAAGGTGTGTCCCTGGCCATGGCAGGGGGTGGAATGAGATGGTCTTTAAGGAACCCAAACCATTCTGGGATTGCCTGATTCCATGACTGTATAGCACCTATATGGAACAGCAGTCTCCCGGGTGCACTGGTTTTCTTGCTGTTCCTATCAGCTTTTTGGTGATTCTTCCCTGCTTTTCAGAAGCAAATGGAGGCTCCTGTGGTTCACTAATGAGAAAATGTCTGCTTTCACCTTGCAGTCACATAAGCTGTACCTGTTGCTGGGATATATACTGTTTTTCCACCAAAATTATGAAGTTGGAGGAAACCGTCAAGATTTAGAGAGTTAAACGCAGCTGTACAGTAAAAGCAAAGTGGTCAAAAGAGCCTGGTCTGTAAGATCCTGGCTCTGAACAGATTTTATGTGAGGGGGTTTTTTTCCTGTCAGACTCATCAGCCTCAAAACAGAGCTGGGTATACTGTGAAAGATGAGAAATAGGACAATTATTTAAGTGCATTAGTATCAAGATACTTCCGCTGCAGCTCGGGCAGCTCGGTCTTAGCGTCCCTTTGAACAAGCATCAGCAGTACCTTAAGTAGCTTGTGTAATAAAGGACGCAGTTGCAAAGTGGCTGTTAAATTTATCTGTGATGAACAGTGTGAATTACGATGCAGGTCCTTGTTTGCTACAAAAACCTCTGTGTTTGGATGATGTGCTAAGAGTTACGTGGTCAGGTCAACTGAGCCATCACTGGGCGGGATGAGGGCAGTGCCTGTGCAGCAAGGCATGGAAAGCAAAGTGCTTTTTGATTCTTCCTCAGTGTCAGCAGTTAAATATTGTATCATTGAAAAAGTCTTCCTTCTGTATTTGCTCACTGGAGTTTGCCAAGTCATAAAGACTTTTTCATTTTTATTATCTTTTCTACAGCTGCAGTAGCAATGTTTCAAACTCTTGTGTTCTCACTGTATTCTCACAATGTTGAGAACTATTATGAAATATTGCTGCCATTCATCAAACACTTAAAGACCTCTTTATGCAAGGCCTTTTTGGATTAGTGAAGTATTAAGTGTTTGTTGTATGCTACAGTGCAAGTTAAACTATAATGGTGTAAAATTGAAGCTCATGCGGAATTGTCCTAACAGATCTTGCCCAGTATAATACATTTTCTGCTTTCTTTCTTTGTCAAGTATATGGGTCAGGTATTTCTGGAAGTGGACACTGTCCAGACTGTTCCACACTGAGAAGGATGTCACATAGAAGATCCATTAGAGGAAAAATTCATCTTGAGTCTCATCTCTGTAATAGAACATGCATGTGGGAGATGATGGATATTCCTGTAGAAGTACAAGCCAAATTAACCAGTTTCCACATGAAGCAGCCCATTCAATTCGTGGTAGAGCAACTCCAGCATTTTTCTTACGTAGGCAGGTGTAGATATCAACTGAAAGCCAAAAACTGGGTTTGTTTAGCATTTGTCGCAATTATCTCCCAGTCAGAGCTCACAGGGCTAAGAGGTGCCCTCATTTATGCTCTTGCCACCAGTGTAATTGTGGTTAATATAAGAATCAGAGGTCTTGTTGTGCTGTATGCAGATTTGAACTATTAAGACAAGAAAAAATAAGGCTGACCCGGTGAGGAAATGCTCTGATCACACAATTTAAGGAGAATCCCTCCCTCTCTAGTGGAAGAATAATCAGGTTTCTAAAACATTTAATAGCATTAACATCAAAATCAGAGTGAGAAATGGCTGACTTTGGCCAATAGGTGTGTTACAGATAAGAAAGTTACTCTGGAAAGCCTTTGGAATCGCCCTAATTATCTGCCTTTCTCAGAGGGGTCTGATGGAGCCCGAAAGGAAAGGCTTGCTAATGACTCATCCTAGGCATTGTTCCTTGGTGTGATTCAGTGTCCCACTGGTTATAGCCGGTTCTTTACAAGGAAAGTGAAATACTGCTCTCTGCTCCGAGTGTGGGAGCACTTGCATTTGCAGGCGTCCTGTTTTGCTGAGCAATTAATACGTGTTTATGGGGTTGTTGTGATTTCCCCGAATGAACAAATCTGCGACTGCGCTTCACCAAGCTGAATTGCCAGACATCCTATGTGCTGGTATACAAGTTTGAAACCTTGCTGTTGCAGCCATAGAAAAGATAATAAGAATGAAAAAGATTCAATCCAATTAGAGGTAATTAGTTGTGGTTTTGTTGTGTAATGGCATTATAAGGCAGGGTGATTCCAGTGGCTCTGCTGAAATACAACATGCTTTTCTCTGCAAGCAGGGAATGTTGGGCAGATTTTTTTTTTCCTTCACTTGGCCTGAAAATCCCTATTAGTGACTTCTGTGGGTTAGTCCTAACGACTGAGGTGAGACCTTAGGGTGAATGGCAGGATGTTCCTGACGCTGGTGACACCTCCCTGGTGATCCCCAGGCAGCCGCTGCTAATTGAGATGTATTTGCTGTTGTCTTGCTGCTAGTTGAGATGCTGTTGTCTTTCCTCCCACCCCCACGGGCCACATCTTTGTGCTAAAGAAAAGCATTGAAGAAGGGGAAGTTTGTTGAGCCAATTGTTCTGTCTCAAGTGGACCCGAGTCGTGACTTAGTGTGCAGGCCTGGCTTAGAGGGAAGGAGGGTTGTCAAGGAGCCCAGAATCTGTCTGTCCTACAACGGACCTGATCTTCACCTGGTTCATTTTCAGAAAACATGTAAAATACCTCTACCCTTTTGTTTTAGAGGAAATGTTTCTTCTCCGGCAGTTTGTTAAATGACTGTGTCAAGCAAGCAAAGATGAAGAGAGTCATCAAACCTCTCTCATGAAAGAGCTGTGCCGGAGGGATGTGGTGCAGCCAATCCTTTGGATCTCTGTGTGGATGCTGCCTGGCTGAGGGTGCCCCTACTGCTTGCACATAGCCAGCTTGACTAGGGCAGATAAATATATTTATTTTAAAAAAGAAAACAAAACAGGGACTCTACTCGAAGCTCTGTGTGAAGTTGTGTTTTTGTGATCCACACGTTGGCACGGTAATCATGGAGTCATGGAATGGTTTGGGCTGGAAGTGACCCTAAATATCTTGTTCCAACCTCCTGCCATGAGCAGGGACACCTTCCACCAGGTTGCTTGGAGCCCTGTCCAGCCTGGCCTTGGACAAACACCTCCCGGCATGAGAAGTCCAGTTTATGCTGGATCCAATAGTGCTCTTCAGTTTATCAGAAAATTGTGCGGTTGAGCTTAATTATACCGAGTGACTTTAGGTACCGGCTTAGATGTGAGCATCTAAGATGTTTAATAATTTGTAATAATGAGATTTTAGAGGCTTAACTCGCCTGGCCACGTAGACAGCAGATAGTGCATGTCATCTGCCTAGAGGAGTTGATAGCAGGTCCCCAGTGTGGGTGTCCCTGCCTTCCTGAGGAGCTTTATGCTTTGTTGTGGGCTGAGAGGGAGCCTAAGGAAACTCCTAAAATAAGCATTTGGAGTTTGGGTGGTGTGAAATCCTCTGCCAACACCATTCACTTCTTCACTCAAGCCATTTTCCCCCAGACCTTCACATCTGCTCCCCACCAAGGGAGGGGAGTTTACGACTCACTCATAAAATCAACATGTGCCTTAACCAAGGAAGAGATGAGCGCTGGAAGGGAAGCTCGTCTTGAGATGCCCTCGTTGGCCATTCCTCTTCCTCACTGACAGACAGGGAGAGGAGGTCTCTGTGCCAGTAAAAGCACAAGTGGGCAGAGATGGGCTGAGACCCCCCGAGGGCTGAACCAGCCGTCCAGTTGAGACAAGCAGCAGAACTATGCAAATTCTTTCCTAAAACGGTGTGAATCCCAAAGAGGATCTCTGTCAGGAAGAACTCTGCGAATAATTTTGCAATTTGTTTTATTACTGTATTTTTAATCACGTACTTGCACTTTTAAATTCAGAGTGATTCCTGTAGAAAATCTTCCAAATCCAAGCGGGACAAGGAGAAACAGGCCTGCAAGAGCTGCAGTGAGAGCTTCAACTCCATCACGAAGAGGCGGCACCACTGTAAGCAGTGCGGGGCAGTAAGTATCCCAGTGAGCTCAGCTCCTGAGTTTTTCCTGCAGAAATCATTGCAGACAATTTTTTTATTGTTTTTTTTTTAGTGCAGGAACTAAAAGACATTCTGGTTTGTGGCAAGTGGTTGACAGAACAGGTTTCCCCACTTGCTTTACTCCCTGGGAATCGGGAGGAAGAAGAGCTAAACTGGTGCAAAGTCCCAGGCTGTGGTGGTTGAAAGGCAAAGCCAGTGTATCTGTGGGTAAAAGGAAAGGTGTTGGGGCTGTGCTTGTATCTGGAGAGGGGGTTGTCCCCTGTATTTTGTTTGCAGAAGCAGTGGCCTTGGGGACAGCCTCACTTCGCACAGTGACAACTCTTCTAGGATGAACAGCTGAGCATATGACATAAAGGTGGATGGGTTGTTCTTTCCCTAAAGAAAGGTTGTGTGAAAGTGGTTTCCTCCTGTTTGAAAAACCAAAATAATCCATCCTAGAGAGGCAACACCTGTGTACTGAAGGCCCTCAGCCACCTGCCCTAGTGCCATTTACTGAGCTGAGCTCTCAGGTGTTTTTCTGTCAGTCACAACCATGGCCAAGATGAGATGGATTTCTGCAATATGACTTGAAACCTGCATTCTGTGCCTTGAGCTTCACGCTTCAGTGTTCCTAATGTAACTGATACAGAGTAATGTTATTTAAATAACATTAGTCATTTGAAGCGGAGATGAAATTCAGCTGGCTAGAGACCTAAATGTATAGTTAAGATGCTTAAACAAACCTCAGTCTCAGCAGTTGAAGTAAAATTGCTTTGGAGGAGGCATTTTTGCCCTGGAGTTGGGATTTTCAGCCTTCTGGGTTTGTTTTTATTACTAATTGCTTAAATAATGAAATACATTTCTGGATTCTGGTTTAAAATGTCCCATTGCAAAGCTGAGTGTTACTAAAGAAATGAAATAATGGCTTTCCCCCAGGGACAGAGAGATAACAAGAATTACATCATTAATAATTTATTGTTAAACAGTTGTTTGTTGTGCAATGCCTTGTGGTGTGGCAACGGCATTCAAATTAAAGAAGTTAATTTGTCTTAAGAAAAGACTATCACGTTGCTAAAAATGCTGCCTTGCTTTTGTTTGGATAACTTGATGCTTCCTGGATTAAGGCAGTTCTCTTCATACAGTAGTTACTGTCCTGCAGTGAAGCATATATACCTGTGCCTGAGGGTTTGTGGTGTATTATTGTAGAGAAATTCAAAATGGATGTCCAGTTGGACTACACCCTGGGAACAGTTTCTCTCCCTGGAGCGGGTGTGCTGGAGGCAGATTTTTAGCATGAAAACAGGTTCTGGAGCTGCAGATCCAGCACTCTTCCCAAGCACTGCTTCCACGGGCCCAATGTTCTTGGCAGCTGAGGCAGACAGATAGTTTTCAATGGACCATATATTGGACTTTGTTCTTAAAATAGCGAGTGCTTTCTGGGTTCCTCAGTTCTCCCAGGCTGACCTCCCTGATTGATGAGGAACCTTCGCTCTGAAAATCAGTCCTTCCTAGATCATTAAAAAGCACTAATTGTTTTGTCAACTTAACCCTTTTTTTGACTCATAAAGGCTTCTAAGAGAAGAAAAGCAAACTTGCATGGTGTTAATCACACGGTATTTCCCAAAAGGGGTGTTTCCTTTGTTTTGGTCTATTGATACACATCATGGGATCACAAACACATTAATCATTAATGCAGGTAGATAAAGTGAAACCACCATCTTTCTGCTACAGGTGATCTGTGCAAAATGCTCCGAGTTCAAGCCACTTGCAGATAACAACCGTCACAACCGAGTGTGTAAGGAGTGTTTCCTGCAGCTGCCAGCGAGCCCCTGCGGCCCTGGGGTGGAAGCAGTTGGAGAACACAAGAAAAGACTGGCTGCAGAGGTACAGTCTTTGGCTAAGAAACTTTGTGAGGCTCTCTCTCTCCTTTTTTTTTTTTTTTTTTTTTTTTTTTAGTTTATTTATTAAAACCAAATCAAATTGGTTGTCTTTTCTCCCCCACCGTGCTGTTTGTAGATGGTGAGTATTTGTCATAGGGTGCTGATCACACAGGGATGCACACAGGTTTGGCAGTTAAACCCCAGCTCCTAAAATTACAGAAAAAGAGGGAAGAACCTCTTGCTCCTTTTTATGATGGTGCATTTCCAATCTTGAGCTGTGCACAATAACTATTCACAAAATAAGATTAGTTTTTTTCACTTTTAATTTCACATAGTGGATACTTCTGCACTCCTTATTTCACATCCTGTCAAAATACTGTTGAAACCACTTTTTCTTAGTTGATTGTGTAAAAGAATGGCATGCTTGTGGAAGACCATGAGGCTTCACCAGAATTTTCTCAACCCTGCTGTAATGCAGGCTCTTCCCTCCAAAATGTGACTTCCACAAGCTGTCCTGTGTGAACTACCTGCTGCACCATTGCCACGGGAGTCACCAGGCTTTACACCTTGAGAGCAGCACATCCTACTCCTATTTTTCACAAGAACAAGAAACATGTTGGCAAACTGATGAACCTTCTTTTAATTAATGCTTTTAGTTGGAGCAGAGCTGGGAGTACCATTACGTGTCACACTTTTCATGAGCCACCTTGGAGAAAAGGGGTTTATTTACTTCGCCTGTGAGAAACACAGCCAGAAGTCACTGGATGTGTGAAAGAGGATCTTCATCTCAGTTAGAAGTGGACCCACAGGGACATCAGGTTATTGAAAGAGCCACTGACACACTGAGAACTTCATTGCCAGTTATCCTTCCCCCACAGTCTGACCTTCACCATCCTGCTCTGGGTACCTCATGGAAAAGCTGCCGGCTCTGCAAACCACGGAGAAAGTTCTGGAGCCAGAACTTCTTTGATACCATTCAGATATGGTGCCCCTGCCCATGGCAGGGGATTGGAATGAGATGTTCCCTTCCAGCCCAGAGCATTCTGTGATTCTGTGATGTACACTGCAGCTGTGCCTACACATGATGAACTCTTCAGGGGCATCAGGACAGTCTCTGGTGTCTCATGATGAACTTTCCAGCACTGTTTCAGCAGAGCTGTTTGTGAAAACCTGCACCTACCCAGGGCAGAGAGAGCACAGTTAATCTGAAAAGCCGAAGGCAAACCAGTGAAATGTGACCTATGGCTTTACTTCAGAAAGCAGATTAGAGCAGAAAGCTGTAAAAACCCAAGGAAAAGTGTCATTTCTCCCTCCTCTGCTCAGGCTTCTGTTTTTTTGTTAAATCTTCAAAGGATCAGGTAAAATGCAGGAAAGCTGGTGTATAGAAAGGAAAGATCAGAGTCAGGCTTTTTCTTTCCCTCCTGTTTACATGAAACTTTGTTAACAAGCTTAGTAGCAGCTGAGGAGATTGCCACTAAATATTATTAGCAGCTGTCAGAAAACTCCAGGAGACTTCTGTGCAAACCCTAATGTGACCAGGAATTTTGTTTTTCTTTCTGCCTTCTATCAGAACACAACAATTTCTTCCAATGTTTTTTGCCCTCTGGTTTGGCTCCCATCTCTCTGCATCCGTGCACGAGAGCATCTGTTAATACACCCTTTGCATTAGTTTGAAATAATCTCCCAGCCTACTTCGCTAAGCAAAAAGTGAGCTGCATCATCTTAATGACCATTCTCAATTTACTGTGTGGAGGGGGAATTTAACTTCATGTCTGCTGAGAATGATGGTTCAGCCTCTGCCTCTGTTACATGGAATTGTGCTGTTTATTGATGGTATATAATAATGATTTTTATTCAGTTATGGGCTGTCCAGCATTTGCCCTCCAGTGTTCTTTGACTCTGCACAACTTCAATGTTTTATACTTAACTCTAAATATTTTGCCCACTTAAACATCAGTGGAAACAGCCCTTCTTTTTTATTCTTTCCTTCATCCAGAAGCAAAGCATCCTTGCAGCTGAAAACAGCCTCTTCAGCAGCTACCTCCAGTTCCTTGAAAAAGGGAAGACTTGGTACAAAATGTGGGTGACCATCCCCAAGACTGAACCTCTTGTTTTGTATCTGCAAGGAAGCAGCCAGGTAAGATGGCATTCATGAGGGTTAACACACAGGAAGACAAAGAAAAGTATAAGTTTAAACACATCAAGCTGAGAAATGGGTCAAAGGATTTGGCTTGGTTTCAACAACAAAACTGAACTTGGTGTTCTGAATATAGCACAAAGCCTCAGAGATTTCAGATTACCTTGTTACCTGTACTTACTGCTGATACTGTTGTGAGCAAATTAAGCTCATCGCTTTTCAGATTTTTAAGACAAAAAAAGGACAAATAGGTTACGATTTGGCTTTTTTAGAGGTTTCAGATAGGTATATTCAAAAATTTTATTATTCTGTCGTTAAGGAAACCACTTTTCTGTTAAAAGTACAGAGCTGTGAAGCAGGCTGAATGTTGCAATTGCTGGTACAAGCCTTTTTTTCTTTTTTTTCTTAAACCCAGTTGAGAGGGTGCAGCGATTTGTGAAAATGCCGTTGTTCTTCAGCCTGAAAAATGGTAAAGCTCCTTGTCATAGCATCATGGGATTTTATCTTTACTTGAAATAGTTACATGAATAAGATTTTTTTTGTTTCTAAATGTGCTGTTGGAGCTAACTAGCATTTGTGTGTGATGAAAGTCAAGTGATAGAAACATCTATATCCAAGATAGAATATCCAAAATAGAAATATCAGTCATGCTTCCTTAGCACTGAAGATAAAGAATGACAATGCTGAAATGAGATTCCCCATATCCAGTTTTGTGTCTGGCATTTGACACATTTATGCACAGCTTTGTTTATCTCCTGGGTGGGATGGAAGAAGGAATGGGTCTGAATTCAGCCTGCCATTGTCCTGCTGTAGCTGTAGTGATAAGAAGGTTTGCCTTTTATTGGCATCAGTTTGTGGCTGGGAACAGTCTGGGAACTCAGTTTTCCCCTTGATTTTATAAAGCCTTTCAGAGTAAAGCTCACCCCGTAGCTGGTGTTCAGCAAGCACTACATGTTGTCCTGAGAACTGTGTTCATTTTGCTGCTTGTCAGCAAGAACACCTCTGGCTTCAAACAAGTGTGTGTAATGGTTTAAACATAGTGCTCAGAGAGGCTGAAAGCTTGAATTTGGAGCTTCAGGCACAGCCCCCTTGGCTTCATCTTTGATTCCAACCCCACACTGGGGTTCACCCCTCCGATTCATCCCACGGGGCAGCCTGGCTTCTCTCCGAGTCAACAGGAAATGCATGACTGAAATCACACGTTGAAAAAGCAAACAGCCTCACACAGGGCACTAAAACAAGGCAACAAACCCAGTCTTTGGGTCTCTCTGGAGTCAGGGTCTGGGGAAAGGAATAAAGCTTTAAAAAGCTAAGCAGAGAAAATGGCTTTGCTGTGCAGCTTTTCAGCTGATGTGCGAGCTGTGCCTCAGCCAGTGCAAGCCCTGGTTCCACACAAACCAAACCTGATTTGTTTTATCACATTTGGGCAGGGCGAGTGGGAGTAGAGGGAGAGAGGTCTAAATTCTTTGGCCTTCCTCACCCAAGAGCAATATATGTCATCTAAGAGATGTATCATCTGAGAGGTGGCCGGAGTGAGAAGTTGAGAGGAAGCAACACCTCTTACCCAGAAATGTAGAATTTCTCCTACTACCCAGCTGGTTGTTGCAGGACAGCACAAGTACTAACCCATGGACATAAATCACCTGCCTTCAGTGCACACAGAATGATGCTCGGTTCTGCAGGCCCCACCTGACAGTCGTGCAAAGCCAGGGGTGGAAGCTGGAGGAGCTTCTCTGCTTCCGTTGCTGCCTACTTTGTCCATGTCCTGCCAAATTTTATCTGGAGTCTCTGTCGGTATTATTAGTAAGATCCTATTTTTTAGGGGAAAAGGCTGCCTTTGACACCAATTGTGAATTTTATGACAGTTAAATTTAGTGGTTATTGTCCTCAGCTATTTCAGGTGTGAGATGAATCTCCCAGAAAAGTGGCAAGAAAGCAATAGGACAAGGTTGATCCATCTTAATATTCCAGACCCGGGATTTGCTGTCAGGAATTGCCAGTTGCAGGCTGAGACTATAAACGACAAAAATGAATCTCTTCTTCAAGGGCCTGCCATTCCCATTTGTATACCTCAACTTGCATCCAACTGCAGGGAAAAAATTAGGCAGCAAATCCTATTCCTTGATATTAACCCAACATTCTTGTCAGTTCTGGTTTTCATAGGCTTCTGAGGAAAGTTTCTTCCAGAGCTTTTTTACTGGTGTCTGAGTGTCTGAAGTCCATTGGGAACCACTGATGTGCTGGAATGTTATTTTCCCAGGCACAGTTGTGTTTTGTACAAACACCTTGATGGATCTCACAGACCTCTTTAGACCTGCAAAGAAGCATTTCAGGGCCTAAAAGAGGTGCCTTTGGGGAATAATATTGCCAATATTGCCAATTAAAGGTCTTGAAACACAGAGTAAAGCATGACCATAGGAGTTGGAAAGTTAGGCGATTATTGTTAAGGAGAACAGGAAGAGTAGCTGCCTCTTGAGAAGAAGGAGCAAACCAAGCTGCATCTGGAGCTTTGGATACAGTGAAAGCCCTGACAGCTTCTTCCTCTGCATCCCTGGCCCTCACACCAAAGAGGGGATGCCAGTGCAGATGGAAACACAGCTCACAGACTTTAAAATAGCAAGAAAACTGCTCTTTGCTTTAGATCCTTGTTTCAGGAGAATGAATTAATCCCCTGATTGTTCTTAGTTTAAGTCTTGCATGAGGATAAATTCCCAGCTTGTTTAGGTTTGGCAGTCATACCAATTTGATCTGTCCTCAGACAGAGACAGAATTTGTGCACCTGTCTGTCAGGTTTATCTCAGTGGAATTATAAGAGTTTGCTTATAAGCAAAGGCCACTTCAAGCGTAAGGAGCAGTGGATTTAGAGAAATCAGTCTGTCTTTCCAAGGGCTCCACCTGGAGCTCCTGCCCCCCTTGGCCTTGTAAAATGCACAGCTGCCTGCACAGCTCTGACATGAACTTACCTGAGTAATAAGTGCCGAGTTAAGGCATCCAGGCTGGGTAAAAAAGGAATGGATTTTGGAGAAATATGAAGGGTGAATCTAGTATAGTGAGAGCTAGTGTGTATATGGATGTATATGTATG
The DNA here is from genome assembly GCA_013396775.1 of Cephalopterus ornatus. Taxonomy (NCBI): domain Eukaryota; kingdom Metazoa; phylum Chordata; class Aves; order Passeriformes; family Cotingidae; genus Cephalopterus; species Cephalopterus ornatus. The sequence goes on from VZRE01014200.1 coordinate 203,282, forward strand.
TATTTTGGATCGGGTTTGATCCAAGAGAAAATTTTGCTTTATAAAGAAGAAAAATCTTCTGTTCGTTGTGTAAATGTGATTAACTTTTAGAAAATAAGGGAGGAGCTGAGTTTGAAGTTGAGCTCAGGGTTTTAGAGAAGTAATTTTTTGGCTTGCCTGTTGATCCTGTTTAGGAAAAGCTTTACCTGGCTCCACACAAAACTCTGCCTGCCCTTTTTGTGGTCCTGCAGAGCTTGGCATCACAGGAGTCTCTCAATGAATTGTGAAAGGTTGGGGTTGGATCGTGATTAGGCAGTGGATGGAATTTGGATGGAAAAAACAGAGATTTTTTAAGCCCACTTAAAAGTAGGAGGGGGGAATGACCGTGGTGCCATCACTGGGTCACTGTTGTGTGAGAGAGTTTATACAGTGCAAAGAGCTGTGCAGTGCAGGGGGGATGTCTGTGTGCAGGGTGCCTGGAATAGACCTGCCTGTGTGGTGGAACTGAGCTGTCCATTCCCAGATCTTAAACCCTGGGTGCTGTATTACAGCAACAGATTCATGCTGCTGTAATGACCTAGATAATAACCCATTTGTGTTATGCTGCAGAGAGTCAGGATGGGTGCACAGTGCTCTTGATTGCTGACAGGATTACACAGCCACTAGATTTTTATCTATCACTCACTATCTGAGGAACGTGATTGCAATCAGCCCTAAAGCAAAGCCCTTCTCAGCACTGGGTATTTTGGTTTGATGAAATATCAATATCATGCAGCCCTACTATGTTGCATACAGAAATATTAAGGGAAAAAAAAAACCCAAACCAGTCCAACTAACCAAATCTGGTAGGCTCTTGAAAGCGGAATACAAATTTTGTCTCTCTGTAAGGCCTGTAAATCCCACTTCCATGCTGAGGGTAGGGCTGGAATTCCTCATGGGCGCAGAACAGCCTCTGGATTTGCTGGGCTGCAGGTCGGAGGGAACGGCTCAGTGTCAAGAGGGCATCCAGAGATGCTGCTGGTCCCTCAGTGAGGCCGGGATTGGGGTGGGGTTTGCCTCGAGGCCAAGCGCTTCACCTTTACCTGTCAGTAGTGCAGCTTTTCAGAGATAATGTAAATCCCTTCCTTTTGAATCAGGCAGGTACAGACAAAGTGCCAAAGGCAGCATATTAAGAAAAGGGAGGATGCAAGAACCAAAGGCAGGCTGGTTAATTTGCCTGTGTCTGCACATGCTGGGTAGGTGCAACACGTACAACTCAAACATCAGTTTGCTCTTCTGGTGCACTGCTGCAAACGACATCATTCCTCATTGTCATGGGCAACCTCCAGTTCTCCATGTGACAAGTCTGAATGTCTATTTTTCCAAACCAAGACCAGCGAAACAGGCATGGTTGAGCTTGCATGTGCTCTTGTGCATTTGTGTGCATCGGTCCCATGTTTGCTTGCTTGAGCAGTGCCACATGTGCAGGGCTGGAGCTGCTCTGTACGTGCCAGTTCTTCTTCTGCATGGGCAAGATCTCCCCGTTTACAGGGATGTGGCTGTGGTGTCAGGGTATAGAAACTGTGCTGCATTTGAGACAACTATTTACACTCAAATGGGAACTGAATTCTTTAGTGTTTGGCCTAAAACTGCCTTAAATCTCATTGAATAGCGCTTGGTCTTTAAGCAGTTGGGCTCTGGCATTTTTGCATGTAGTAGATGAATAAATCAGGAAGCCTGTATTGATTTAACAAACTGTGTAGACACATTTTTGACTGTGTATTTCTTGCTCCTTTAGTATGTGCTTGAATTGATGTGAGCCGTTTTGAAACTTGAATTACTTTGGTCGAGGTGTTAGAAAAGTAGGGAATTTTTTTTGGCCATTGTTCTCAGAGCCTTGGTCCTCTTCCAGATTTACCAAGTCATCTGCATTTGGTGTGTGGGCTGGCAGAAGAATGACTTTGCCACTTCTCTGTGGGATGTTGGTTAGCTTTGGTAGGGGCTGCTACACAAGGAGCTGCTACAGGAGGTGACAGCTTCCTACAGATGCTTGATGCCTGTGTGGTTCAGACTTCAGTTTGGGGACTCATCTTTGGAAATGCTTTGCTGGGAGCAGGTGAAGAGAGTTGCTTGGCTGTGGCACACCCTGCCTTACTAAAATATGTCTTGCCCAAGAGCTTAGAAGAGGAGTTGGTTGATGCTCAGGATGTGACGGTTAGAGAGCTGTATTGCTGCTTAGATCTGTGAGTCAGTCTGGCCTTTAAAGGATGCTCAAGAATCTGAGCATTGACTTCCTTGGCAGTTCTGAGAGGCATCATAAATAACCCAAGACCTTCTGCGAAGATTCACTGTTAGACTGAAAATCCAAAAGTCTCTTTTATTTCAGAGTCTTTTCCCTTTTGGTTGTCTTGGTGTCTCTCAGGGTCCAGCTCTGCTTATTTGTTTCCCTTTAACCAATCCTCAAAAACGTCCCATGACGTTCCAAAGGGAACTCAGACTCTTCTCAGCTGGATCCCATTGCCTGTACCTCATGCAAAGGAATTTCTGTAAAAGACACATGCATAAGTTACATGAAATTATATGAACATCCCTGGCCATGTTTAGTTCACTGTGAAAGGCGACGTGTGCAATAAGAAGAACAAAGCACCAGTGAGTCGTTGCTTTTCGTTGGTGAAGGTCGAGCAGTCGATATTGCCTCTTCCCTGCTTTCTGCGCCGCAGTGCTGAACGAGGAGCCAAATGCACGTGTACCCGGGACTGCATCCGTGTGCTTCCTGCAGTGTGTGCACTATGCCCCCTTCCTCCCATTTCAGTGGCGTTTCTGCCTGAATTTTGACATTCCTTCTCTCTCCTTTAGGACGGGAGGAGCCCACGTCCCATCCCCCTGCCTGGCTACGAAGTCAGTTTACCAGGTTCTGGTGAGAAGTTTGAAGTGAAGCACGTCTTTAAGCTTTGCCAGTCGCACCAAACTCTCTATTTCAGCGCAGAAGATGAGGAGCTGCAGATGAAATGGATGGAAATTCTCACCAAAGCTGCCAAAGGGGAGACTGAGGATACAGCTGAAGGGCTCAGCAACCCATAGAGCAAGTTCCATTTAGTTTCTTTCCTACATGCTATAAATGATCACTTGAATTTGGTATTCATGGCACTTTGGAATCTGTATGGCTTTATATTTTCATGTGTCTGCATAGGAAATTCAGTGGTTTCTCGCCTTTTATTGTACATTTTTCACGTCCAGTAGTTACCTGCCATATATTATGTTAAAGGAAAAAGTAGCTGTAGTTGTTGGTGGTGTCGATGCTGGTTTTGAAACAAAAGACAAGGAGCAAAGCATTAATTTTAAGAAAGGTAATGGAAAACCATTGGTCTTTTGTTTTCCTAAATGTATATTTTCCAGTCCTTTTTATTGCTGTTGAGTGCAGGATGTGTATAGTCTGTGATTAGTTCTATGAATGCTGCCTTTTAAGTTAAATGTTGTAAAGGCTTGTGCTGGCCACTGACATTCCATTCTCTGCCTCTCCCTCCTGAAAAAAGGTCCTTGTGAAGTGTGAGCAATGTTCTGAGTATTTTCCCTTTGCCAAAACTATGTCTCTGCTATTTTGAGATGACCTGTTCACAAGACAAATACTTTAGAAGGGACTTCTTAAAATGACTGCAAATGGTGCAGAATAGAACATGAAGAAGCCTCAGTGATTTTAAGCATTTATATTATTGATTGTTTTCGTTTGGAACCAATACCTTCCTTTCTTCTATTGGAACCCATTTTGATGTAAGTGAACAAACATTTTATACTGCCAACTGGGTTATGATCAATAAACAAGAACATTTTTAGTACACACCATACAAAAAGGTGACTTTTTTGTTGTATTGGTTAATTTAAGTGGGCTAGGTTTTATTTATATAATTTGTAAATAATGTTACATAAGTATTTTAAGAATTTTTAAAAGACCTCAGCTGATTAACAGGATTTAGTGCATAGTATGAGATATTTGTATGAATTGAATTTGTAATTTAATTTTCCTGTTCACCTGTGTTTGTCTTATTTTCAAACTTAAATGCTTATCTATTTAAATAAAAATTCCTGCAGTTAACTCCTGAGCCAGATTTCCAAGGCACAGCAAGGTTTAGGTCAACATTTAATATAGGTTTAAAAAAAAATAATAAAAAAAAATTCCAAAACAAACAAACAAACAAAAAAAAGGCATGTTTGTTCCTAGTGGTAGTAAGCATGTAGTATCGATCAAAATGAAATAAAATATGTCACAGTGCTGTATTTTTAAATGGTTTGGTTTAACTTTTGTTTTCTCTTCAGCCTTCTGCATTTTCTGATATTGGTAGCGAGGAAGAGCTGCTCCATACAGCCAGAGCTTGTTAGGATTGTTCAAAATTAGTGATCTGCGTGAGTGAGTATTATTCAGACCTACAGAAAGGGACTTGTCCTTGTTTGGGGTTTGGTTTATTTTTTACATTGGTGCAATAAATCATGTATCTGAAGTCCGTGATGATAAAAAATTAGAATCCATGTATTTGATTTATCTGCTGGGAAAATTGCATCAGACTTGCATTTTCCCTCTCCTCCCCACCCACCCCTTCCCTTCAGTCAACACGGAAAAGATTTCTTGAAGAGTAGTTTGTAGCATGAGGAGGAATTCTTTTCAGTGTGTATTGTTTCTTCTCCCAAGCTTCCTTGAAAATATAATGGGGTAGAGTGATTGCCTTGAAAATTTACTCATTTAATAACATTTCTTTTTTGGAGGTGGGGATTTTCTTCTTTGTTTGTTTGTTTGGGGGGGTTGTTTGGTTTGGTTTATTTTGTTTTAAAGTTTTTCCTTTTTTATTCTGCTTGCTTGGTTCTTTTTCTTTGTTACCAGGAGAGAAATGGGAAGGGAAAATGGTAAACCAAAACAAAATTGACACATCTCAATCCATCCTCCAGTTTCTTGTTTTTATTAACCAAGAAAAAAACCCACTTTGGCACACTCTTTTTTTCCCCCCCCAGTTTTTCTCCTTTTTGTGTTTTTTTGGGTTTTTTTGTTTTTTTTTTTTTAAATAACCAAGTGTGTCAAAATACACATCTTAAAAACAATTTAAAAAATAATTATAGAGAATATCTGTAGTGCAACTGCAGTATTGACACACAGTGGCACCCGGGGACGTTTGTGTCAGGGTTCTCACGCAGCAGCTTTGTGCCTGAGGTGTCTGTCCACTCTCAGGGGACACATCAAGGAACCTGCCTGGGGAATATCTGCTCTATCACTAAGCCATGAATCATCAGGAGCTTTTGTAGTTTAGAGCCAGCAGCGTAAACCCTGTCTGCAAAACAAATACAAGCCCATCTTTTAATAATACAGGGAATAATCGCTTCAGACTTCCTTGAATCCCTGTTAATTCGCGTGTCAAACATCAGTAGGTGTTTCCTCTCAGGCAGTGCTCTTCCCTAGGGTTTGATGGCTGTCATCAGGGTGCAGGTTACAGGAAGCAGTGGTCAGTCTCATTTTTATGTTCTGTTGATGGAACTGGGATTTTTAATTAAATGACCCCACTGAGTGAAGAGTTGTAACTGAGAAACTCGTGGTGTTGGTAAGTGGGGTGAGGGGGCTGGTGAGCAGTCCTTAGTAATTGAGTAGCTCAGAGGAGGGCGATGAAAATGTCAGGATTTTTTTTTAATGGTTGAGGAAAGGAGGAGGAGATCTCCTGATTCTTGTAGAGGGCACTAGATTTCCAGAATTTTGGCTGTTATTCAAGAAGAACTTATATTGAATGATACAGCTCAAAGTATCATTCTGAAAGAACCATATTATATTGTTTTTGAAGCAGTTCTGAAATAATTGAGTATCTTTATGAATTTATTTGGTTATTCAAAAAAAGAGAATCAAGTCATCAGTTTAACAGGCATTTATCAAGGCACAAAGTGAGCTCTGAAACATGAATATTACCTTTTATTCATATGCAAGGCAGCAATACTTTTTTCATGTTCTTTGGCACGAGGTAACAAATGGTTAGGGGTTTTCTTGCATATTTTACATCTTAGCAGAGTTTTCCAGAAGCAGCCACCCAGCCATGCGGAAACTGGGGATGAAAGATGGTGGTTCAACCTCTCCAACAGCCGCGTTACGTCCCTCGGGGCCTCTCACCAGCACCACGGAACATTTCCCTGCTAAATATAAATGGCTGTGTCCCCTGAAAACAAGCACCTTCCCTTTTTACATACCTACCATTTCCCTTTTTCTGTTCTTCAGCCCATGTGGGGCATGGCCAGGGTTTTCACTGGGCTGGGGCTCTGCTCTGGGTGCTGCAGGAATCTTGGTGGAGGTTGGTGGAGGGGTTTCATGCTACTGTAAAATGAAATCTTGCAAAGACAAGCTTTTCAGAGAGCCAGTTGCTGGCTGTGCTTGCAGATCCTATGTGATCTGAAGAATTCTGTTTGGTGTCTCTGAAACGGAGTTTTGGGGAGCTGTACCTAGCTTTGGGGATGACTTGCTCAAATGCAGCAAAACAAACCATGGCCACCTTAGAGTTGCTGCATTTGAGCACCAACAGTGTGCAGGAGTGTTACTGAGCCAGATCTTGCCAAAGTAGTTCTAAATTCAGACAACAAGTCCTCCAGCCTGGAATAATCTATATTAACTTCACCAATGCATTTAAAGGAACTCAGGAAAAATCTGGTTTGGAAGCAGCATCTGTGTGGAGTGGGCACTGATTGATGGGAGTCATGTGCAGCTTGATAAGGAAACAAATGGAAATCCCAACAATTTACAGAGACTCTGTGCTCCTGTGTGTAGACTGCACGTACTCTGTTAGAAAACCCTGACTCCCAAGTCCCCAAATTTGTCACGTGGACCTGTTATGTCTGCAAATGTTGAGTAACTTCCCTTATGTTTCAGGAACATGCTCTGCAGACATGGGAGTTTCTTAGTTCCCCAGTTGGATCAAAGAGGTTACATCTGGTCTGTAATAGCATCTTTAAGTCTGAAAAGGAGTAGGCAGTTACCCCACCACCTCAGAATGGACAGGAATCTGTCAGTACTTCTACCCTGTGTTACAAGAATTAGCCATTTGCCCTGTAGGTGTTGTGCCATAGTGGTCTGTGACTTGCAAGAAGAGGTTAAACTGGAAAATACGATGTTGTCCCAGTTCTAGTGCTGAAGATGCTTTCAGATTCCAGGCTGAAGATGGCAATGTTTGGTGTGAAACTGGTGACAGCTGACTTCTGAGTTGGGTGAGAATAACTAACACCATGTCTTGGCCCTGTGAAGGCGTTATTGATTTCACTCTCCATGTAGGGCAGCACATTTTTGGTTTGATAAAAGGCCCAGTATTGACTTTGATTATACTGAAGCTGTAAAGGGATCTCTGGAAGTTTTAATTTTTCAACACTTCGAAGTTGCCTGTGGTGTTGAGTTGTAGTCTGGATGCTTCGGGCAAATCTGGAAGCATTGGGACATTTCCACAGGCAGCTATGGGTAGGAATTTGTCTTAGGAACTCCAGTGCCATGGTGCTGTTCAAAGGATGGACAGTCCACTTAATTTTTTGACAAGGAAAATTGTATTTTGGAATTTTGTATTTTAGAATTCTTTTTTTTTTCATTACAATAAATACTGTTGAAACCACACCATGGATAAAGGGAGTAACACAGCATTAGAATTAAAGTAGGGAGACTTTTCTACTGGAAACAACGTGAAAGGGAAATACATTGAGTGTGTGTACAACTCTTAGAGCGAGGTAGAACTTCAGGGGTGGTGATTCAGCAGGTGGTGAGAGGGAGCAACAACAGACTAGTTTTGGTAGCAAAACTGGATGTTACAGAAGAGAGAAAATCTGATGCCTGTTCCTTAGGCTGTGCCAGAGACACCCATTACTAAAATAATGACTGGTCCTGTGCACGTTCAGTTCACCTGGGCAGAGCTAGACCTTCAGTGCCCAGAGAAGAGGGTGTGGGCCACGTGCTCATCACTTCACGTGAGGAACTCCCTTTTGATAATCAAGCTCCAAGTCCCTCTGTTAAACCAGTGACAAGAAGCATCAAATTCTCGGAGCGGGGTGGCAAAAGGTCTCCTTGAAGTCGTGTTCAGTGACAGGGTGAGATTGGATTGATTTAATCAGCCACTGCAGGCTTGTCTGCCCGAGTTTGTCAGCAGTGTGTGACACAGGGCTGTGTCCTCGTGTTGCTGTGCATCGGTAGGAAGGGGACTTGCCATACTGCTTGTGTTCATAAAAGCAAAGCTTAAAGGTAAGTGGCTGGCAAAGGGAGCTGGGGCACACCTGTAATCATCTCACAGTCACTGCACAAAATGAGGCAGTGGAGAATAACTTCCTCGGTTGTGTGGATCTGAATCCTCCGTGGAGCAGCTCAACCTGTGCACTGAATGCATCTCACAATACCTGTAGAGAGGGAGATAAAATTAAACATCTATAGACAGGGGACATTCTGAACATGGCCCAGTTCCGAAGTCTTTCATTTCATAGTGCAGTGTTTCTCCAGTAATTTCAGGACAGGGGGACAGCGTTGAATGTTTTCTGCTTAGAAGAATACTGTCTTGCTCCCATTTTCATTATCCAAGGAGTTGCAACAGCAAAGATTTCTGCTGTAAGCCAATAAATGTAAGCCAATAACATTATAGGATGTTATCAGATAAATCCCAGGTAGGGATTTGAGACAGGGGAGCACTGCCAGTGGTTTTGCTGAATTAATGGTCGTGTACTTGTATGTGACTGGAACTGAGAAGTGATCGGGCCTGGCAACACACAGCCTATGGAGGAATTCCCAAATTCATGCTGGTTCATGATTTTTTAAATAAATCAGAAGGCAAGAGCCCTCATGGAGACCTTGTGTCCATAGTTAGGGCTTAAGGCAGTCAGATGAGGGAATGTGCTACAGCTGGGTAAAGGGTGACCAGAGTTCCCAGATAGATGTTTTAGTATGGCATTAGGGAGTGTACTGCCAGGTAAGAAACCACAGCGTGGCTGTGTTGTTTCCTACAGCCTGAAGATCATCCACAGCGATCATCAGATCCTGCTGCTGGCCAGTCCAGAGGAGGCCACAAAGATGCTCCGAGGGCTGGAGCCCCTCTGCTCTGGAGCCAGGCTGGGAGAGCTGGGGGGGTTCACCTGGAGAAGAGAAGGCTCCAGGGAGACCTGAGAGCCCCTTCCAGGGACTAAAGGGGCTCCAGGAGAGCTGGGGAGGGAGTTGGGACAAGGGATGGAGGGACAGGACAAGGGAGAATGGCTTCCCACTGCCAGAGGGCAGGGTCAGATTGGATATTGGGAAGGAATTCTTCCCTGTGAGGATGTTGAGGCCCTGACACAGGTTGTCCAGAGAATCTGTGGCTGCCCCATCCCTGGAAGTGTTCAAGGTCAGTTTGGATGAGGCTTGGAGCAGCCTGGCAGGGGGTTGGAATGAGACAGATGGTCTTTAAGGTCCTTCCAAACCCAAGCCATACTGGAATTCTGTGATTCTAATTAAAACTAGAAGTTTGCTTGATTTTTAAAGCAGCAAGTCCCAGGGGATGTGAAAGAAAAGTCAATAAATTATACACAGAGAGAAATGGCAAGGGAAGAACTGAATGAAGTTAGAGGAGAGAAAAAAGAGATCCTAAGGACAGATGCTCACTGGTGCAAATGAAAGAGTGTGTGTGCCCCTGAGAAGTTTTCCCCCTTTGCTTCAGCCATTGCAAAGAGACACTTCAGCCTGATCAAGTGGCCCCAACTAAGTTGTAAATCCCAGAGAGATCTCATAAGAAGGTGTTTTACTGGCTGTTATAGATGATCTTGAAAGTCTCTTCCAGCCGTGGTGATTCTGTAATGGAATGAGCTACATGGATTTCACTGGTATTGATTTGGCACGATATTGGTCATTCGCTGAGGATCTGTTGTAAATAAGGCATCTCTCTGCCCTGGGGAAGGAAGGGTCTCTCAGCCTCAGGTAAGGAACCTCCAACCTCACAGCTCAAGGCGGAGGGCAGGGAGAGCTCGGGGAAGGCTCACTCAAGGGAAGGCTCACTCAGGGGAAGGCTCACTCAGGGGAAGGCTCACTCAGGGGAAGGCTCACTCAGGGGAAGGCTCACTCAGGGGAAGGCTCACTCAGGGGAAGGCTCACTCAGGGGAAGGCTCACTCAGAGGAAGGCTCACTCAGAGGAAGGCTCACTCAGGGGAAGGCTCACTCCAGCTGATGTGTTTGTGGATAAAGCAAGCTGTTGGCTCCAAGTCAAATTGCATACGGTGGGAAGGATATGCATGAGACTCCTCATACCCACAGCTGCCTTTGTTCCTTGATAAAGGAGCATTGGGAAAACCACCCACTACTGATGTGTTAAATGCAGATCACTCTGCCCAGTGTGGGTTTCCTGGAGCAGTCCATGGCCTGGCTGCAGCTCAGGCCCTTTCCTCCTTCAGAGCCTGTACCAAACCACTGCTGGTTTGGGTGAGGGGTTCAGCTGCATCCACCATACTGACCTTTAAAAACCTTTCTAAATATAAAAAGAAGACAAAAGAGGAATATGGCGCCTTGCTGAGCCAAGAACTGGAGCCCTCTCAGAAGGGAATGATTTTCTGTGCAGGGACTGATAAAACTGTGGTGCTACCCTAGGCAAAGCCTTGTTCCTTTAACAATCAGCCAATCACAGCAAGCTGAACAAATATAAAAAATGTAAGTTTGCTGATGAGACAAATCTGGAAACAAAGATGATGACAGGGGTCTCTAAAACATGCCACATTCTTGCTACACTGCCAAGTAGGGAAGGAAAATAGCATTCTGGCAACAAAACAGTGAAGAAGATGCAATAAACATCTTCAGGATAAGCAGGAGTGCAGAGAAACAGAAGAATGCTTCCATCCATGCTTTGGGCCACAAGCTTTCCATCGCTTTTATTGTCCCTGTGCGTTATCTTAGTTCTTTTTCCCATCACTGCAAACAGGTTACTCCTCAAATCTCCTTTCTTGTCCTTTTCCTGAGTTGCACATGTCCTGTTCCTGCTGCCACAGGTCTTCCAAAGGTCCCTCCCACTGGGTACTGCTCCTCAAACTCAGGGATTGAAACCGTGAAGTGCTGTGTGGTGCTGGTTTAGTGTCTTTCATAAGATACTTTAATAAACCCTTCTTCATTAATCACACTCTGTGGTTTCTACTGAGGTCTCAAATTAACATCCTGGTAACAAATACCTGATGCTGCTCCTTGCTTCTGCAAGTGCATAACTGTGTTGTAAAATGGGAATTCTTCCTGCTGAAAAAACCAGCTTTTGTCTCTTTTAAACTGGGTTACTTTATGCCTGATGCTGCCACTTAGTCGTCTCCTATTTACTCCTCCTCTCCCAGCAACACAGAGTAGGAAAGAGGAATGTATGGCTGAGCTCTGCAAGGTATTAGCATTTTATGGGCCACAATCAGCTGAGCTTTCATGGATCACAGTGCAGTGTCTTGAAGTTTTACTTTCCAGCAGGGAACTGTTAACCACCGTGCAGCCACAGACATGTGAAAGCCAGGTAAGAGTTCAGATAAAACCTGTGCTCCGTGTGAGCACTGCTCTTTGTGGGTGCTGGCTGAAACGAAGGCAGATTGGTTTGGAGTTTCTGTTTCGGGGCTTTTCCTTTACTGCCCTGAGTGGGCTGTGCGGATGGGAACCTTCTTCCACTGTGATGGTCAGTAGCAGTAACTTCATCTGCTGTAACCATGCTCAGAGAGGTTGTTGATGCCCCACCCCTGGAAGTGTCCAAGGCCAGGTTGGACGGGGCTTGGAGCAACCTGGGCTAGTGGAAGGTGTCCCTGCCCAGGGCAGGGGGTTGGAACTGGGTAATCTTTAAGGGGCCTTCCAACCCAAACCTTTCCATGATTCTATGGATCTTTCCTCCTAAGGTCTGAGTCTTCAGAGACACAAATTCAGTGCCACTTCCATTCCCACCTCTTGTGTGTCTGCACCCATGAAACAATTGCTTGCAAATTAAGAAGATCTGGTTAATGAGCTGGCCCGGGAAGGGCTGAGCTGCTCACAGTGCCTGGCTGAAGGAAGAGCCTCAACAGTGTACTTGAGTGCCTGTGGCCCGAAGCACGATGTGCTCAGGAAGCTGGCAGCGTCTGGCTGGTGCTAACTGGTATTCCCCATTTTAATACTGTCATACTCACTCCCAAAACTGCAATAACTCTGAAAAAATGTCTACTGGATGCCTCTAAGTCATTATTCAGCAGTGTCATACTTGAAAGTGAGTAGTTGCTGGATATTTGCACTTGTGTTTTGACAGTGGGTTTATTTTTTTCAAATTTATGGATTTATCCCACTTTGGTCTAGTGAGAACCGACAGCATGTTGTTTGGATATTAACCACAGCCGTCCCACCATGACAGGCTGTTTAAGCTCAATCTCTTTTATTTTTATGTTTCTATCACCGATGCCTATAAAAATCTATCCAGTTCTGCATAAGAGAGCTGAAATAACTGGCTGCAGATCAGCTGGGTACTAAGGGCTGAAGGGATCGTGAATGAAGAGAAAATAAGAAGCCCTGGCTGCACTGGGGATGCTGTGGGAGGCTGTGGGATGTGCTGGGGTGAGGGTGTGCACCTCACTTCTGCACCCCGTCAGTGGCACTGTCCCAACACCATTTACACACACCTACTCGCCTTTTAGGTGAATATATTTCTTCCCTCCCTCCGCCCCCCGGCCCCAAATATATGAATTTTGAAATGGAATATGTATGGAAATTGAATGAATAAAACAAAATTAAAAATAAATCAAAAGGAAATGATCACGAGTGCTGCTGACAGAGATCTGGCCAGATGGGGAGGCTGAGCTCCCGTCCTTGCCTTGTCCCTCAGCCACCACCTCCATCCTGCTCACCAGTTGCTCATGGAGCAACTCTGTGCCCACGGGGGGTCATCCAATGGTCATCTTCACTGCCCTGCTCTGGGGAAAGGAGAGTCATCCCAAAAATGAATAACACAGGAAAAAGTGTAAGATTTCCAGCCTGTTACTCATTTGTGAGCCATAAAGTTGGTCCAGGTGCTGGTGTTGTCTTCTTCTGCACCATAATGTTGCTGCCTTAGAGCTCACCAATAATGGTATCTCGGTACAGGAATTGCCAATAATCTAAATGGTGATTTCTAGTAACTGTCAACAATCAGGTTTAATTATCACCATTAGCACTTTTTGTAATGGCAGGCTTCTTAGAGAGTTCTGCACAAGCTTCAGATAAGTGGAAAAGATAAGAAAAGGAGCTGGCAGTGGACGGAAAATATCAATAATTAAAAAGTGTGGAGCTTTGTTTTGTACCCACTTGATGGAAGAGTTTCCTGTAAACACGGCACCTAATGAAACACGAAGTTAGAACGTGCTTTAGGTTTAGTTTATTTTGAGTGTACTAGAAGAAATAAGTATCTTTTGATGATCAGTGGTTCATGCTCTGGTTCAGCCTTACCAGTTCTGACACAGTTTTGCATTTACACAAAGAACAGCCTCTTCTTGTCCAATTCAGTTTTTGAATTCGGCACTTCAGTGTCTCAGTTCAAGTTTCCCTTTGTGCTCAAGGGTTTTTTGGTTTGGGTGATTAGTTCACAGCTACAGTAGAGCTCGCATAGGATCCGTGAAGGCTGCTTGAATCACAGTCTGCATCCTTCTGGGGAGCACTGCAAATGGTATGTTTAATAGCATTTTTAATAGATCCAATTGCTTGTTATTCAGAAATGCATCAATATAATGCTGCTTTTGGTTAATGCAGAATGCAAGAGTCATGCAACCTGCCCACACTGGATAACAGACCAGACTAGGAGAGGAAACTGTTATTTTGAGCCCTGTGGTTCAGCTTAAATTAATGGCTTTGTTTGCTGAAATGGGGGAAATGGAGGTATTTCCCTTACTTGTAGTTTCACAGTTTGAAACCATATCCTGCCTGCTTCGAAATCCAGTGATAAAATTCCTATTGACCTCTCGTTAGACCTGTTTTTCCTTTGTCAAATACGACTTTTTCGTTGCATGTTTGAAGTTCCCCAGCCCAGCAAGGTGGGTGTTTAACTGTATGGATAAATGTTCTCAGTCAATAGAATTGCCAGCCTATGGTCAGAGCCAGGTGGAGAAGTGAAGTGTGGCTTAAATAAATCCAGAAAACTCCAAGTAGCTCTTACTCTTCCTAATTTCCAAAGTTTTGATGAGGTAAGCCTGGAACACTTTTTTTTTTCCCCTTTTTTTTTTCTTTTAAAAAGATACAAAAGCACCTCACTTTCCTCACTGACATGTTCTAGTGGGTCTTCCCCCACTTTGGAGTTGCTCAGTAAGGAAGTAAGTCCTTTTATTCTCTGGGGAATATGAGTTTATTTTAGTGAACAAGCCCAAGGGCAAGCATATCACCAAGAGGGGAAAAAAATACTGATGGATAAAGGAATAACATAATTCATTGTTTCTAATGCTTCAGTGCAACTCTGAACTTAAACCTGTGTGAGATGACCAGTAAGAACTCACCTCCCTATCTTTCTGTAAGTATGTGGGTTTCATGGGTTTTAGGTTTTATTTCTAATTCTTTGCAGCATTTAACATGGAAATTGTGTCACCTCCTTGCCAGCACTCACAGCAGACATTTGCTGGCCTGAGTTGGTTCAAATAACTGGCTACCCAGGGCAGTGACGGAGTCACCATCTTGAGGGGTTTACAGGCATGTAGATGTGGCACTTGGGAACATGGTTTCGTGGTGGGCTTGGCAGTGTTAGGTTTATGATCTTTTTCAATCTAATCAATTCCATGATTCTGTAATGTCAGGGGTTTTTTTGGAAAGTGGGTCAGTGTCCTTGTTTGGGCTAGTACAAACAGAATCCTGGGCTGCATCCAAAGGAGCTGGGGCAGCAGGTAGAGGGAGAGGATTCTCCCTCTGCTCTTGTGAGACTCCACCTGGAGTCCTGCATACGTGCCCCAACATAAGAAAGACATAGAACTGTTGGAGCGAGTCCAGAGGAGGCCACAAAATCAGTAAGAGGACTGGAAAACCTCCCCTACATAGATAGGCTGGAGGGTCAGGACCTTTGTTTTATTGTCTTTCCTCATCTTCTCTCATTTGGAAGGAAGTGGGAACTCCCAAAGCTGAAGAAATAGGAGTCGCTGACAGTATTTGTCATAAAAGTTACAAGCTTTAGACTTTCCTTTGTCCTAAAATCTGTTCTGAGCTCAGCTTGCTTCTTGCTAGCAGAGGGCTAGCACAGGGATTAAGCGTCCCATTAGTCCTACTTATGCCTCCGTATTAGTGCATAAATAAGATTTAAGCCACTAATAGCCCCTTTCTAGCTCTGCATAGAGCTGAATTGTATATGCTGGCCATGATAAGACCAGATAAAAAAATATAGTTGTGGCAGCAGCGGTGAATTTTAACCAGGGGACTGAATTTCAATGAAGCGGGGATTAAAAGTGCAGTAGCTATATCTGGGATGTCCTGACATCAGCACGTTTCAGAAATGGTGCCAAAACCAGGCTATAAGTCAAGAACGTTCTCTGCCCAGAGGGATGTGGCCTGAGCTCTCCATACCCCACTGTGATCTTTGGAGCTTGGACAAGACCCAGAGGTAGCACGGAGACTGCAGGAAATGAAACCAATCACTGTCAGGGCACAAGTTGTATTTTTGCTAAATGATGTGTGACCTTTTAGTACCTGTGGCCCCAAATTGCTCATGGGTATCTAAAGGATCAGGTGTATTGTGCACAGGGCCCATCAGGGCTTGGGCAGGGACAAATCTGCTGAGAAACAGGAAACAGTGAGATGGATGGTCCTTGCCCGCTGTGCCTGCTGGGAACCATCAGCACCAGGGAATCTGGGCCAGGCTTTGATAGAGGCAAATGGGACTCATCCATTCAGCTGGATTATTTACTATTCACCTTAATCTTTTATAAAATGTCTAGGTTTCAGTGGACTTGTTTGGTTTATTGCTTCTCCAGCCTCTGTGTTGGCTATGAGGGAGTACATGGGGTTCATTTGACTGTTTTTCAGAAAGAGAATGAATCTGAGGTTTTAGGAGAACTAGTGCCACCATTTCAGTGCTTTGTTGTGAGCAAGTGAGGGCTTTTGCTAAATCATAGAATCACAGAACCTTCTGGGTTGGAAGAAACTTTATGATCATCTCATTCCAACCCCCTGCCATGGGCAGGGACACCTTCCACTATCCCAGGTTGCTCCAAGCCCCGTCCAACCTGGCCTTGGACACTTCCAGGGATGGAGCAGCCACAGCTTCTCTGGGGAACCTGTGCCAGGGCCTCCCTACCCTCATGGGGAAGAATTTTTTCTCAAATCTGAGCCCCATGAGTCCCCACAAGGTGAGCACTGTGTGTAAAACTGCTTCTAAAGGTGACGCGAAGCAGACGGAATGCGAATCCCAGGTCTTTTTTTCCTGTGCTCATGGAATGCCTTGTCACTGTCAGACACTCACGGCTGCTTCAGAGAGGAAGACGGCAAAGCTGTGAGTATTTTGTTTGATGCTGGAGCTGCTTAGCGAGATGAAATAAGGCAGAGCAGTGAAAATGAGGAAAACAACTTTATGTCCATTATAAACATCTTTAAAGATGGAACAAAGTAATCCCCGTGCAGGAGCACGCTGGGGCCGTGTTTGTGCCAGTCTCCCTTCTCCCAGCAGTGGTGTGGAGCTGAGGCAGGTGGATTTTGGAGGTGAGCTCCTGTACCTGCCCAGAGCACACAGCAGAGCCAGGTGAGGAAGGTGTGAAGGACCTATGGATGTGCATTACATCAGTGTGACTGCCTGACACTCACAGATATCCCAAGCTGGAAGTGGCACCTGGCCTTTAATAACCCCTTAGAGAACTTTTGTCCTAGAACTTAGCTGATGGGTTTTTTCACTGTATAATTTTATCTTTTTTTTTTTAATATCCACAGTGTCCTGTGTCCAAGAATTCTGTAGCTGAACTCCACTTTGGCTGGAAAATTTCTTCCTTTTTTTTTTTTCAGGCTGTTGTGCTGGCACCTTCTATGTCCAGCAGTGAGCAGCCTTCCTGTAACCTTCCCTGGGACCTTGAGGCTGCACAGAACTCTCCTGGAGGTTTCTCTCTCTGTGGTTAAGGAGTCAGACTGCTTCCTCATCCCTTGCTGGGTAACTCTGATCACATTTGCTTCCTCTCCTTGAAGCTCCTTTCTTTGACCACACAGGGTGTGAGGTGGGTCAAGGACAGGGGCTGGAGCAGAGAATTTCTATTTTCATGTTTCTGTCCCAGACTGCTCATGTCTGGGGCAAAGAATATTTGAGTATTTCCCCTCTTCATCGTCTTGTGCCATTTTGACTGCCTTGAACAACGGTGATGTGTCAGCACTTTGCTTGTGGGCAATATTTCCCTTGCTCAGTCTCTTAAACCAGCTGGAAGAAGAAATATTAACCAATATGAGTTCAGGCTGTTTTGAAGTCGATGCTAGACATGTACTTGCATATCCTTCAGGCACTGCCCTTTGCTAAGTGAGCATATTGACAATGTTGCAGAGCATCTGTGCAATTATATTTGAATGCACCACTTGCAAACTGTGACAAATCCATTACATGACATGAAAAGGGCAAAAGGTTAAAATAAAAATGGCTTAATAAAACGAATCACTGCAACAATCCACTTAAAACTGCACAGGGAAATGCAGAACTATGAAAAGCACTGAACATCCACCATAAAAAAAAAATAATATCTTTGTTTCTTAGAACGGACAGAGGGCAGCTCCTCGGCTGGTACAAATAGATGGATATAGTTACAACTCTGTTAAGTTAGCTGAGGGTCTGACCATATTGCTTTGGTTGATCTCTAAGGATGAGATCATATTCTGCTTCTACGCAGATACCAAGACTGAAGCTACTGAAGACTTTGAAGAAAGATGTAGTTAAAAAACAAATGATGCTTTGGTTGCCAGGGCATTGGGTACTAGGAAAGGCTGGAAAGAGCTGCCCTGCTGTGTCCAGGTGTGAATGGGAAAGAGACTATTCACAGCATGTGCAGGACAGGAAAGTGGCACAAGATGTTGTCAAGAAGAGAAATCTTTTAGTTCAAGTTGGCACCTGAGCCAGGAAAAGTCATTACTTCTCTTCAGTTAAGTTTGAGAACTCCCAGAATGAGAAACTGAGGCAGCTTCAGGGTCTGTCACCTATTTCAAACGTAAGTGTGATGGGGATATGGTTGCCCACAGGAGGATAAAACTCAGTGGCTGTCAGAGGCCTTGGAAGTGAGCTTTGGGGACCAAACTGAGCTGAAGTCAAGCTGAGCTTAAAGACAGCCACAACCTACTTGTAGGGCTGAGAGAATTTCGCCATTGCATCAAAAAAAACCCCAGCCTTGGTATCAAACTGCTCTTCATCTTCTCAGAGAGAGACATAATTTTAAACTAGGAATAGCAATTGTAATAAAAAGGTGTTTGTGGCCCATGGGGTTTCCATCAGGAGGTGGAGGGGTCACTCTCAGCAGGGAGCAGGGCACAGGAGCTGGACGTGGGGGTGCCCTTGCCAGGCAGGAGCAGGGGGTGACTCCCAGCGGCTGCAGCTGCCCCTCAGGATGCCCACTCAGAGTCATTTGGAGACCAAGGCTCAGCAGGTTTCCATCGCTCTTGGCTTGCAAATAGCTCTGTAGTTAATTTTCTCCCTTTTCAGTGATTTTTTTCCCCCATTTCTATTGGCCCAGAGACAACCTGACACTACAGTTTCATTGCAGTAGCCACTCCTTTTTTTTTTTTTTTGCCTGGGAGATCAATTTTGTGTCAAATTTGTGGCATGTTAGCACTTCTTCCCTGATTTCTGAAGTAAGCACCAGGCTTAGGATAATAATGAATTCCTATAAGTCTGTAATGGAGCCATCACTCAGGAACAGCACAGTAATGCTTTGCTGTATTCCTTAGAGATTGCTCCCTGTTGCTGTTTTGAAGGGATAAAAGCAAATCCAATATGCATCTCGTGTAAGAAGTGTCTAAAGCAGTCGCTAGTATCACATGGGCTCAATCCTCTTCTGAGTTACGCAGATCAAAATCCCTGGGACTTGTTTGACCCATGGGCTTGGCATGTGTGCCAACTTCATCACACAAACCTTGCCCCAGCACCGGGGTTGGGGACAGGCCTGGCCAGAGAGGGGTTGGGTTCCTCCAAGGGGTGTTTCTCTGAAATCAAGGTGACTTACTTGATATTCATGGAGTGACAGGACAAGGGGGAAGGGCTGCAGGCTGGGAGAGGGCAGTGTTACACAGGGTATTAGGAAGGAATCCTTCCCTGGGAGGGTGGGAGGCCCTGGCACAGGTTGCCCAGAGAAGCTGTGGCTGCCCCATCCCTGGAAGTGTCCAAGGCCAGGTTGGATGGGGGTTGGAGCACCCTGGTCTAGTAGAAGGTGTCCCTGCCCATGGCAGAGGGTGGAACAAGATAAACTTTAAGGTCCCTTCCAACACAAACCAGTGATTTTATAAAGCTGCTCATGTGCTACCTTTGGCTCCCCAAAACAGAATAAAATCTGTGAAAAAAAATAGGATGAAAATAAAAAATAAATCTGCTTTCTGTATCCTAACATTGGAACTAAAGTTTGGTTAAGAATTTCTAAGAAAATTACCGCAGATTTTCACCTGGAGGAGAAGCTTCAGCCAGACATTACAATTGGACAATTTTAGGTAGATAAAACCAGGATCTAACGACACCATGTGTCAGGGACAGCAGTCTTTGCCTGAGAGCCAGAGCAGCGGCTCAGGTGGGAAATGCTGTGGCTTGGGTGGCTATTCCAAATTGAGATGCTTTGAAGCTTTTTCCAGAAGTATGAACAAGACATGGTGACCCTCAGAGTCTTTCACTGACCCAGGCCAAGAGGGAGTTTAATGGGAGCGAAGTGAAAATGTCAGTGTGTGGAGGCAATATGCCATAAATGTACCTTTTTTTTTCTTTATGGACAATCTGTCCTTTTATTATTTGTAGAAACTCAGTCTGGATACAAAATTTTAAGTATATTGGTCCAAGAGACCAGAGGGACAATCTATTCTAAAAATATACAAATAATAGTGAAGAAATGACATTTCCTGTCAGCCTGTGTCAGAGTGGATTATAAAGTGATGGACCATGGCTCTTGAGATGACAAAGTGACAGCTGTCCTGTATATTACCATTATAAAAGCTCTCTGCAGCTGAATTTTTGTGGGAGACTGAGGTGACTTGAGGTTTTGTGCATTTGCTTTAGAAATTAAGTTGTGTTTTAAAACATGCCTGTGTGACTGTGAAGAACTGCAGTTATGGAGAATATCCTCACGTTATTCAAGGCAACACAAAAAATTTTTATCAGTTTTTGTGGCAAACATGTATGAAAACAGACATGAATGCTTTATCAAGTGGTACTCAAACCCAGAGAAATTGGAATCTGCGAAAGTAAACAACAAATAATGAGGTTTAGCAAGGTGCAGGTGATCTGTGTCACGGAGCTGCAGGACCGCAGCAGCAGGCAGCTGTGGATATCCCAGTCGGGGTGTGTGACCCCAGCCCGGTTAGGGCAGGCCAGGGGCAATATTCCCAATAAAATCCCGACCAAGAGATGATTCTTATTTTAGCAGTAAAACTGTAACACCTGGGGTGACCGTTTGTGTACAATTTAAAACTGTCAAGCTCCAGCTCTTCAGCACCAACACCACCAGTGCAATGTCATTGGTGTGGAGTGGTTTAGCCGGGGAAACACGGGATCGTGGTTTGGAAGGACGTATTA
Source organism: Cephalopterus ornatus (assembly GCA_013396775.1). NCBI lineage: Eukaryota > Metazoa > Chordata > Aves > Passeriformes > Cotingidae > Cephalopterus > Cephalopterus ornatus. Next base: position 223,891 of record VZRE01014200.1, read on the forward strand.
TCACCACGGCTTATGCAGGCATGGACAAGGCCAGACTTTCCCTTTAGGAAAGCATTCCCTCCTCGTGGGGCTGCAGGTGCACAGCCAGAACTGGCTGATCCCCACATGGGTGCAGGTTTTGTCTCACCCCTTTGTGTGGGCTTTGCTGGGCCAGCTCTGATGTAGCTCATCAGAGCAACGAGCCAAATAATGTTTTGTCCCTGTCCTTTGTTATTTATAACCATCCATGAAGTAATCAATCCCCTCACTCTCCCTTCAGTCTCCCCTCCAGCAAATCTATGAAATTTTATTTCTCTCTGGTGATTCTGCCACACTTCCCTGAGTCCTTCCCAAAACAGTGTTCTGCCTCTTGTCTTGACGCCCAGCGCTAGGAGGGTGCTTCAGGAGCTGGCAAACTTGTGCCAGCTACTGAAATAATGGGATTTTCCAGCTGTTTCCCAGCAAGGGAACAAGGTCAGGGTTTTCTCTGTTTGGATACTCCAGCTGCCTTCAGCCACAGCTTCCTGACGTCCCCTCCTGCCATGCTCTTTGGCCACAGAGCTGACACACCTCAACATTTTCCATGTTTTTACCTCCAACTTAACAACTGAACCGGCTTTCTCTGCACCAGCTACCCATTTTCTTCCACCTTTATGCCATTAGAAAACTCTAACCATGATGCTTTTGTATTTTGTCATCAGTAAAAGTATTAACTGGTTCTGAGCCCGCTCCAGCAGGGATGCTCTGGGAAGAGCCATGTGCCACTGATGAGACCCCAGTTACAGGGGCTGCACTGGGGATAGTGACAGTGCCACTAATGATCCCCCAGTTGAGCTGCCTTTGAGAGCTGTCAGTCTGCCAGTTTTTAATCCATGTTAATCCTCCTGAAAGTAGGATTGGGATTCAGGAGTACGGCTTGCCCTAAGAGAGGGGTCACATGGGAATTCATCGTGCTGTAACTCCGGAATGCTGACTTCATTCCTTGTGTGAAAGGACCATCTTCGTTTTGCCAGTGTCCCTGTGGCACACTCCAAGTAGACTCCTCCATAAAATATGCTCTTTCTGGGGTGCCTGGGGTAGGCTGGGGCCACGTGATGCTAAACCTGGAGGGGGGTGGAGAAAGCTGACCGGGAGAAGGGCGTTTGGATAAACTTTTGCTTCTGCCTTTGTTTCTATTTAACTAGCAAAGCACTGTATTAACTCTCCAGGGTTACTGTTCCAGGATAATCAAGCTCATAAAAGATTAACCCGAAGTGTGGTTACCCTTGTTTCACAGATGGAGGGGTGCAAAGCTCAAATATTCTATCCCAGATTTGTGAAGGTATTTACAGATGTAGCTCCTGTGTGATAAATGGTAGATACTTAAATAGGAATAAGGCATCCAAATGCCAAAATTCTCACCCTTGACTAGAGAAGGAAGGCTTTTGAATGACAAAAAGCCAAACCTGTCTGTCCCCATGTTCAGAGCTGTTATCCCCATCATTTTGTCTGTGCAATGAGTGCTTCAGTGTCAGACTGTGACAGAAAAGAGACACTGACAACAACAGCCCAAAGAACTTGAAACTAAAAACTTCTTTAAAAAAAGGGAAAAAATATAAATCTATTGTCAACAAATCTTTCTGACATTCAGACATGAACCCTAGAACTGCATCCTGCAGCAAAATATTTGGACCGCATACCAACCCTTGAGTGCTTCTGTGGCACCCACTGGATGCATCACAAACACTGTCCTGAAAGATCTCTGCCTTAGTGAAATATTTAATACATTTTATTGATGTTGTCCACTGCCCACTCATTTGCCCACATTAACTGAAATGATTGTTTCATCGTGTACTGAAAGTATTGTATTATTGGGAAAAAAATGCATGTATATATATATAAATATAAATATATATATATACACACACACATATTATGTATCTGGTGCCCTGTGTCTTTGTGCATACACATTATATAGAATATATACATTATGTATACAGCATGTGTATATTATGTATATAGATATATAAATAAATATAAATATATTGACAAACACACAGACCACCAGATAGAGCTGATGCACTGAAGTGCTCTTGCAAGATCATCAAGTTCCTGAGCAGGGTGCTCTAATGCCTGATATAAATCAACCCCATGCCCAGCAGAAGCAGCCATCCAGAAAAAAAACGAAGTTAAATTGTAGTTGTCTGTTGGGAGAGAAGGGAACCTGAAAGGTTCCATTTCTTATCTGAACTCCCTGATGTCCTCCAACCACAAGGGAGGCGGGAATTTGTAAAATGCAAAATGGGTTTAAAATGCATCACGAGGTGGTTTTGCTCTTTTATTAGTTCCGGGGTGCCAAGAGGACGTGTTGTATAACACAAATATATCAGGGAAGCATCTGTAGGAGTGAGTGAGGGTCCCATTGTGTTACAGACTGTGTGGGAACAGAGGTGCCTGTGCCTGTGGGGGTTTGTGTTCTACACAGGCAAGATAGCAAATGAGAAGCCAAATGGGGACAAAAGGAGTCACTTTAGTCTTTGTCTCTGCCATTTCCCTGATATTATCATGGTATTTGTACCAGCACCGGTGTGGCAGCAGGACCAGGGCAGTGACTGTCCCCTGCGCTGGGCACTGGTGGGGTCACACCTCGAATGCTGGGGGCAATTTGGGGTCCTTCATGATAAGAAAGACCTTGAGGAGCTGGAGTGTGTCCAGAGAAGGGAATGGAGCTAGGGAAGGGTCTGGAGCAGCTGAGGGAGCTGGGGGGGCTCAGCCTGGAGAAAAGGAGGCTCAGGGGGGACCTTCTCACTCTCCACAACTCCCCGACAGGAGGGGGGAGCCAGGTGGAGGGTGGGGTTCTGCTCCCAGGGAACAAGGGACAGGATAAGAGGAAATAGCCTCAAGCTGTGCCAGGGGAGGTTTAGGTTGGATATCAGGGAAAATTTCTTCACTGAAAGGGTTGAGCCCAACAAGCTGCCCAGGGCAGTGGTGGAACCACCATCCCTGGAAGTGTTCTAGAAGCATGTGGATGTGACACTAGAGGACATGGTTCAGTGGTGACCACGGTGGTGCTGGGTTGATGGTTGGACTTGGTGATCTTAGAGGTCTTTTCCAACCTTAATGATTCTGTGACTGATTTGAGGACGGGACTCCTGGGAGCAATTGGAGAATCTGTAGCTCTTTGACTGATACTCTACCAAGTGATCCTGCTTTCTGTGGCTGCTTTGGGTTAGAGAGGGGCTTCTGCCTGAGGCAGAGGGGTCTTCTGCTACACCAGGTAAAAACCTGGGGTTTGAGACAAGTAAAAACACACTATGTTATATAAACACTAGATTTTCTTTCTAAGGAAAAAAACCTATCCTTTTTTAAGAAAAAAGTCTACTTTTTTTAAGAAAAAAGTCTACTTTTTTTAAGAAAAAAGTCTACTTTTTTTAAGAAATTTTTTTTTTTTCATTTTTATAGAGCCTCCCACCCAATTTTAACTCCGTTTGAGGTGCAGTGCAGGCTGACTGATCCCTTTGCTCTGGTTTTGCCTTATCGCTCGTGTTCGGCTCCGGCTGCGCCCGTGTCTGAGAGCATCGCACGCTGTGTGCTCGGTCAGAGCAGATAAGATAAACCTCACCCGAGCACTTCTCTAATGTTCAATCTATTAATGGAAAAGTGAACTCTGTAATTCCTGTTATTACCATCTGGAAGCCAGGGATGGTGCACAGTTTCCAGCCTCCGTTGCAAGGACTTTGAAGCCTGTCTGCCATGGGGGGGACCCAGGGGGGCACCTGCCACCTGAATGTCCCCGATGTGAGGCCCTTGGAGAGGTCCCCTGAGTGCCAGGTCTGCAAGGGGGATGCAGGAAAGCCAGAGCCATTCCTAAGGAGAACAGAGTGGGTGGATGGAGGAGACGATGACAGTGCTGCTTAAGATGATCTCAGTGCTGTTGAACTGCAGCACTGAGAAGGAGCTGTTTGGTGTGTGAAAAGGGGGTGAAGTTGCACTCCCCCTCCCCAGCCACTTTGGGCAGAGCAGCTGTAGCTTGGGTTTGGTTTCTGCAGAGTCCTGTCACCCAACTGCTCCCACTGCCTCAGGAGATGGTTCCTACAGTTCCCCCAAGGCCCATGCCTTGCTTCAACACTGCAGTTTGCTCCTTCAGCCTGCTTCTTAGACCATATATTTTTTGTAATTCTCATCCTCACCCTGCCTGCCAATCGTGTTTTATCTCGGCGATTCGGAAATGGACTCCTTAATCTTCCACGTTGTTAAGAGAGTGATGATAACTTCACTTCCCACTTCACAGCAAGCATGAGGTGAATGATCACTGCACTAAAACGTGATGCTTGCTAAACTGGGACCAGATCAAACCCCCACCAGCAAGCAGTTCTCCACTTGAGCTGATGGGACTGGGGAGACGGAGGTTTTCTCAGCTACTTTGCTCCTTTCTGACAAAGTTGCTGATATCTAAAATTATCACTGCTAAAATGCTCAGATTATAAACCACAGGCTATGGTTGCTATTCATAAGGTGACCCAGTATTCAAGAACAACCAGTGCTTTGCTGGGCATAAAGAAAGCCTGTATCTGCCAGTGGACTCTGCAGAGCTCCTGAAGAAAAATGACATGAAATTTAAATAATTGGACCCACAGTAATTCAGGTCTATCAGTTTCTGGAGTGATGACATACCTTGTTTTAAGGAAAGATAGTGATTTTTTTAAGATACAAGAAAAATGCTCTCATTCACTACTTCACCTCCAACTTAACCTACTACCAGTTGAGATTCCTGACCTGGAACAATAGATTGGTTTCTACATAACTGCCCCTGGTAGTAGGGGTATAGAGATGAATCTTAAGTAATTAATAACCTCCTAATACATTTAGGATGAAGCTTTGTCATTGGTGTCTTCATCCCACATAGCTGGAAGTAGCTGAGTGCATCTCAGTGCTTGTGATACCATTCTCTTTGGGAGGCAGTCAAACGCCTCCTTCTTCATCAGTAACTTCTTCTGAGCTTTTCTCAGGGATCTGCTGGAGCACATAAGCGCTTCCATAGTGTGCTCTCAGATTCATTAGGAGAATTAAAACAGGGCTGCACTTTCAGGAGAGGTGGGGTGCACGACTGTGTAACACCAGGGAAGAGTAGGACCATTTACACCAGTTGTGAGCACTCTGGCTGTGGGATGTATTGGTTAAATGATACTTGGGTTCAGTGGCTGTAGTCCATGATATTTAAGGTTTGGATTGGTTACATTTTTCCTGGCTTCTGTGTGTTCTTGCAGTTTTAGTTTTCTGTAGCACTTCACCCAGCTTTGGATGAAGGTTGTACTGATGACCTGGAGCAAGGCCACTGGAGGATGGATGAGATGGGGAGGAAATTAGAAGAGGCAGCCAAGGGAACTGGACTTGCTTAGAGGGGACTTGATATCCAGCTTCTGGCACAAGTGAAGGACAGCCAGGTTCTTTACTGAGGTGCACGGCAGAAGAATAGCAGATAGTGAATATAAAATGAGGCAAAGGACCAGAAATAAAGAAAAATGTTTTTCATTTAGAGGATAATCAATCAGAAGAACAGAAGCCCACAGCACACCGAAGACACCACTGGCCTTGGAGGTCTTCAGCTCCTGTCTGGGTAATGCACTGAGGTGTGAAATCAGGTCTGATCTGAAAGCAGGAGTTTGGAGATCTCTGAAGGCTCCTTGCAAGTTCAGATGGATCTGCAATAGTTTCTGTTTAAGCTTGGCTCTGTTCAGCATCACTCAGCTTTCCCTAGGACTGGAGTCAGAGCTAGAGCAGAAAGGACAGCAGAGTAACAAGTGCTGCCTATTGCTGGATCTCCCAGGGCTTGAACTTTAAGGATAGGATGGTTTTGATGTTAATATTATGTGTCTGCCAAAATAAAACAACATGTTAGGCCACGTTGTTTTAAAAATCTTGTGTGGGAGGTTGTCTGAGGGTCACGGATCAGGACCTTGTCTTTGTTTTACTAATGGGTGACTGAAATGGCAGGATGGAAATGCCATTACCCACTGCTCAAGCAAAGTTGTCTTGTTTTTGGAATAGTAATATAAATCAAGAACTGTATACAAAACATTTAAAACCTATATATAAAATTCAGAATCAAGGTAGCACACTGTGGGAGGAGCGGGGTCAGTCCAGTGAGCCACCTCAGTAGAATTTATGTGAAGCTCTGGATGGGAGTGAAGAAGCTGGCAAAGTTTGCCTGCAGCAGTTTGGACAGAAGACCTAATCCTGACCTTCCAGCTGTTTTGTGAGGAGGACTGGCTTACCCCTGCAGAGCCGCGCTGCCAAGCACCAGGCAGTGTGACGTACAGAAAGCAGCTATCATTTGGGATTTAATCCTTTATTGCCTATCATCTCCACGGGTGAGCGTCTCTTTCCCACAAACTCGGGGGAACAGACTTGCAAGAGCCATCTTAAAAGAACAAATCTACCAGAAAATAAGTTTCCCTTCCTGTTGATTTAAATGAGGAATGAGAAGCAGAAGGTCCTGTGTGTAGCCAGAGCTCATAGCTCTTCTTCCAGCATGCTGTGTTATGCACTTCATTCGTATTACCACCATGAAAGTTTGATTCTAAAATATCAGCTTTAGAGGAGAGTCTGTGACCATGACAGCTGGAGGTGACCATAGTCAACAGAGAAACTTACAGTTATGGTACCTAAATACTGCTGGAAAATTCTTAGATCTGGCAGGGAATGTTTCCTGTATATGTGTGGAATAACAGGGCTCAGGGATATTGCCCTGACCAAATTCTCTGCAAAACCACCCTAAGGATTAGTGTATGGAGTCTCCTTTAAATTCCATTTCTTTCAATTTTTCAAGTAAATACAGCAAACAAGTGCTGTGGAGCTGCGTTGGTGTGTGCGGAGGGCCTGCAGTGCTCATCCCTCCTGTCAGCAAGAACATTTATTCTAAATATTCCTGTTTTGTTCTTGCATCTTCCAGATGTGCTCTCCTGCTGCTCCCAGGCTCTGGAGAAACTACCAGATACAAAAGGCTCCCACAGAACTTTACCCTCTGTTTTATTGTAGTGGATTAGTTAAAACTCAGAGAGCTCTTCTGGGGGAAATACTCATTTTATGTTCAACTTAGTTTTAAAAGAAAATATGAAATAGTCTCTTAGTTTGTTGTTTCTTACAGCTACAGAACAGCATCGTACAGAACACTTGTGCCAGTGTAAGAGGGAATTTGCTTTTGTGCTGTTGAAAAACCCACCAGGCACAAACTGCCACCACACTTACACACTTAATCCAGATGTGAGGTTTGTTTGTCTGTGATGATGCTGTGTGAGTACGCATTTGTACCCAGGTGTGTGCGTCTGTCTCCAGAGACAATTAATACTTGTCCATTTATCTTTTGAGTATTTCGAGCACGTAGGAGTGAAACTGATAAAAAGCTGAAATGACAAAAATAATCTGCCTGCTCAGATTTGGGGTATAGATTAAGCCTCCCTGTCTGGAGAGACTTTGCTGATAGACTCTGATTTGGCTGTTACGGAAGCAACGTGTCTAGAGCAGCCTGAGGCTCTGGTGCAGCGAGCTGTGTTTCTGTCTGTGAGAAGAATGCTAAGGTTTGCAGTTTTTGCTGCACAAAATTTGATGCCGAATATCGAATACAGAGGTTAAAACTACTGCCAAAACTCCGAGGGACACCAGTATTGTCAGGGACACAGGCAGTCTCCTCCTCTCTCAGTGCTCACGTGTCCGCAGGCGGTGGTGAAGACTTATCATCTTGGAGGTTCAGTGCTTCACCTGCCAATGAAACATCCATGTTGCCAGAGTTTATTTACACTGATTGATGGCTTGTGTAATCATCTCAGCCGTTAAGATTCTCAGGTGGCTGCAGTGGGTAATGAAGGCACATGTGCAGTATAAGAAAATTGATATATTCTGGTGCTTTCTTGGGAATACTGTCAGTACCTTCTGTACCTTGTTTTAGCTATGATCAGCTGTAAAGGCTGATCATAGGCTCTCTGACCGATTTGCACTGGTCAGGGCCCTGTTTTCCTTGGCTGTGTGTGGGTGTTGTGCTCCCCAGTGTGGCCAGCTCTGATGTGCCAGCGTTGAGGAGCCAAGGGCTTTGTGGTGGCTCTGCAGAAACCGCAGTGGGTCAGGGCTATGCACGTGGAAGTACGTGGCTGAAGTTTGGAAGTTTCCTGCAGATGGTAGAGGTCTTTCAGGTAAAGCAATGACAACAAAAAAGAAGTACTTGCCCCAGGGACAAATGCATAATGGTTTCTTCCATCACTTTTTCAATACAAGGAGAAAGAGAGGCTCTGGAAATCCTCTGTGGACCTTCTCATTTGGCAAAATGTTCCCTTCCCTGAATTTTTGGTCTCATCTTATGTACCCTTTCTGTTTTGTTATGTTTTACTTTCATTAGTCTACAGATTACCATCTTCTCTTTTCCCAAATTGGAAGGCTAATTTAAAAGAATGAGGCATCATTAAACTCCACTGGGTCTAGAATTCTGGTCAACTAATTTTGGATTTGTAGGAAATTATGTTTTCAACTTTAACTTTCCAAGTTCAGTGGCAGCAACAAGTCAAATACTTCTCACAATTCTTCTCAGACTATGTTTGTTGCCTTTCATGCAGTTCTTTTAAAGATAAGCTGGTTTAGGATATAGGGATCTCATCCTGTGATCATAACCCAGCCCAGGATGAAGGCACTGTGCCAACCAGCAGTTCTTTCCCTTCCAGTTTCTGTGGGGCCAGCACCTGAGGTCACACATGGGAGCACTAAGGACCACCTATTCTGCTGGCTAACGAATGCATGGGGGTTTTTATCTATGTCCAGCAGCTAGAACAGAACTTTCCTTCCAGCTGTGTTGGTTGTGTACTAGTCCATTGTGCTACTCGTGCTGATGGTGTTATGACGGGACATAACTCCTACACAGATCAGTGCTCGTGGGGGAAATATTTAGCAGAGCACAACCCATGGTACAATACAACTGAGTAAACAGATGCAGAAATAAGAAAGGGGGATTTGGAGTCTCAGAGCTTTGTGATCCTGGCATTAGCGATTTTAGACAGCGTATTTTGGATGCGAGTTCTCATTTTCTGCTTATTTTGGGATCGGGTTTCTGAATTCCAGCAAGCTTGATTATTTACAATTTTTGCTTGCTAGATTCCTGATTGAGGAGAATCGTGATTTGTGGTTCACCTCTGTGAACCCAGATGATTAATTAGTAGAGAAGTCTGAACATCTGCAGTGTTTCCACACACTCCGCGGCTGAAATGGCTCAGTCTATACGTAACAAGTACTTGGTGACAAGAAACTGTGGCTGCGATGGGAATTGTGCCGCTGCCTTTGCTGAGTGTGGGATCTCAGCACATAAAACTTCAGCTTTGTCGTTCATGTGTCTGCAGAACGAAAGAAAGATGGATGTGCTACTTCAGCTGTACATGGCTTTTAGATGGGAAGTTTATCATTTTGACTGGCTAGCCTGGAATGTGTCCAGTTTATGGTGTTTCTGGGACATACCACTCAGCTGAGTGGCAAGAGCAGTGTTATTTGTTAACTGTTTTAGAGCCCTGAGAGATGCCCAGCAGGAACTGGTCATTCCTTCTGGCTAACTGATTTAACAGGGTGGCCTGGCTGCCACGATGGGGAAAAAATTTCAGCAAATGAGTTCAGTTTTCATTTTATTATTTGATTTTCTTAGATTTTTCTGTACTTGTTCCTTACTTTTATGTTCCTTACTTTATGTATTTCTGTTCCCTCTTTTTCTCTCTCATGTGCTGCTGTCCTTCCAGTGTTTAGGTTGGAAGCATCTGAGATCCTGTGGGTGTCTGGCAGTCAGGAAGAACACAGCGGATAAAGGTGAGTCTTCTGACACTGCTTTCCTTGGAACTCAAGAGCAATCTTCTGGAGGCTATGGACAAGTTTTTACAGAGACCTTTTTTTCCTTTTTAAGCTCTAATATTCCATTCATGCCTGCGATGCCACTTGCAGATCCATTCTTCATATTGCTCTGGTATTAGCACATTCCCAGTTGATTTTTGGGATAGCTGGGATTAGTTTGTAGTGCTGCTAACATGGGAATAAGTGGACTTTTCTCCTAACAGTCAGGTTAGATCTCCTGGCACTGCCTCCCCACATTTATTTGAGAGTGGAGCTGTTGGAGGGCTGTAGCCAAAGCCCAGCAACTCTCAAAAAACTCAAGGTATCAGTTGCAGAGTGAAATCTTTTCTGTAAACTGCACACCTGGCTGTCCTGGCTCAGAAAGACTGCTGTTCTTCCTGTGTGCTTTATTAGAGGAAGTTATTCCTTGCTGGAATCAGATGGACTTTCGAGCACCTCACTTAACAGCCCTTGTTAATAATGCAATATACAGGTAATTCTGACAACAACACACATCAGGTTTTCACTTCAGGCCAGATGTTTAGGCTGTAGTTCTTCTGTGCATGCTGTTACAGGGCAAGCTCTAATAAATGGTTATTACAGAGGACTGCCTGCATAAAGCTGCTGCGTTTTATACAGAGCAATAAACAGAACAAGTAGATCCACTCGACTTCCTCGAGCCACCAGCAAATGTAGGGCTTGCACTTTCACAAGTTGCTGATGTCTTTCTTCATAACTCCTGTCAGGAATATAATTTTCTTCATCACTGTACCCATTAAAAGTGAGCACCTGAGGTTTCACGGAGGCTCAAGGTACAAAGACTGAGGGGATGGAATGAAGTAAAAGGTACTAATTACAGAGGGAAGTCAGCGGGGGTTGGAGTGCTGCCAGCTCACACAGTATGTTTTGGATGACTGTGACTCCAGGGGTTAGTTTGTGGTGGGAAAATAAAATGAACATAAATATTCTAATAATTACTTTCCTTGTCTGTGAAATCAGATTGACAAGCCCTGTGGGGGAAAATGACTCCTTTAACGAGCCCTTCTGAAGGTGATGACTGCTGTGCTTGTTCTGACTGGTATAAATTTGAACTTTGGGGGAAGTACATTGTGTCTGTCCTGGATACTTTTTATTTTCAAGACAGAAAACAGGACACAGAAGTCGTGCATTTATTTTCAGTCTAAACAAAATAAATTCATTCAGGAATACATTTCCTGCCTTTGCTCAGAATCCATCTTAGTGGAACACATCATGCATGGGTAAGATGTGCAGGCTCCAGCTCAACAGCAGTTGGAACCCAAGGGGAGAGGAGGGGAGGGGAGGGAGGGGAGGCTCTATTAGTGGGAGCAAATCTCAGTCTGAGCAGTACCCCAGTATCGGAATGTCCCATATTTTGGGGTGTTCATATAAAGGATGCCTAATGTGAATCTAGCTCTTTTCCAAATCCTATGGGAATGCAAATAGCTTTCTGCTTTGAAATGTTCATCTTCCAGGGGATGGGGGTGAGGGAATCCCTGCAGTGGGATCAAGAGGCACAAAAGGTAAAGATCACAGGTTGAGATAAGAACAATTTACTGGAAACACCAACGAGATAAGAAAACAAGTAGTAACAGCAACAATATTAATAACAGAAGTGTAGAGGGAGGGTGATTAAAAATTAACCCTGTCCTTGCTAGGACCAGGACATCAGCAAACCCGAGGCAGCTTTGCAGCATGCTCTCATGCATTTGTAGAAGGGCCCAGGGCTGTCAAACCCACAGTGTGATGCAGCTTGCATGTTTGTAATGCAGAGATTTGCATGTTTTTGCCATTCATTTTGTTTTCTTATTCCTATAATCAGCACAAACAATTTACATGGGGAAACAGAATTATCATTATTTGCTTTCTATTACAATGCTAAGAAATGAAGCTGGAGAAGAAAGTGTGACATGTGCCAGATTACCACAGGCACCAAATCCCAAACCAAACATGAATTTGCAAGGCCATGTCTGCTTAACTGGAACTGTGCTGATTAGCCCCGAACAATGCTGGAGGAGATAGCTTGCGTGAGTGTTCACAGCAACGTTTTATCTTGCATTGAAGACACAAGTGGTTGTTCTCAGAATGTTTGTTTTTCCAAGCTGCTGGCAAAACGGTATGTGTATTGATGCCACTTGGCCTGTCACACGGTATTTATTCATTTCTATTACAGAGGGAACAAAAAACGTTCCCTCTTCAAATTAGCTGAATGTTTTCGGGCTCTGATGGGATAAATGTAGCTGTGTTTTTCTATACTGTGGCACTGCACCTAATGGTAGTACAAGAAAATAGTTCCTGAGCTGTGGCCCCAAGCTGAATCCACCACCTCTCCAACACCTACTAGACAAAAGGAAAACACACTGGGGGTTTGCAGCTGACAGCAAGTCACTTGTTATCAGCCACGAGCTGTCACTGCGTGAGCACTGCAGAGCTCTGCGCCACTGATACCCCCAGGGGTAGCCAAAATGGAGTTGGGCACGGGCAGAAAGGACTCTCCAGGTGCCTGTGTGCAGTATTCCTCGCCCCAGGACCAGGTTGGTTTTCCCCACACTGAGGAGTTCCATGCATCATTCCTCCGTGCTGAGAGAAGAAATCCTTTATTCCCACCTCTCTCTTAGAATCACAGCGTGATTTGGGTTGGAAGTGACCTTAAAGACCATCCCATTCCAACCCCTGCCATGGGCAGGGACACCTTCCACTATCCCAGGTTGCTCCAAGCCCCGTCCAACCTGGCCTTGGACACTTCCAGGGATGGGGCAGCCACAGCTTCTCTGGGCAACCTGTGCCAGGGCCTCCCCACCCTCACAGGGAAGGATTTCTTCCTAATATCCAATCTAAATCTACCCTCCTTCAGCTTAAGGCCATTCCTCCTTGTCTTGTCCTTGTAGGCTCTTGTCCAAAGTTCCTCTCCAGCTCTCTTGGAGCCCCTTTAGTCACTGGAAGAGGCTCTAAGGTACCCCAGAAGCCTTCTCTCCTCCAGGCTGAACAACTCCAGCTCTCTTAGCCTGTTTTATTTGTGCAAGGTCCTTTCCTGTTGTGCCATAGCTGTTCAAGGTCATTTGAGAAGAGATTGTGTTGAAATCCCTTTTATGAAAACCCATGCAGAAACTATCAACTAAATTTCCCCTATCTTCTGGCCTGCTGACTCCCCTAAACATCTCCAGAAGGTTTTTGAGATATAACTTACTTCCCTTCATAAAACCCATGTTGATTTTTCCATGACATATTAAATGTATTAATGTGTTCACTGATCTTATTTGCTAAAACATTTTCTGTAATCCTGGCTGGTACAGGCTGATTTCAGGCTTACCAGCGTGAGGTTTTCAGTGTCTAATCTGAAAGGAATGCTTCAAAAAACCTAGTGTCTTATTTCTTCTATTTCAGACCTTGTGTAATCAAGTAGATTCAACATGAGAGATTATGTACCACTGCTTAAAATTAATTTGGTTGTTTCATCTTGAGTCTCTTCTGCACTCTTGCTGAATGCCTCCTGCTCTAGTCCTTTGTCTGCATGTTCCACAGCATCCTCTACCACCACAGGGACCATCCTGTGCATCCCCTCAGAGAGAGACACTGGCTTAATTTACCCTTTCTGCCATGACCTTACCTTCTTTAAATGTTTCTTTCAGACTCTAACCAAGTACCCTGCCAGTTCTCTGACAGGCAGACTTTCTGCCTGTGGGTCATCCAGAGGCAAATTTATGATCTGTTTTGCAAATAGTTCTTCCACTTTTTGGCCTTCGCTTCTTGTGCCTTTCATGTTTCATCTGCCAGATCTTCTACTTTCTAGATCTTTCAACTTTACTAGATGATCTTTAAGGACCCTTCCAACCCAAGCCTGTTGACCAGTTAGTTCCTTTTCTGAGGTCAGTGCCATGGTGGTGAACTGTCTGGCTCATTTCTCTTGCAAAGAGGTTGGATCTAGAGTATACCACAGGCAGCAGACTCAGGTAGACGATGTGCTCCGGGTCCCTTCTCTTGTCCCATGCAGCAGTCCTCGAGTGCCCCTGAGAGCGCAGGCAGAGCCATGCACGGGGTGGTGCTGAGGCCATCAGTAACTGCTGCAGTTCAAAGGAAAGGGGAAAACTTCAGGTTCCGGTTCCATGAAGCCTGGATTGCGATAACAGCCCTCTGCCGAAAGGAGAGGGGCCACTTTCCCCCTCTGGATTTGCTGAGAAGCAGGTGTCAGTGTACACCTTCCTGTCAGAGCCAGCAGAAAGTCAGGGGTGAAACCTATAGGTGGGAGGAGGAGGCAGAGGAGAAGATGAGGGGCAGAGTGAAGCCACCTCCCTGGGGCAGCAGCACACCCCTGATCCAGCACCCTGTGGGATGGCAACAACTCTGACAACCCAACAGATCATTTCCCAGTCACTTCTAAGGGTCAGGTTTTTCTTTAGGGAATTGCTGAGCTTTTAGCTATCACACCTATGCATGTGTGATCTGATTAAACAGGAACTGTGGCTGAGAGCTACTATTCTCCTTTTCAAGAGTCACTGCCAGAGAGTCTGAGTAGAGTAGACAAACTGGGCTGGGGCTGAGGGGCTGGTGCTCATCTGTAGCTAGGCATCTCCTGTGGCTCAAGGGTGAAGGGGGTAGCAGCAGGCGTGGCTGGGAGAAGAGAAAGGGGATCAGCTTGCTGCTGCTGGAGGGCTGGAAAGCTGAGCTGGGAGTCGGGCCTGCAGCCAGGGAAGCCCTGCAGTCACCCAGGCAGCTTCACCGGGGACTGTTGCTTCAGCAGTCTTGTGCCCTTGGCATGCCTGGAGCCAGCCCTAATAACTGGGATTAAGGAAAGGCAGTGCCTAAGGGCAGCTTAGTGAAATCCAACAGTTAAACAGTCGCTAAGCAAAGGCAGCAAGTGTCTGGTTGGGGCTGCATGGCTTCTTGGCTTCTTCTGACGCTGACATGAAACCAGGGGCCTTAAAGATTATGAGCAGCTCCATGCTGCAGCCCAGTGAAACATTTTTAAGATGCTCTCCATGTTTTCTTCCTTCCCCTCTCACCTTTTTTCTTTGTGTTTGTTTCCACTATACCAGTGAGATACTTTTCACCAAATTCAAAGCATATTTCCATGGGAGAGGTGGCTTGAAAGGCAAAATCATGTCACTGCCATTGATGACGCCAGATGACAGCATCTGACTTGGACAAAACCCCATTTTATGACAGCTGGATTTTAAGTAGGGATTGTAGGCTTTGAGACAATGGAATTGGCCACCTTCTCCACTAAAATCATCAGCAAGACTTCCACTGATGGCAAGCACCGAATTCCCCACAGCTTCCCCATGAAAGCACTCAGCTGCAGCCAGGGAGGTGAGCGACCTCCTGGAGGGTCACAGACAGAGCCAGGGCTGCCTGTGGTGCTCCAGGACAGGCAGAGAAAACTACTGCTGCCAGGTTACACTTTCCATTATAAAGCAAAACCGAATGCTGCCATGAGGTGAGTGGGATCCAGATGCTGCTGGTGAACTTGCTCCTGTGAGTGCCTGTAAGGAAAGATTTGACTTGTAACTCAGTTGTGTTCAACTTGAATTGTATAATAGCAGCTGCAGGAGTAGTGGCTTACAGAAAAAAATTACTTCTCTGTCTTTGGTATTCCTCTGGCTTCACAGACATGAAGGACTTGACTGCGGGAGCCTTGTTGGCTTTAATTAGATTGATGAGTATATGGCATTACTGGAAATACAAACCTAAGCTGTCTCATTTTCAAAAATGCTAGGGTTTTGCTATAATGTGACTTCTAAAATGTGGTTTAGCTGTAGAGATGCAAATAGCAGTCCTTTATATCTACAATATTTCTGTGGGCTCCCTGCCAGATAAGCTCACAGGAAGAGTGCTATGGCCAGGAGCACAGTGAGCTGTGTCACCATTACCCATGGGCACGATCTCACTCCATTTGATGTTGCCAGAAGAGTCTTAAGAGATTTTTCAGCCTATTTGGGTTTGGTGCATCTTGGAATTTCATCTCTCCAATCTGCTCCTGCAAACTATTTTTTTCCTTCTAATTCCGTGTGAAAAAAATAATGAGAGGGTAAAACCAGTGGAGAGTGTGTTAATAGCAGCAGTGCTTGGTGTGGGCCCCAGACCATATGCTCAGCACCAACACACAGAGCTCCTTCAGCAGAGCAGGTTGTTCCTCCTCTTGCTTTTCCTGAACACATGGTGCAGACCACTGAAGGCCTTTTCTGGATCCACTGCCAGTGTCAGCAAATCGAGGATCTCACCGCACACTGCTGAGACCCAGCCTCATTGCAGTAACGCTGCCAGGGCAGCAAGTGGCAGGGGGTGACACGGCCAGGATGTGACAAGCACAAAATGACACATGCAGTGCATGCAAAGCGCTCAGGTTTCACTGAGTAGCCTGTGCTGCCCAGCTCCGGGTAGGAAGATGACGGATTTGGGAACTGCCCAGTGGGTTTTTTCACTGCAGATCCCAGTGAAAACAAACACAGCTTTACAGACCATGAGCTGGATGTATGTGAGACACCCAGCTCCGGGATTGTAAGAGCACGGAGAGCAGTAGTAGACAGCACATTTGCAAGAAGACCGGGTACATGAGACATGAGACCAGATCGGGCGACCTGAGGCTCCGCAGGCTGTGAGCACCAGCCCGGGGACTGAGGGCAAGGCAGGACAAGAGGGCAGACAGGGCAGGCAGCAGGCAGGGCAGGCGGCAGGCAGAGCTGGCAGCCCCTGCCCGGTGCCGCAGGCTGTGCCGCATCCCCGCCAGGCCGCTCGGGGAGAGCCCCGGGGGTGTCACGGCCGGCGCTGCCCGGTGCTCCGGCCCCTCCTCCCCGGCCCTGCCCTCCTCCCCGCCCCGCGGGGGCCGCGGAG
>VZRE01014200.1:241083-284137 GCA_013396775.1 Cephalopterus ornatus
GACAGAGGTGTGTGTACCCGGGAAGGGGTGCGGGAGACCACAGCGGGGCTGCGGTACCTCCGCTCAGACCTGGACCCCCTCCCGTCCCGCTCTGTGCCGGCTCCGGGCCGGTCCCTGCAGCCGCGGAGGGCCGGGGGGGCTCTCGCCCGCACCTTGGAGCTCTCGGGGACGAGGCGGCTCGGGACGGGTGTCCCGGAGCCGCCCCGGGCGCGGGGGTTCCCAGAGGGTCCCGGCGACCCTGGGACGGCTCTGCCAGGGCTGCACTCGCGGCCCCGAGCGGGCCGGGCACCCCCAGGGACGGGGGTCGGAGCGGGGCTGCGCAGCAGCCCGAGCCCCGAGGGGGGGCATTGCTCTCAGAGAGGGAGCGCTGGGGTTCACTGATGGGAGTTTGGGGTTCATTCGCTGGGGTGGCCGCGGGCAATGGGTCCGGGTCCGTGGGTACGGACGGAAGTGTCCAGGGATGGGAGCTGCTGGTCCTCAGAGACATCGTCCCTGGGCACATGTCACTTGGCTGGGTGGGAAATGAAGATATTCGTATTTTAATGGGAGATGATAATGCACTGAGGGGTGGAATGAGGAACCGATCGAAGTGTTTTGCTTCCTTTTCTTTCTCTTCCCTTGAGTTTTGGTACTCAGTTCGATTGCACAGACCATAACATCCTTTCAGAACCTCTTCGGCTCGAGTGGGTCCAATAATTTGGGGATAATGGAAGATGACAGAGGGTCTGTCCCTATGCCCACGGCACGGGCCGTGGCCTTGGTGGATGTCTGTGCCCGGAGGGAGCAGAGCCATGGCCTGGACCCGCTGGCCCGGGCAGTGGGAACTGCTTGGTCCCAGCCACAGCCGGCTCTGGAGCCTGGGAGCAGGGTGGGATGGAGGAATGCTGGAGCTTGGTGCAGCTGCGGGGAGCTCCTGGTCGCTGGGGTTGCTTCCTCCATACTGCAGAGCACAGGGCTTTTCCCTGGTTTCAGTGCAAGCAGGGCTGGGCACCCCTGAAATCCAGGGTCCTCCTTCCCGTGTGCAGCCTGTCCCCTCATATCCCTGCACTTGAATCTGCTCGTGAGGTTCTAACAGACTTTATGGCCTGATTTTGCTGTGCCCATAGAAGTGAGCAAACATATTTGGGCTACTAGTGTAGCGATGCTTTAACTTGCGTCCTCTGAATGTGCTTAACTGTGCATTTAATTTGAATTTAATAGACTAGTTCATTTGAAAACGCAAAACAAGTTCTGGGAAACCTACTTAGAGAATTAAGTCAAACCCAAGTGTAGACCCTGTTGCTCTAGTTTGATAATGTTGCTAATTATTGACTTCTTTCTTTTTTGAAAGCATGTATATTTGGCTGCTTTTATTTGTTGTGTCAAAGTCTTGTGGGAATGGGTTTGCCCACACTAAGATGATTTTGGAAGCGGCATGTGCTGTGTTACACTCAGCCTTGCTGATTCTTTATAGGTTAATCTGTGGCAAAGCTGCCTCAAGTGTGGGATCCAAAAAAAATATTTGGCGTTCAGATTAGAAATCCACTCTCAGTTAATCCCTCAGGTATCTATAGACTCTTGTTCAGGATGCTTCATTTAAATGCGACCGTGTTATTAATGCATCAGCGTTTGCTGCCAACTGTATTTATCTTTCATTGCATCATGTAATTATTGGTGATCCTTTTTCATGCTGAGTGCCCTCTTCCACTGTTACAGGCCGTGAGCAATAGGGTGATAATAAAGATTTGCACGGATAAACTCCCTCACATGTTCCTTTTGAGAGGATGAAAAAAAAATACGGCAAGATTTCCATTTGAATTAATGTGTGAATGAGAGAGAAATTAAAGGAAGTTCCTTGGCGCACCCTTGATGCCTTGTAGCACTTAGAGGGTCTTTCAGCTTCCTGAGACACAGCTGTGAGATTCAAACAGCCTCTGCTTTTCCTGGTCTCGCCTTCTTTTGAAGAACGAGTCCCCCTCTGACAGGAGCCGGGAGAACGATCCCACCCTGTGTTTGGGGAGGGTTATCAAGGCGCTTCCCGGAGGAGCTGTGGGGAGCCTGGCTTACCCCAGGGAAGGTCAGCAAATGCGCAGGGTGTAAGCACAGGGCAGGGGAAGATCACAGCAAATGTCTGGAAGCTGAGAAGGAGCGTTCTGCAGTTCAGCCTCTTACACTTCGAAGCGATACAGACGCTGTTATGTGTTCCTGCCGTACTGTGCTGGTTTTGCTGTCACAGCAGCGTTCCAGCGTCATTGCCTTGCTGCACTAGTGTACTATGGACACTCACTGACCAGAGCTTGCCAGGCTTGTTAAATTCTCCGGAAAAGCCTCTGGCATTCTGAACTGCTTGTGTCAGTGGTGCCCTGGGCACTCTCCTGCCCTGTGGGACTCGCTGTGGAGCAGGGTGCTGTCCTGAGCCCACCCGCTGCCTTGCCACTGGGATACTGGTGCCTCTGAAGCTGCTCAAATTATACTGGGCGCTTTTTGGGTGAAATAGGAAGGAGTAACAAGGGTGTATCATTATTTTTAGTCTTCATGTTACTGAAGCTGGAGGCTCTGGTTTTCCAGGATGGTACCTTGTTTTTGCTGGGATTCCTCCCTCATTCCTGGATGCCATCCTTTAGCTCTTTCAGATCAGGCAGCACATACTTCTGTAAACACAGAGAGGCATCTACAAACGCAGCCACAGATAAAAGGGAAAAGAAACGCAGGACATGGCAGAAACACTCATTTTGACAGGTTATAAATGAGTAGGTCTCTCCGCTGGGCTCTTGTCTGTAGTTGTGGTTCTTTCTCATCCCTCTGCTTCCCAAACCAGGGAGGAGGAGAAGTTTCACAAGGTGGGACATGCTGCAGGACGCTGTGAATGTTCCCTCCAGGCCAAGTAGTGGAAGGAATTACCTAGCAGACACCACTGAAGGGAAGAGGCAGGGTCTCTGGCTTAGGACAGACACAGACTGCAGTTTGCTGGAGGATGGAAGAGGGATCACCACGTGTTGGCTAAGTTGTCCCCTGGATGGCTGTTGGTGGCTGTGGTGGGGTGCAGGTATCAGGATGGATGTGTCTGTGGTGTGACTCGAGGTGTCTGTTCTTTTCTTATGACAACTTTATTTTTCTGAAGTGAGCTTCCTTGCCAGTGCGGAAACTGAAATCGTGTCGCTACGAACTGACAGTTTCTCTTCCAGGAAGGCAAAGGCAAAGTTGTTCTTCAAAGCCAGGAGCACTGCTGCTCTGCAGAAAGGCTCCAAGGGGGTTTCTCATCTCGTCCCTGCCATCCTGACCTTCTGACTCAGTTTTTAGGCTTCGGAAGAAAATGTTGATCCCAAATTTCCATTTCCACAGGGCAGAATGTGACACAACTTAGAATATATGGGCTTGTAATTTCTTCAGGGTTGTTTCGCCTTTCTGGTTCTCCCATGAGATCAAAGCCAAACCTTGTGTTAAGTAAAGTGAAAGAAGTGACAGTTGCACAATGCCAGCTAATTGGTTTTATCTCCTGTACATGCAGAATGTTAATCTGGGTAATGGTTAGGCATTTGCACCAGGCATTGATACTGAGGGTAGGAAGGCGAAGGATTTTTGTGCTTGTCATTAAGACTCCAGAACAGGACAAAATAGAGAAGGAAAAGAGTTACTGGGGTTTCTGAGTCCTCCTCAGTGCAAGACTGTTCCCTATGGTGCTCTCCAATGCTTCGTCCTAGCTACTCTGAAATTACCTGGGTTGGAGAGACAGGTTATGATTAGGCTTCTGAATTTCAGCTAGGGCATGAGGTGAGCTGAATGCTTTAGACCCAAAACATTGATATTTAAAGAAATCACAAGACAGTTCTTAAAACACAGAAACAGAATGCCCCAATGCCAGTGGTTAACCCAGGACTTTCTGGGTTAGCTGTGACCACAGATGTGGCCCATTCTAAAGGGCCAGACTGCTGCTGGTTTTGCTGTTCCCACTGTGGCAGAGCCAGGAGATCCTTGGACCTTTCCCATGAAAAAGCAGAGCCTCCCCATGCACCTCTGCAACTGCACAGCAAAGAGGTTTGTAACTGTGCTGGAATTAGCATGATTTAGCTTATTAATCACGATTGCCACTGGCTTTTTATGTACGCTGCAGTCTTGCCTTCAATATTGTGATGGGGACAAGCCAATGTGTAGGACAATTGCTAGTTTTCATTTAGGCATTTTATTGACACGCTGTCTTTGAAATGCAGCCGTAGATGAGCAAGCGTGTTATTCTGAGGAACAGTTTTGACTAGCTCAGTGGATCAGGATTGGCAGAGAGATGATTTTGCAGTCTGCATGGAAGTCTGTCTCTCTCGCATTTCGGTTGTCAGATCTCAGAGAGAAATGCAGAAGTTGCAGAATGAGCAACCACTCCCCAAAATAAATCAATTCCTGTATCTGCTGAGGGTCTCAGGGATGGGGTTGGGCTGCTGCCTGGGTTATGTACGAGCCTCTGGCAGCAGAGCAGAGCCCCCTGTGGCTCAGCAGCATCTTTAGGGGGTCTGTAGCTGCTCAGGGAGGCCGTGCTCACAGCTTCCTCAGCCCCAGTTGGAGAGGCAGCTGCTGGGAAGGGGATGGGTTAACTGCTTGCCTTTCCTCCAGCAGACCTGAGAGCGACGACTCCATTATCATTTCTGGGATGAAATAAAGCCAGATACAATGCTGCTCATGTGTACCAGACTGCTAAGTAGAGGAGCTTTGGTTTGGAATGGTTTTGAGCAGAGGTGAAAACGGGGACAGAAGTCAAGTAAGGTGAAGGGAAGAGATGATGTACAAAATTCCCTGAGTGCATGCGTGGGCTGGGAACAGCGTGGGAGGGTGATTTGGGCTGCGGTGGCTCAGAGAGGTGCAAAGGGCGCGTTTTGGCTTTTGATTCCTCCTGTTCAGAAGAGCAGAAATTTGTGCCTTCTTGTAAAAGAGCAGAATTACACCCAGGACAGTTTCTACCCAGAGCTGCAGTTATTTCCAAGACTTTTGGTAGCTGATTGGGTCAAAAGAGGCGCCTGGACTGGGCACACAGGTTCTGCTTTGCTCTAAAAATTGGCGGCCCATGAAGCCAGGGGCAGTTTCGCATGGGTAAGAGAGCTCTGGTGTTTGGCCCGTTGTTATTAATACATGCAGAAATTTAGATTAGGACTAAGTTTTTCATTCATTTTAATCTGGCTGCCCAAAAGCTGCCAGTGCTTTAGCTGAATTTTCAGGTGCAGGTCTGAGTTCCCTAGCCATGTGCAGTACAAGGGAAGGGGACGGCATGGGGCTGCTGTCCTCTGCTCTGCTCTCTCGAGCTCCTTGTCATTCTGCACATAACTCACCTGCAATCATTGACTTTTTTAATGGGAAAAAGTAAACACAATGGACTGGTTGCCTGTCCTTATACTGGCATTCCTGTCAATCTTCATGCCATCTTTCACCGATTCCTGTGGCCGGGGAGGCCGAAAGCAGATGTGCTTATTGACTCATGCTGTTAATCATTGCTGGTCCTGGCAGGAGGCTGCGTGGCTTTCACGCCAGGCTCTCTGCAGCTTGCTTTGGTGTTGTGGCCAGGCACTGGCTGCACCCTCCTCTGGGTGAAGCCCAGGAATGGCAGAGCCAAACCCTGTGCCAGGAAAAGGACCAACCGGGAAAGAAGAAAAATGAAAAGTGATAAAACCGCAGAGGAAGGTTTTAAATCTGGCTGTTAGTTTCTCAGCCCATTAATGATTTCTGTCACCATAATGGAAGGCGTGCTATTGCTAACTTTTTCAGACTGGTGTCTAAAAAAATCAATTATTCACAGAAATCCTTGCTGACAGTTTGTGGATGCCAGGTCACAGCTTTGTAGTGTGCATTTCACAGCTTAGCACAGCAAACCAAGGGCAGGAGCAGCTTGAGGTTGCTGTTGGGAAGGAAGAAGGATTTGGAGAAGCCAAAGTGGGCCAGCCAGAGGGAGTTAATGCAGGCAAGGTCTGTAGCATTCAGACTGGTTTTGCTTAACAGGGTGATTGGAACTTGTCCATTAAAACTAACAAATCTGTATTCCATAGTCCGTTTTAAAACAGGAAAGTTGCAAAGAGAAAAGTTGAAAAGTTTCTGTGTTCTTTACAGAGGCATGTTCCATGCAAATGCAATTCCTATGTTTTGGGGCTTTTTGGCAAAAAATGAGTGTATCACCATCAAATAGCGTGCAGTTCTGATCCACCTAAAAGTTCATGTTTGGGGTGGATTTTTTAATGCCCAAAGTGTTTTATGTCCAGCTCCGGACCTTTCCTACTTGAGAATGTTTTGACCAAGGTAGGTCAGTGCAATGTCCCCCAACCAACGGGGCTTTCTACCCTCCACAGAGGTTGTGCCCAGCGTGGCAAACGTCACGCAGGAGCGAGAGGCCACCGGCCACATCTCTGGGGCACATCTGCTCTTATCGGTGCCGTTTGCCGCGCGTCGCCATGCACGACCCAGACCCAACAGTTGCTGCAGGCAGATAACCTGGGGCCAGGCAGGGCAAATACACAGCCAGGCTGAGCTCTGCGTCCTGCAGTGCCCAGGGTAGTTGTAGAAGAGTGTTGGGGTGGAGAAGAGTGGAGAAGTGTTGGGGTGCAGGCAGCGGATGCACAGGGATGCTGCTATTGCAGCGCACAACCAGCAGCCCCTGCCCTGCCCATTGTCTGGTGGGGCATCCCTCGTCCTTCCTCTGTCCATGGCTCCTAACAGACATGCATTTTCCCTGTGGAAATAGCTGGGGGGGGGTTTCTTTTGACTTATCCAGTGGTTGGATTTCAACCCTGCCTGTTGAAAACTAAATAGAACATCGAAAATATTGTTAAAAGCAGGAGATGTCTGATGTTGGCAGCACATCATATTCAGACTCAGGTTTCCAACAGGTGTGTTCAGATAGTAATTTTCTGTCCTTTACCCTTGTGTCCTTACCAGCCACAGTTTCTCTGGGCAACCTGTGCCAGGGCCTCTCCACCCTCACAGTAAATTGCTGGGGCAACAAGACTGTGTTGGCTACTGAAATCTGTATTTCCCAAAGTCATTGGCATTCTTTAGCATATTTGTTTAACTTTTATTAGCATTTGCAGTGACTGTTTTCTTGCAGAACCTGAGGTTCTTAGCACTGCTCATCCGTGCAGCCCACTGAGGGTCACCAGAGGCACCAGTGGTTTGTATATTGAACCTAAAGATCCAGAACTTAACAGACAACATTGATGCTCATTTCTCTCTATTTCAGTTTCCCCATCTGCAAGAAGCAGTAAAGTCCTGTTCAGTTTCTCAAAAATCTCTTAAAATGTGTAATTTTGGCCACAAAACTGCAATAAAAATCTTGAGCGCCAGAAAATGGTGGATTTTGTTACTAGTTGGGTTTTGGGTTAAATATAAATTGATCCACTCAGGTGTTACTGAAGCTTGTCTGCTATAAAGAGAAAAAGTCAAAGGGTTTTGCAGAGATCCTTTAGAGGTGCCAAACCACTCAGTAGGTGGAAATCCACAGAGCTGAAGCTTTCTTAACAGTGAGCCTTTTTCTGGGCCCACTGATAGGATGGGTGCTGGTGACGTGTTTGTATTAGAACTGACCAGACAAGGTGGGCTTGACAGTTTTGTTCTTTCTGTGTTTTAAAGGGAACAAAAGCAAGAGGGTGGATTGTGTCAGACCATCCCCTTTCAGACAAAAGGGTCAGATTTTCAAATTCAGCTTCCTACAAGCAAGCACCTGCAGCATTCTCTAGACCCCACGTGCCCAACGTCATCTCGGTGTGAAGGGAGAGTGCTGAAATCAGTTTGTTCTTGTAAGCTGTTGTTCGTTCTCTCTCATACTGAGCTCCTGTTACAAGTATGGAGAAGGGCTTGCCCCAGGCAAACACTTATCTGCTTCCCTCTTGATACCTGATCCATGTCAGCAAGGTGCTAAATCACAGAATCACAGGATGGTTGGGTTGGGAAGGGACCTTAAAGACCATCTCATTCCAACCCTCTGCTATGGGCAGGGACACCTTCCACTAGCCCAGGTTGCTCCAAGCCCCATCCAACCTGGCCTTGGACACTTCCAGGCATCCAGGGGCAGCCACAGCTTCTCTGGGCAACCTGTGCCAGGGCCTCCCCACCCTCACAGTAAATTGCTGGGGGGACTATATTGAGTTGGATGCTGAAATCTGTATTTTCCAAAGTCACTGGCTTTCTTTAGCATGCTTGTTTGACTTTATTAATCTTTGCAGTGATTGTTTTCTTGCAGTTACTGTGATGACGAAAAAAATGTTTTGAGCATTGGTCCAAGATCACGTTTATCTCAACTATGGAAAAGAGAAATATATGATCATCATACTTTCCATTAGAAAATACACAAGGTGTGGATCATGGAGCCCGTGGATTGCTTTGCACCATCTGCAGTTGGCCGCACAGGGTTTAACAAATGAGAGGTTGTTCATAAGCACTGGGCAAAAACAGTGGTGGAAGTTGAAAATATAAACTACAGACTTCACCAGCCCAATGAAGGACACTTCCACCAGCAGCTGTGTGCCTCTCAAAACCTGGCTGAGGACAGAGGAACCTGGGGGCAGAGAGAAAGTGCAGGGGTGCTCCTACTCTTCGTTATTCCCCGGAGAGAAGGAAAATTACATAGAAACATTCCTGACCTGCAACCTTCAAATTCAGAGTTGAGCTGATGGATTCATTTGCCTTGCTTTGTGCGTCTCATGTCCCTGATTCTGCTTGACTCTCCCTAAAGATGGGGTGGCAGATCCTGGGGTAACACTTGCATCTTGCTTTGAATGTGAACCTCTCGGAGGCTGCGGGTGTAGAGATGCATGGGGGAGGCTGAGGACCATCTGTAGAAGACTGTGGTATTGTGTAACCAGTTACTTCTGTTCTCCTCCTTGTAAATACCAGTGCTCATTATGCAAGAAGCAGTGCTAGCGGGCTTTGGAGGCGAGAGGAGCCAGGGCTGATCCCTGGCTGCCTGCTGGGCGTGCCGGCTGGGACTTGGCTCTGGGAGCCTTGGCTTCTGGTGGCATCCTGCTGAGATCACCTGTGGGACATTTGATACACTCAAGGTCTCGGCTGAAGTGCAAGTGAAAAGCTCATTTCAAGTTATTCCACTTAATTGTATTCTCTTTAGGATCTTGGTTTTAGAAACCAAGCCACAAACTCTGCTTTGTGCAAATATGTGATTTATTTATCATCTGCTTTAGAATGCCAAAGAGGAGAACCATCAGCACTAATAGCTCCATTCACTAAACTATCACAAAAGAACTGTTGGCACTACTTCCATGGGCTGTTTTTAATTGGAAACAGCTTGAATTAAGCATCATTCTGGTCTGCTCCGTAGTGGAGAGGTAGGTACATAGACAGATAGGTAGATAGATAGCTTTAGATAAAAAATTACCTCATTTTTCATTTAGTTCTTAATTTTCATTCAGTTGGTGCCACAAGAAGAGAAATACTTGGTATTGCCCTCATTTCTAGATCCAGAAGTAAAATCTACAGATGAGAATAACTTGACTTTGATGTAAATTGGCAAGATAAATCAATCATGGTGAAGGTAGGATGGTGACTGGAGAAAATCCTGTCCTAACAGAGCAACATAAAACACATTGGTAAGAATCACTTTACACCAATCCTACCCATTATTTATGTTTGAAATCGGAGTGGGTGGCACATGATGCCATCAAGCCCTAATCTAGCACTTGGGTGATAGGTAGCTTGGATTTTACAGGGATTGAAGTTGCTCGCAGCCCCTACTACTCCAGAGGGGAATTGGGAAATGTTTAGTGCTGGCTCCTAAATCTTGGTCTATCAGTATTGTAAACAAGACAAACTGAATTTGTCTGCTTCTGGCATGTGTGTAAGATTTTGCAGCAGGGTTTCTTTGGGAGATAGAAGTCAAGGATTTGCTGCTATCTGATGATTGTTGCTACCTTAGCAGCCATGAAAAGGTCTCAAAGGAGGCTTCTCCATCCTTCATCCATCAAAGCCCAGGTTAGATGGGATACTGGGAAGAAATTGTTCCCTGGGAGGGTGGGGAGGCCCTGGCACAGGTTGCCCAGAGAAGCTGTGGCTGCCCCATCCCTGGAAGTGTCCAAGGCCAGGTTGGACGGGGCTTGGAGCAACCTGGGCTAGTGGAAGGTGTCCCTGCCCATGGCAGGGGGTGCAATGAGATGGTCTTTAAGAGTCCTTCTGACTCAAACCATGCTGTGATTCCATGAAAGCAGTGCTGCCCAAAATGGACAGATGAGACTCAGTCTGATGTGGGAGTCTCAGCGCCCCTTCGTGCTGCAGAACCTTTGCATGTTGTTAATGGCATGTGCTGAAAAATCAGTTTTACCCACAAAACAGACCACAGAATAAAATGAGGGCAATGGGTAGGAGTGAGCCTGAGGTGTCTGCTGTAACAGAGGTGTGAGCAGAGAGCTTATTTGAGCATGGATGTGTAAACACAGAAAGAAACTCATTTCAAATATCTTTTTGCTCTCCCTCCCTCTTTCTCTATTAATTGCACAGAAATTACTTACTAATGGGAGAATAAGCTTTTTTGAAAAAGCATCTTCAAAATGGCCTGTGAGAATGATCAGAAATTGGGTTCCCTCTTTCACAATTTAAAAGTTAGTTATATCAATAGAAACCTGGAATGTTTTATTGGGAGTAATTTCATTTCGAAATGCTTTCCATCAGGCAGGTACCACCCCTGGACCTCCAAAACCTTCCCAGGGGAGTAACTTCATAGGGCTGTCCCTGCGTGTTGGAAGGCAGGCAGGTCCGTAAGAGCTTTGCAACATCTCCACAGCAACTTTCCGGTGGCTGCAGCACAGCTGGGGACCTTGTTCAACCTCTGCAGCTTCAAGAGCCTCGATCTCCTCTGCTCTCTTCTGGTCTGGTGTCATGTTTAACACTAATTTCTTAAAAAGTTATGCCAGCATCTGGATTTTCTTGTAGGAGGATCAGCTCCTGGGTAGCCTTTTGTTGCTTTAAAAGCCCATCCCTGGCAGGACTTGTGGCCAGCTCTGCAAGGGAGCAAAGGCATGGGCAGGGCCAGACGGTTTCACTCTACACAAGATGCTTTGCTACATCTGCTTTATTTCACAATTCACTTCTAGCTGCTTTTCTTTTGCTTTTTGACACAGCAAGCTCTTCTGAGAGCTCTTCTGTGAGGCTGCTGTGGATGCTCAACATCGTGGCTCTGATTTCAGGGACACTGATTTCCGAGGTGTGTTTCTGTAGGAACGGGGACTCGCAGAAATAATATTGGCGTGTTTATTTTCTGCGGGGTCGACAGAACCTAATGTCTCTTCCTGGCATCTGGTTATTTCCAGCATGTCTTAGTGACATTAAGTAGCCAACAATAAGCAATTGCAAAAGGGTGAGCTATGTGTATTTGGGAATAATAAGGCAAAGGCATGGATCACTCCCGCTCTGCACAGACAACGAATGGCAGCCTTGCTAACGTGCTTCCAGGTAATGACTCCTGTAGTTTAGATAATTCTGGTAGATACTTATGCAATGTATTTGACTTTTAGTCTCTGTTTCACGTGGAAGGAGCACAGGAAATGTTTACCGGGCAGGCCTGCCTGGGTTGCTCTCTCATTTCTTTTTTCTTATCAGCAAAACATAACCATAAACCCACAGCTTGCTGACAGCGAAACCATATGGTTCCTCTTTTTGACAAATTGATTTTGCAATACAGATAATCCTGGCTGTGCATGAGAAGAGATATTTTGGATTATTTTGTTTTTAATTCTTGCATTACTCTCTATTTTTCACTGCCTGGAAATTATGTGTGTGGCTGTTTCTGAACCCAGAGGTTGGGGTGAATTAAGAATTTATGGAGGATGCTGTGCTTCAGTGTCTTTGCTTTGAGGACAGTTATTTGTCATATGCAGTAACCTGTTTGCTGTAGCCAGTGCTGTTCTGTGCTGGCAAACAGCAACATCAGATTCAAGGGCTTTCTGAACACTGGATAGCCTCTCGGTGTGAGGCAAAGCTGGGAAGTGTCTGTGTGGACATCAGCTCTTGCTTTACAAGAAGCTGCAGAAGCAGTTCCAGGAACTTGAATCATAGAACCACAGAATCACAGGATGGTTTGGGTTGGAAGGGACCTTAAAGCTCATCCAGTTCAACCTCCTTGCCACGGGCAGGGACACATTCCACTAGCTCAGGTTGCTCCAAACCCTGTCCAGCCTGGCCTTGGACACTTCCAGGGATGAGGCAGCCACAGCTTCTCTGGGCAACTTGTGCCAGGGCCTCCTCACCCTCACAGAGAAGGATTCCTTCCCAATATCCCATCTCACCTTGCCCTCTGGCAGTGGAAAGCTGTTCCCTCTTGTCCTGTCCCTGTAGGCCCTTATCCAAAGCCCCTCTCCAGCTCTCTTGAAGTCCTTTTAGGCCCTAGAAGGGGCTCTCAGTTCGCCCTGGAGCCTTCTTTTCTGAAGGCTGAAAATCCCCAGCACTCCCAGTCTGTCAGAGGGGCTCCAGCCCTCTAATTAGAGGGTTTATTCATTTTTACAGTTTTTAATTGTTACATTTCTGGGTGCTAACAGTTCCTGAAAAACAGGACCTGAACATGACATTTTCTAAATATGTATACAAGAAATGCAAATCAAAATGTAAATCTGGTCAGCACAAATGTTGGTGTTTTGCTTCAGGCAGCAATGCAGACTCAGACACCTGTCTCAGCTGAAATAAAAAATATAAATATATTAATAAAAACAATATTAATAATCCTGATTGTGGTAGATTTAGTCAGATAAACATGCCTGAAGAGTATTCAAAGGAGAACACTATGTGGAACATCTGCTTACATAATTATGAGGATGGAAGCTTACTTAAGCATGATTTTTTGGAGATGGAAAGGTAAAATTAACCCAGCAGAAAAGTGAGTGCAGTGGTTGAGCACAAAAACATTACAGATAGTTAACTGTGAAGGATGCTAGAGCTAACAAGAAGGGTTTTCCAAATGAGTTTTCAGAAGGCAATTGCTGATAAAAATTGCGGCAAATTTTATCCAGAGATGCTAAATCTCAACTTGGATGAAATTCACAAAATCGTCCTTGCAAAAGTTCATCTGGGCATTTCGGTAAAAGCAGCAGCACATTTAATGCTTTGACTTTAGTGGGAAGAAATGGTGTTGAGAAGCTCTTAGAAGAAGAAATGGTGTTTCTCTGCTCAAATGCAGGTCCATGAAATTGTTGATGAACTTCCAGCTCAAGTATAGAAGCTTTTGGGCATGTAGCTCCCTGTTAAGTGATTGTTAAGATGCCCCTCTGGAGTTCTGGCCCCAGTTACATTCATATGGGAATGATCCTCTGGGAATTATTCGTGATCCTGTTGCAGCCCAGGCCAGAGCAAGGAAACACCCACAGTTTCATGGGACATTCATGGGCTGTTAAAAACCTTTGTGCTGCTCAAGTGGAGAAAAAGTATTTTAAAGCCCATGGCTGAGGAATGATGCTGACAAGGTCACTGACATCCAGAGGTTTTAACCACTTGGCATAAACTCACATGGGCAAGGACAGGGCAGGGAAGGGTCAAAGCACCTCAACCAACCACAGCTGCACATGTTACTCAGGATGGTCGATGCTGGATTAAATGAAATAGATCTTGAAGAAAAAGGATCCAGGGACAAATGATCTATTCTTTGGAGAGCAGAGGGTGAGTAACAAGCCCAGGTAAACTGGTAAGTCTGCTGAATGCCTCTCCTGAGGCTCTTGTGGTGGCCCAGTGGGTGTGCTTCAAGTCAAATTTGGCTCTGGATTACTTTCTGCATCTCATGAACTCTAAGAATGCTATGTCTAAAAATAGCCTTGAAATTGCAAAATGCAAAAAAAAAACCCAAAACACCTATATCTATATGTAAAATCTTCATTTTCCAGTTTAGTATGGAGTATTTTTGTGGTAAGTCATCGAGTGATTCAAATAAAAAGCCCAAACTCTTAAGGCTCATCTGGAGTGAGAAGGAAAGTTGTCCAATGCGTCCCATGTGTTTCCAGGATTGGGATGTGAGCGGCAAGGACAAGAGATAAAGAGAAACCACCCCCTAGAAAATGTTTGCTCTCATTGAGGCAAATTGCTGCCATAGTAAGCTACTGAAGGAAGTGGCAAAACAAACAGAAATAATCTGCGTGGAATTAAAGAGGTACGGTTTAAAAAGCTAGTGCTTGGTACATATTTACTCAGTAGATTAGCACAGTAATTGTCTCTGTGGCTTCTGTTTGGTCTTTTGCTGAGATTCCTTTGGGTTCGTTTGCCAGGGGCAGGGGTTTTAAGAGCGTGAGCTGGAGACAGTGAGGTGGGCAGCCTGCCTGCTGCGGTGCCATCCTGGGAGCTTAACGAGGGTTAATGACACGGGGGAGTTTTAGTATTAAAAATAAAATAGGCTTGCTAACAACATGTGGTTCTGTCAAGATGTTCTCAAGGAGGCTATCATTTGCGAAGTGTATTTTCCCCCATTTAATATTTTTGTGTATGTCATCATTTTTGTGTGTAATTTCCCCCATTTAATATTTTTGTGGCCTGGCAACTGCAGCTACCTCTGAGTCTCCTCAAGTCCTTTGGAAAACCGGTGAAAAATAGGGAGCTTGGGCTCTGATGCATAGGCAGTGCTGGTATTTAATAAATGTTAAAAACCCACAAAGATTACGTAAAACAGTTTCCAAATTCTGTCAGCCCACATGTGCATAACCAGAAAATGTATTTACTGTTGTTACCTTTGAAGTTATCTGGATGTTTTGTGTTGTCTTAGTGACACGTCACTAAAGTTTGTGTTTAAAATGAGCGTGAGCAAGGAATGTTGTGACAGTAAAACTCTAGTGTATAAAGTTACTGGCTGACATTAGGTGGCCAAGGGGAGAACAGCTCCATGGCCCAAAGGGCAACTGTATGAACAACAAAGAAATAGAAAGAGAAAAGCTGAATGAATGTACTCAGATTTAATGATCCAATTTAGAGCAGAGTTTCTCACTTGAAAAGGGAGGTAAGTTGTATGTGTATGTTTCTCTCTGTGGTTTTGACCCCCTTGACCCCTTTCAGCCAAGCCAAACAGAGGTGCAGTGCTCCTAAAGATAGGAATTTTCTGTAGGATCATGCCAAGATGCTACCAAGGGATCTGAAGTATGTGATCAATCCATTAGATCTTGGAAATTTGCAGGGGGGAAGGTGTGTAATGAATACTCCCAACATAAAAGATGCCACCCTGAGTGCTGAATTAAACAGAGTCCAACAAGACTGGGATCTGTAGGAGACCACACCACTGAGAAATTACTCTTTTTTTAGCATTTTAGTGTTCAATATGCACCGATGTGAGCAGATAATGTCACCGTATGAGTTGCTTTGGGCTGGGTGTCGGGGCAGAGGAGCTGTTGAATGGCACCGATGGGGGTTGGCAGTGGGCTGGTGCTTGGCAGAGCAGCCAGCATCGCCCACCCCAGGTCTGGTATTTGTTCTGGCCAGTGGCTGGGACTGACTGACAGTCTGGCATCAAGGAACCCTCAGTGGACCTTCACTCTTGGCTGTGTGTTTGCTCTGCAGGGCAGTGCCGCCGCCTCCTCCCGCCCCACCTTGGCACACTCCAGGTTGTCCACGGCAATGGCACAGACGTGGGGACTGTGGTCATGTTCCAGTGCTCCTCTGAGCACCAGCTGGAGGGACCAGGCATCGTCACCTGCGTTTGGAAAGGGAACAGCACCCAGTGGACAGCCGGAGTGCCCTCCTGCAAGCGTAAGGTTCTTCCCAAACCATTCCCTGTCGTGCCCTGCCTGTCTCCTGCAACATTAGAATTCATTCTAAATATCTGTGCAAGGAAAAGGACAAATTCAGTTTTCTTCAGAGTTGCCCCACTGATGGTAATCGCACTCCGTATGTGTTCTGACATCAGCCGTGATCACAACACACATGGGATTCAACCTGATCTCACATCATTGCCCCCGGAATGACTGTGGCTCCAGTAAAAGCTGTACCCTTCCTCAGAGGATATATGGGTCTGACCAACCGATGTGCAAGCATATGTGCAAACCTCTAATCTCCTGGCAGGCTTTTCTGAGAATTTTTTTTGCTGTAAGAGAAACACAGTGATATTTTTTGAACAATTCTGCCTTTGGGCAGACACATGGGAGTTACCATATTGACAGATCATGTTTGAATGGCAACAACATTAACTACCTTTCATGCTGTGTTCCTGCTTGTTTGTTACAAGGTTGTTACTAGTTTGACTAGAAGTAGAGCCAAGCAAAACTTGGTACCTCTGAGCTTTGAGCACCTCAGTTTGTGTCTCAGACCTTGGGTCGTTCCAAATCCCCAGCGGATAGATTGCTCTTACAGACACTTAGTGCTCTCTCACACACTCAGTAATTCTTACCTCTTGTTTGAGAGATCCCATAAAAGAAAAATGAGAGAAATGCTTCCCTCAGAGGCTGCAGAATGCAATGCTTTGTGTGGAGCTCAGCTGAACCCTCTGTGGTGCTGGTCCTTGTGGCATTGGGAGAATTAGATAAATTTTGAAGCAAGACTTACTGCTTACTTAATGCTTACTGCTCCAAGTGAGTTGGCAGAGATCTGAGTTAGCTGTGCCACACCACATTCCCACTCCTTTTGTCTGGATAACTCACTTCCAGCATCAGATCCCTGTGAACACTCAGCCCTGCAGGTCACTTCTTCCATCCTGCATCCTTCCCCAAACAGAGAAACACTTGTTTGCTGCCTGCCAGATAGGATGTGATTTACATGGAACTGCCCTTGCTCTAAAGGGCTTCTTTAAACCCACTTACCCCATCAGTATTTGTTTTTGCAGCTCCAGTTCTTGTTAATAAGAGTCTGCAGCTCATCTGCATTTGATCTGCCAACAGAATTGTGCTTTTTAGCTACTGCAGTGCTAAAGGCACTGTGTTTAATTAATTGCAGTGGTGAAATGCTTGTGAACAATTCATTAGTAACTTACAAACAGGAGATTTTTAAATAATCCAGCTTGAAGCTTGCATAGCTCTAAGCTGAAGCCAAGATACTCTGGTGTCTTGACACATGCTAAAGTGAAAGTCCTCACTGGGCAGAAGTGTGAAGCAGGTAGGTTTCAGCATGGTTTAATGAAAATGTGAATGATAAATTTTGCAGACTGATCTTAGAAACATCCTTCTGTGTTTGCTTTGCTGCAGCCATATCAAAATACGAGACTTTTGGCTTTAAGGTCGCAGTGGTAGCCTCCATTGTGAGCTGTGCTGTCATTCTGCTGATGTCCATGGCTTTCTTAACTTGCTGTCTGATCAAGTGTGTGAAGAAAAGTGAGAGGAGGAGGACTCAAAGGTATGTCAAGAGGTTTTTAAAAACGGTGTAAGAGTGTTCATCATACAGACCCCGTTGCTGTGATAGCAGAGAGCTTCAAAGGATTTGCTGATTGCAGCACGGCAGTGATGTTAATTACTTAAAATCCTTAATTTGTAGGTCAGGCTTCAGGCATAGAAAGACTTGGAACTCCAGAGTATTTAAGCACCTGATGTCTGTTAACATCAGATAACCTCAGCGGGCCTGGGCAGATCTGGATTTACCCAGGATTATACAGAAGCTGAACACACAAGTCTTATTTCCTGGCTCAGACTTTCTCTCCTCAAGTTACTGAAGACTGGCAGTGCTTCCCCTTCTTCTCTCTTTTTTTCCTTTTTTTCCCTTTGCTTTCCTTGAACACTGGTAGGAAAATTAATCTCCCCATGCCACAGCCATCCAACCCCTCCCCATCTGCAGAGCACCCTTAGAGCTGTCACAGCACGGTGCTGGAAGGATGGAGGATTTTGTCTTCTGGCACAGAGTGAAAGTCAGTGGGCAGGATTATAAACAGCAATGGGAAGAAGTCAAGTCCTCAATCCAGTCCATTGTAAAAACTCAGCAGGAGCACATCAGGCTGGAGGCTGGAGCTGAGCCACTGTTGCTCACAAGAGCACGCACTCACCGTCATTGCTGCAGAGGATTTTGAATTGTCTCTGTTTTCCTCTCACTTTTCCTGCTTGTTATTCCCACTGGTCCTTCTGATGGAGTGG
Organism: Cephalopterus ornatus; assembly: GCA_013396775.1. Taxonomy (NCBI): domain Eukaryota; kingdom Metazoa; phylum Chordata; class Aves; order Passeriformes; family Cotingidae; genus Cephalopterus; species Cephalopterus ornatus. Next base: position 259,044 of record VZRE01014200.1, read on the forward strand.
AGGGAGAGTGGGGAAGACACTAGTGAAGGTCTGTGCTCCAAGGTGTGCTTCCTCTGCAGCTGGGTGGGAACCAGCTGAGGGGGGGAAGTTCTGTCATCTGAAATCTGAGTGTAGCCAAAATACAGATTTTCTGTTTCCTTGGAAAGGATTTTGTAAGTAAAAAAAGGAAAGTGGTGTCATTCATAATATTGGAGTTTTACTGATAGCATGAAATAAGTTCTGAAATGAAAGGGTTGATTGACACTTTTGGAATCACCACTTTTCTTTTTGATAAGACTATTCATATCAAAGGCCTTGTTTTTCATTTATTTTAAATGAAGTTTTGTCAAAATTAGCCATTCATGTGACTCTGATGACTTGATATTTTTCTCTTACAAGAGAAAAGCCCTTCACACTGGATATTATGACCTGATTCTGTCATCAGGCTGTAAAATGATTCCCTTTGCTGGGAGCTTCTCAGTTCCCTGCTGCCCTCTCTGCTCCCTTCCCAGTCTCCTGAAGGAGCTGCTCCACCACATCAGCAACTGAGCCCTGCTCCAGAGGGAAACCTGGGGGCACTGCAGACATTGTGTGGCTTATCCCCTCTGTCAGAAAGAATTGCAGTGATGTACAAACTGTCCACGCCATGGGAGAAGGAGTAACACCGCCCTGTGTGAAACGTGCTGGACCCTGCAGGAGTGCCAGGTGCGGCGGCTGCAGCTCTGTTGCTGATGGAGGTGGAAAAGTGGATTGACTTCTGGATGCACAGAGCATTAATCTGACTAAAAGCTGCAGGCTTCATAACTTAATACAAAGTGAGAACTCCTGGGGGTGGAAATAGTGAAATAAGTACCTCTTAGGCCATCTCTGAAAGACAAGGTACCTTGGAGAAGGGAGGATGTCCTCACTTTGCCTTGAGCTCTGAAGTCTGCCTGTCTGCTTTTTTTTGGCTCTTTTAGTTGGCAGAGATCACCTCTGCCTACAAACCTGTCTTGCAAGGTTTCTAATGATCTTTGAAGTGCCATCTTGTGTTTTCTAGAATCATAGAATCACTAAGATTGGAAAAATCCCTTAAGATCATCAAGTGCAACTGTCAACACAGCACCACCACCGTGTCCACAGCTAAACCATGTCCTCATGTCCACATCCACATGTTTTTTGGAGAGAAAAAGGACAAAGGCTGCAGAAAGTCCTCCCTCTGTCCAGCCTCCTCACAGATCTTGTCCCACTGAGTGAGCAAGGCTGCCGTTTTCTTTGGAAGGAGCAGGACTGCAACCCAAGAGGACAGAAATGGCACCACAATTAGTGTCGTCAGCTCTCACAATTTAATCTTGTCCCATCAGCTAGTGAAAATGTCTGTGAATCTTAGACTTGTTTCAAAAACAGGAAAAGAAATTGTGATTTCTTTTTTTCTTGCCCCAGAGTTGTAGAGACCAGCATCAAAAGCACCCTGAGCATTTCCAAAAGGGAATCCTGAAGGCAAGGGAATATGCCCTGTGCTTAACAAAGGCAATGTTACCCGTCTCCTCCATTTTTAAGTCGATTCATCTTTTCAACCTGCCTGGTGATTTTTGGTACCCTTAGGACTGGGAGCGCTTCAAGAATTCACAGAAAATCCTTTTTTTTCCTGAAATAGTTTATTCCATAAAGTGGAGATGGTCTGTAGTCTTTTCACACACAAGAAGATGTGGCCTGACTTGTATCAGTGATGAAGGTCCATGAGAATGTTGGCACATCCCACCTTATGGGACTTTTCTTATTACCTGTAGTCTCAAAAACCGCTGTATCAAATTGACTTAACGACTGGGGTTTTGTTCCTTTGAACTGTCCACAGGTGCTCATAAGAATATTGCCCTTTTTTTTGTTTGTTTGCTGGGTTTTGAGGAGTGCTGTACAGTACTTGAAATAACGCTACTTCACAGAATAATACTTATGCTATTTAAGAACTCCTCACCTTAAGGTATTATTTAAGTCTCTAGAAGTTTGACTTACACATGAAGTTCACCACGTGTTTAAGTGCTGTCTTCAGGAAAGCTGGAATTAGATTTAAGCTCTAGAAATTGGGGCTATGGTCAGATAAGAGCTCAGCTATACAGCCATATATCACCATACTGTGTTCTACCCCTTGCTGTGTTCACAGAGATATGCAGCTGTGGTACCAGCTGAGAACTGAAGAACTGGAGCACATGCAAGCTGCTTACTTTGGTTTTAAGGGAAGAAACAATAACAACAACAATAAGAAACTCAGGAATAAATCTGTGTTCGACGACGCGACTCCTGTGGCATATGATAACCAAGGTTTCTACAGGTAAGGCTGGTAGAATGGAGGGCGTTTGAGTGAGTGGGTGGAACAAATTTTACCAAAAGGATTCCTTGAAGATGCATTTTAAAAGGAGGCACCTGAAAGGACGTGATGCCAGTGAGTTGTCAGGGCTTGTCCTTGAACTTGCTCATCGCGTGGGGAATTAATGTTGTGAAAAGGTCAGACGGCAGAGGAGTGAGCGTGACCTCCCCTCTCATGGCTGCTTCCTTCCCCAGCAGTGTCTGGCTGAGCCTGGTCTGCAGGGGAGGTTGCATCAGATTAGCTGGAGAGAGGTTTTTAATTGGCTTTGTTAAATTGATGCTAAACTGCAGTAGGGAAGCCCCTGCTCTGTGGTGGTCAGTGGGATCAAAGTGCTGCTTTCCCAAGAGCCTCAGGAGCAGAGGCAGCCCAGGACACCAGGGGCTGCAGGGCGGCTCGAGGTGAGCACCAAGCACTGCTCTTCACCCCACAGTGAGCAGGAAAGCCCCCTGAGAACTGGTTACCAGGGGCTGCAGGGCAAGCACAACAGGATCCTCATCCCCAAGGCAGCGAGAATTCCAGTGTGGGAACCCTGACCCTGGGATAGGCCAAAGACCTGCCCCCGCTGGAGGAAAGTACATCCCGTACTGTGGGTGTGTGGATGGTGAGTACAGGTGTTCTCTGTGCTAGTTCAGTCAGCTCTGAGTGTGTCCAGGTGTCTTACGCTGACTGTGGTGGTGCCTACAGGAGAAATACAGAAAAATGAGTTTGTGTTAAAATCTAATCACTGTTTTACTAATACTGTTCAGTAACAAACGTCCTTGCGTCTTTTACATCCTCTGGGTTCTGCTTTGTCATTGTGTACGATAATAATATACAGCACAGTCCTTGTTTGCTTTTAATTCACTGCTCAACTGTACAGCCTTTCTGTGCAGCAGTATCAGTGATTTCCAGTGCTTACCTGCAGAGAACAATCTTATGCAGATTATAAACCTGCTTCCGTGTCACAGTGCCACTGGAAATCATGTTCAGATGGAGTACTGCACAAAAGTCTGATGGCTGCTTAATCGATTTCTGGCTTTGGGGGATTTCAGAAAGATGTATAAAGCTAATTAAGTGCTGCTTATAACTTAAACAATTTTCAGAAGACTTAAGATGCAATTTTTAATTTTGGGTAACTTCAATCTGCTGTGATGTTAATGTTTTGTGTGAGTGTTATCTGCTTTTGAAATAGCATGCATAAACTTCTGAAGAGCTGTAAGCAGAGGTGAGAGCTGTCACGGAGCCTTGAGCTCCTTCTGGGTCCTTACCTTCATGGAGCAGAGGGTTGTGTGTACTGAATTCTGCACACCTTTTCTTGTTTGAGGGTAGCAGGGAATATGCCATTGATCTGGATGAGCAGCTTCTCTAGGCCAGAAATCAATACATTTATTATTTCTTTAGAAGACTGGAGGATGTATAAACTTCAGTGGGGAATGGCAGAGGCAGGAGGAGGAAAGCCCGGGAGCTCTGTTTTTCCGAGGTAGAGCAATGCACACGCTGTGTGAAATCCTGGTACTCATACCTGGCTCTTAGTGCAGGACGTCAACTAGTAATCAAGGTCTGCTTTATTTCCAGGATGCAGAGGTGATGGGATCCTGGCTAATCACCAGCCAGAGCTAAAACCAGCTGGGAGAGGAGGTGAATCAGTCTGTGCATCCCCGGACACAAGTCTGGCTGTTTTGCACGTGGAGAGCGGGCACTGCTTCTAATCAGAGATAGAAATGGCATTGGAAGTGATTCTGAATAAAGCTGTCCTAGAGTTGCTCTTGGGACAGATGTGACCTTTCCTTATTTTTACCTTGTTTCTTTTCTCCACTCAAATAAGAGCTGTTTAATCAACGTTAGTAAAAGATGATGCTGATTTCTACTCCCTAATTCACTTAAATGGATATATGTGCATGATGAGATGTGGGAATTCTGCTAACAGATCTCATGAAAGCAACAAACGACCTGTCAGCTTTGTGTTTCACCTGCAAGGCTTGTTTTTTTGTGTGTAGCAAATTCAGCTAAGTTTTCTCATCCCGTGCTCATCCAGCTTCCTGGGAACAGCGGGACAGTGTAGGCAAATCCCTGGGGAGGTGCGAACATGAAGCTGGGCTGTGCTGGGAAGACCAGCACAAAAGGACATGTTCCCTGCCTGGGCGATTCCTGAGGTACCTTTCTCCATCTGATGTGAGGTGGACGTGTTGGAGGAGGTCTCTAACCCTGTGGGTGTTGCCGTAGTGGTGGAGCTGTTCAGTGTTGATTGCCCAAAGAAATAAATACAGGCACGGGGCATGGTTGGAAAAAAGCGGTAAGACTGAGGGCAGGTAATCCCAAAGGACAGATTCCGTATTTTGCTGCATGTCCACGGTCAAGAACAAGCCAAAAGTGAATTTAACCAAGGCCCCTTGAGGAAGGTTCAGACTTGACATGAGGGAAACATTTGTGTATCGAGAGGGTGGTCAGACCCTGGAACAGGCTTTTTGAAGAGGTTGTTGGTGCCCCAAACTGTCAGTGTTCAAGGGACATGTGTACAATGCTCTTAATAATGTGCTTTAATTTTTGGTTATCCCCAAGGGGGACCAGCAGTTGGACTGGATGATCCTTGTGGGTCCCTTCCAGCTGAAATATTTTAGTCTAGTCCAGTCTAGTCTAGCCTAGTGTAGTCTGCTCTGCCCTATCCTACCCTACTCTGTCCTCCCCTACCCTGTTCTTGTGCTAATGTTTCAGACATTGGGAGGAACTGTGAACTGCATCACTAGACCTCTGAGCAAATCAGCAATCCTGCTTGGTTTTCCTAGTCAGGAACTCTCCTCAGCAACACGGGAGGTAAATTGTTTCCTCCCTGCCTTCTTGAGGGCTGAAGTACAAGCTGCTCTCTGCGATCCAGCCATGGGAAGTGGCTCTGCAACCCACTTAGAAGGGGAGGCTGAGATGAGGGGTTCCCATGTCTGAGAAAGGAGTGGGTGGAGGCCTGACAGTTTCAGTCATTTTTACGACAGCGTTTCCTTTTCTTAAAGAAAACTGCTCTGCTGCTTCTTGTAGCATATGAAGCATCTGAAAGAGTAAAAACTCCCCCACCCTTGAAGAAGACCCTCTTGAGTATATCTTAGCTTATTTTTGACTAGAAAAGAATGTAGGTCATGCTGCTTTTCAGACTTGATTGAAAGAGATTTAGAGATTAACATTTTGATTCACCACTTTAAGGATCAAAATACTTTAAGAAGAGATAAAATAAAAAGCCAATTCTTTCAGGCAGGTAAGGTATTTGTTATGGTTGACAGAGAAATTTAGGATTAAGAAACATCAGTTAAGGCAATGCCTTAGTATGCTGATGAGATAATTTTGGCTGCTATGAGGTGATAGGATGTGGATGCAGAATGCTGATGTATAGAAGTTATAAATAATGGAGAAGCCCAGCTGTTTGACAGTAGAGGCTCCAGTGTGCCGTTCTGGACCTGTCTGCCACAAAACAAGATCTCTTTCCCCTCATGTTTGAAGCATAAACCAAACATGATGAATATGTAGTTTTGCAGGGAAACATTGAATTTTAGTGGCAACTACACTAATTATAACGAGCCCCATTCTGGCTTCTTGGCTGCTTGAACAAGTTGCTTTAAAGTGCTGAGAAATACGTGTACAAATACCTGGGATCATTAATTACAGAGTGCAGTCACTGCTGATGCCTCCTCTTTCATTTGGATGTAAGGATGAACAATGAGGATGAACATACCAATTTTTAGCAGAAAGTCTTATATGCAGGAGCTGTAAGTATTTACAGCACATTTGCTCTTACATAATATTTAAAGAGCTAAATGATGTTGAGCGGGGAAAGACAAGTTACAGATCATGGGGCTGCTGGGAGGGAGGTGTTTCCCCAATGTTGCTTCTCAGAAGTTCAGAGCAGCCAGCAGAGATAGCAGGCTGCTCTGTGGTGCAGAGGTTTGAGCCAGATTAGCTGAAAAAAGGGTCTGTGTCTATGGGAGGGAGATTAGCTGCAGCTCAGGGCCACGTAGTTAGAGGAGAACAACGTCCATGAACATCCAAAGCAGCCCCCAGGAGGATTGCTGGGCAGAGGGCTTGTCAGTGTGTTGGGAATAGCTCTCACAGCCTGCAGGATGTACCAAGATATGTTGGGTTTGAGACAGTTTATTTCTGATGAAGAACAATACCTGACCCTACAGTAATTCTTCTCTGGAATAATTGCTTGGGGCACCCACCACCTGAGATGAACAGTCCTCTTCCATCCCAGAGAGCAGCCACGGGGGACAGCTGGGATCAGGCAGCTGCCTGAGCAGGGAGGTTGTCCTCTGCCTCGTGACAGGCACAGGGTAAAATATCAGTAAAGAGAAACTTAAAGGCAGCTGTCCTTCCTCTGTGCCAGCTGCTGGTAATGTTTGAGAGATGGTGGTGAAGGTCACTGAGACATGATATTAAAGAAATGGGTGCCGAAAAGAAGAGTGGGGTCACCCTAACGCCGGCGGCGGCTGCGCTCACCCGCTGCTGTGGGCTGGCTGTAGCTGCTCCCCAGGTGAACGTGTTCCAGGGCTTCTCAACCTTTTCTGTGCCGAATTTTTTCCTAATATCCAACCGAAAGCCTCCCCAAAATTTACAGTTCTTAAACACTGCCTTCTGGTTTTCTGCAAGCAGGCAAAGCTTCACAGCAAATCAGTGCAACAGCCTCAGCAGAGCTGCTGCTCTAGGAAAGCAGTTTGGAAGTACAAGGTGAGGGAAATGCAAAGAAGCAACTGGGCTGATAAACACTGTCACCAGTTTTTAAATCTGTGAAGAATTATCCTGTCCTGCTGAAATGTAGCCTCAATTAAACTTCAAGCATCCATGCAGGGAGGGGTCTGTCTTGGGCTTGTTTCTGTAGTTTGTAGCATTTCTACTTGTTCTTTAAGTGCAAGCCATCAGTCCCCTAAGATACACAAGGAAATGCAAGTGTTCTGTAGCAGAAAGGGGAGCCTGAATCCAATTGGAACCACTGGAAGGTAAAATATGCACAATCTAGTGTAACATTGTGAGACCAAACAGCAAACCCTTCTGGCATGAGGGGGACATTAAAGAACCAGGCACTCCACTGTTGGAACCTACTTATATATGAGCACGTGTAAAAGATAGCTCTCCTGGGAGAAATACAGCCAGCCAGAGAAAGAAATGCTGAGGGAGCTCATTTCAGTGTTCATCAACCTCCTAATGATGGTAAGAACTAGCCACAACTTGGCTCTGTTGCTTTGCTCTTTCAGCATAACAGTGCTGTAACCTGTCCTGGAATAGATACTCCCTTGATTCAGAGATGTGCTGATTTTTCTGTAAGGGAGAGTTGATGATCCAGCATTTTCCACACTTGGGGAGAACTGAATATAGCTGTAGATTAACTCCTCTTCATCCCCTGTCAGCTAAGGAAACAACCAGAAAGAAATTAGCCCAGCTCAAAAATACATCTAAAAAGTGCCAGAGAAATTTGGCGTGGGGTTTTTTTGTCTAGTGTGGAAGCATTTGGAAGAAGTTGTGCATTCCAAATTTGGACTGTTTAGAGGTGAATTATTTTACACAGCTCCAGGCCAAGTTATAAAACATTCTCTATGAAGTGGTTGATCTGACTGCAGGAGCGAGTCAAATGAAAAAGCCCATGTCTCAGTAGGTTTAAAGTCCTCCTTTCAGCTATCCACACAGCTGGAGCATATTACCAAGAAGAAAAAATCTCTTCTGCAGAGAAGCAGGCTAGTGTGTTCTCCCACAGAAGATATTTTCAGTAGCTGAAATGTTTGTGCCAGAACCCTTTCTGACTACAAGATGCTTACCAGTGTACCTGGCAAAAAACAAATAAGGACAATCCAATAACAAAGAATTCCAATTGAAAAGGTTTTGCAGGAAAACCCAAAGCCAGCATGCTCTTAGGAGAGGCAGCTCAGCATTTTCGGTCAGTCCAAGAAGTCGTGTGCAAGGTTGGTGAGATGAGCTCGTGGCTTTGACCTCTGCAGTAACATTAAAAAAGTTTTTTCTTGGCTTTAGTGGCTATAATGGTGGAAGTTTTCCACTATTTCGTGTAAGGACTTGTGAGGAAGGCACAAATCAGAAATGCATGTTGCTCTAAAAAATGTTGATGTGTGCCAGGCTTGCTGAGCTCAGCTGTGAGCCAAGGGACCTTCTAGAAGTGTGAACAGGATGGGATGGGACACCTGCCTACATTCCTGCCTCGCCCTCTGTCCCCTTGAGGGCACTTTCCCAGCTCCTTGCCCTCTAAACCCCTAAGTAAAGGATCTGATGCCCTCCCATTAGCAGGGTGGTGTCGTGTGGATTTACCGCAGTGAAAGGGGACAACACTCGGAGAAATACCCATGTTGTGAGACAAGCTGCTGCAAAGCTCAGTGGAAAATGTCAGTAGAACAAGAAAAATGCACCAGGACATCTGGAATGACTGCAGGACCCCTCATCACTGTAGGGTTTAATATTGCATCACATAAAGCATCCAGTGAAAGGGCTGCAAAGGGCAAATGACCTGTTTGATGCAACTGTATGGAATTAATACGGTTCCCTACAGGAGATGTTTGATTGCGTGGCACCAAGGACTGGAGGAGACCCAGCATAGGAAAGGGGCAGATTTCCTTTCCCTGCTTTTCCCTGCAACTTGTCCAACCTTGAACTTCCCTATTCATGAAGTTGTTCTTTTTTTTCCTCTTGTTTTTCCCGTGCTCTGTGTTCCCCACTGCCACCTTTCAGAGATTAAAATCTTCCCTGTACCTTTTGACACACAGATTTCAAAGAAAGCTGAGACAGGAGAAGTGAACTGTGGTTTCACCTTGGGGCCCTGTCAGAAGGGGTAGGATAGCTGGTTTCTAAATTACTCCCATTTCTGGATTTCAATCTTAATTGTCATCTCAAGAGCATGAAGGGGGTGTGTACAGCAACATGTGCTTTCAATAGAGCTGCTGTTATTGTTTTCATAATACTTTCATGATCACCCCAGGGTCTTGTACAAAGCCACCAGCCACACAGGAACAGGAACAAAAAAAACCAAAAAACCCTTCTCATCTTCCAGTATAAAATCTGTTTTCAGAGGCAGTGCCAGCACCAGGCACTCTGGCAGCCTGGCTGCTCTGCCTTCTCACACGTCTCGGGTGTCCCATTAGCAGCATTTTCCCTCCAGCAAGGAACAGCTCTCAAGTCACACAAAACAAGATTCTTGTGAATCCTCTAAACCCCATTGATAAATGCTGTGATGGCCGTTCTTCTCCCCACATGGGAACTACGAATTTATCCTTCAGATAAAGGCTGTCCTTCCCAAATGTACCGTGCACCCAGCCTGGCTGTGCAGCACCCAGCACCCTGGGGTGGTTTGCATTGCCAGATAAAGGTGCAGGGAGGGCTTCTAATCCTCTTACCAGGATGTTATGGAGTGGCCCAGCTGGGAACTGGAGTTAAGGGAAGTTGAAGTGCTTGAGGAAACGGTCACGCTTATTCAGGATGATGTACAGAGCTCCCAAAGATGGGAGAGCAAACTGAAGGCTGTGTCTGGCTGAAGACATGCACATGCAGCAGAGCCCAGTGCGTGCACAGTTCTCTGTCCCTTGGTGACACTGCAACCCCTTTAATAGCTCTTCTTGTCCTCTGCTGAGGTGGAACCCCAGCTTGGTGAGCTGGCATCAGTGTCCCTCTGATGGCAAGGCTTTGAGGTATCGCAGGCAAGGGACAGTGCCCACTGTTTCCTCATCCTATGCTTACAGAATCACAGAATCATAGAATGGTCTGGGTGGGAAGGGACCTTAAAGACCAGCTAGTTCCAACTCCCTGCCATGGGCAGGGACACTTTCCACTATCCCAGGTTGCTCCAAACCCTGTCCAACCTGGCCTTGAACACTCCCAGGGATGGGGCAGCCACAGCTTCTCTGGGCAACCTGCGCTGGTGGAAACCAATGGAAGTTTAACAGTTCCTGAAATGGGAGGAAGGGATTGCTAAGCCAGGAATCCAGTTGTCCTCCAAGTACAGTTTTAGCCAGTTTGGCTTCCTGAGTTGATGTTGGACTACGGGTAATTGCAGTGTTTCACAACGTGAAGCTTTAGAGGGGAACACGCCGGAGCAGGATGAATTCTGCCCAGGTGAACTGTATTTATTGCACCATAACCAGAATACCTAGATTTGAGCTATAATCCTGGCAGGGCAATTTGCAAAGGCTTTTTTTTTTGCAAAGGCAGTTTTGCTGGCCCATGCAAAACTTTATCCCAGCTCTTCTCAATGTATATGCTGCTTTGATTTGATTTTTATTTTCACCATTGATCACCACCTCAAGAAGATGGAACTGAGTTCCTCATACTATAAAAAAATAACAAAATGCACAGCAGCAAGTATCTCAGAAGATTTCTTTCGGCAGCGAAGTGTGCAGCATTACTCCACGTAGCTTCTGTTCGCTGATGGCAGCTCACAGGGCTGCTCAGACAGGTGTTGTGGTGCCCAACACAAACATACTTTAGGGCTTGCTAAGGCCCCAAGATTAAAAGGCACAGTTAAAACAGTGAGGTCAATACAACATAGGTGAAGCTACTGGGCTGGTGTTTTGAGAAATACATGATTTTGTTGTCTGAATTATAGGTGGGTGACTTCTGCTCCTCTGAGGACCTCCTTGATGAACGTGTGCAGACTACACTAACCCAGTGTCCTCTCACATCCAGTACAGCAGTGTTCTAAGATGCATATACACCACCTGACCGTAGCTCATGCCCCAGCTAGTTTTGTAACACAGCTTTCCAGGGAAGAGCAAGATTTAGTCTCCTTTACAGGAGAGATGTATCTGCAGCAGACCTACTCTGTACCAGGACAACAAGACTTCAGTCGTTTGGGCTTGTGTTCTGTTATTCCCCTGTGGTTCCTCTGTGTTTGCACATTTTGTGTGTGAGCATTTCTTCTGGTTTCTGCAACTGATAACTGCAGAATGCAACTTCTGTTTCCTGACCAGCTTTTCATGTCTGAAAGGGTGAGACCGTGGATGTGGGTGTGCAGGCTGCTGCCTGCAGAGGCCACGCCGAGGGTTCAGAGGAAGCTGGAGGAGTTGGCTCACCTGCAGTGACTGTAGGACAGGAACCCTCAGCCTTCCCCCTGCCTGCAGGAGCTGCTCATGTTTTACAGAAGCCCCCACATTCAGGCTGCAGTAATTTGGCGTGGCCCCCAAAGGGCTGTGTCTTACCTCCATCTGGTGCACAGGCCATGTGTGTAAAGCCCACTGCATCTGTCAGCAGAGTTCAGGAACAAGCTGATCCCACTCCCACCATGCTGCTGAACAAAGGGGGTGTGGTTTACCGAGCATCTTTTTAGCAACTCTGCCATCTCCATCTGCCACTGCTGCTGCTCTGCCACTGCCTGGGGTGTTGATGTCTGGGGCAGTGGTCCGTGCTGGCTTCCCCCATAACTGGGCAAACCCTTCCTTCCTGGTGGGGAGGGGGATGGATCAGTGACTGCCAGTGCTGCAAACACAGCCTGAGGTCCCTTCAGTAGCAGGGCAGGCAGCCCTAATGCAACCACCGGCAGCCCTCCAAATAACACCTCAGATCCCACTGAGCACAGCTGGCTCCTGTGCTCCCAGCAGTGCTCCACTAACCAAGCAAGGATGTTCCTTCTGCACCGGGCTCAGCGTTCAAGTGTTCTCAGTCACATTCTGGTGATAGCATGGCACTACATTGAAGCTGGGGACTCGTTTGATGGCAAACAAACAAAAAACATCTGCCCCAACAACAAAAAAACCCAACCTCACGAGTCTTTTCAAGGTCTGCATCAGCTTTTACAAAGACATGTTTATTTACCCCACTGCTGCCAAGTGGGTTTTGATGCTGGGAGAAGCAATTCCTTATGGGACAGCACAAGTCGTTTGCGAAATGCCTGATGTGCAAATAAAACGGATTAGGAAGTTCTGTTTCCTCACCAGAATGAATGGAACAGAAATAACTTTCTCCTCTGTTGCTTACAGGTTCCAGGAGGAGTGGACTCGGGATGTGGTGGCTCCTGGGCGCTGTAAAGGCAATGATCAGGTGCTGAAGCAGAGCAGTGGTGCCCCTGGGCCACAGGCTATGCCCCGACACAACCCCATGGTGCAGACGGTGAATTCCATACACGTCGTCGAAGTCTATGGTCATAAGGATAGTTACAACAAACCAAGCTGCCAGATCCCTGGATAGCTGGTGTCTGAAACACAACTGCTCCTCTGGACCAAAATGAAATTTGGATAGAAATACGTGCCTTAAAGACAACTTAGAGAGTTCATTGTTCATATGAGTTCGAAAGTTTTCTATGTTCCAAGATGGTTATTTAACAGCAGTGCTTCGAGGTCTGAGACAAATAGAAACACGAATGTTGGGGCTGGCAGTCTGTAGCTGTTCTCTACAGTTTGCTGTGCAGTGGGACCATGGCAAAAGCACAATGTCCCTCTGTACAGCTGGAGAGGTGGTACCGGGTTTGTACACTTGCCTCTTACAAAGTCGCCGATGATAATTACGCACCCGTCAGATTCCAGCCTTCTCTGGACCCTTGGGTTTTGTAAAGCATTCCAGAATGAAAAGTCCCTCATATTTTTACACAGTAGCGTGATAGAACTACAATAAAATGTTGTTTTTAACAGAACGCCCTCTTGTTTTGTGTCAGGAAGGTCTTTGTCTTTAATTCATCTGCTCTGCTTTTAGAGACCCCATGAGACCTGCCCATCCCCTGGTGTGCCAGCCTATGGGAGAGCGGATGGCACACGGAGAGATGTGCTGCCCTGCTGTGTCCCACCTTGCTCTGCGAGGGACCACACCACTGACCCCTGTAGCTGCTGCAGGTGTCACAGTGTGGGGGCCGTGCAGCCTTCCTGGAGCTCAGGGGATCACTGCAGCATCCCTGTGAGAGCACTCAAAATAAAGGGCTGAGGGAGCTGTTGGAAACCTGCCTCTTTTCCTATTACTAATCTATTCCTAGTGTGAGAAAAAAAGGTGGTGTTTTTTCTTGTTTTGTCCATTCTGAATAGTTAAGTAACTGATATGCCTCTTATTCTGCTGCTTATATGCACACAGATGTATATCCTGTAGTTATAGTATAGTTATTTTTGTTCAAGTTGAAGCCTTATTTATTCTGTCATCAGCTGTCTAATGGGTATTGTCACATCCCTCTCATGATGGAAATAGGACCTTATAGCAAGCTCCAGTAATTGTTTTATGGCATATCCCCTTGTTATGAATCAGGTATCCTCTTAAGACCTTCAGTTTTGAAGCTTCAGTTTTGAAATTCAAATTACTGTAGCTTGCTGGCAGGCCTAGGAATGCCCTCTTCTATCTTGGCCATACTCTGCAGAGATCAAAAACACGTGCTTGAAATCCAGTAACATGGAAGTTGCAGCAAGACCATTTTTACTGTTGCTAACAAGCTCACTTCTTCTGTACATTACACCATGGTGCACCCTGCAACACACTTCTTAGGATGAGCTGCTTTTAAAAAGGAGAACGGATGTACTTCTCATCACTCGACCCAATTAAGTTCTTAATGCTGGCCATAGTTGTGCTGTGAACCATTTTGCCTGCAGTTTTCGGTCCCCTGCCAGACCAAGCCAGCTCCTGTACCCAGGAGGGTGGGCAGCAGGTCCAGGGAGGGGATCCTGTCCCTCTGCTCCGCTCTGGTGGGACTCCACCTGAAGCCCTGTGTCCAGCTCTGGGGATCTGAGTCCAGAGGAGGCCACGGAGATGCTCTGAGGGTTGGATCCCCTCTGTTCTGGAGCCAGGCTGGGAGAGCTGGGAGTGTTCACCTGGAGAAGAGAAGGCTCCAGGGAGACCTTGGAGCCCCTTCCAGTGCCTAAAGGGGCTCCTGGAGAGCTGGAGAGGGATGTGGGACAAGGCATGGAGGGACAGGACAAGGGGGAATGGTTTCCCACTGCCAGAGGGCAGGGTGAGATGGGATATTGGGAAGGAATTCTTCCCTGTGACGCTGGGAAGGCTCTGGCACAGGTTGCCCAGAGAAGCTGTGGCTGCCCCATCCCTGAGAGTGTCCAAGGCCAGGTTGGATGGGGCTTGGAGCAACCTGGGCTGGTGGAAGGTCTCTCTGCCCATGGCAGGGGGTGGAACAAGAAGGTTTGTAAGCTTCCTCCCAGCCCAAACCATGCTGTGATTCTATGGTTCTATGCACTCTTGCATCCCATGTGTGGCATTTGCTTCTGCCTGTGCCTGGCACTGACACTGTCTCTTTTGCCTGTCCCGTCAACTCCAGCTGTGCCAGGCAGCTCAGCCGGGGGCTGCCAATGTTTGGAAGGGGCCAGAAAGTTTTTAAGAAGATGAATTATAAAGTCTCAGCAACAAGGCAGCCCCTGAGGGGCCAGCTCAGGGTGCCCTTGGGTGGAAAATGGGATGCAGGAATGTGAAACCTCTGCACGAAGCTGTGCAGTCCAGCCATCCTGGTGGCAGCAATTCCTCTCTGCTGGCATGGGTCTTTCTGGCTGGACAGCTGGGAATGGCTGGGCTCCATCTGCCAGAACAAGCATTCCTGGGTGCTGTTTGGGAGCAAAAGCTTGAATAGCATCTGTGGTGAGAGTCCGCAGGGGGATGAAAATAAAAACCAAAAAGTGTGAAAGGAGTGAAGGGAGGAACAAAGTCTGGGAAAACCAGCCAAACATCTGAGATGCTCCTACACATGTGGCTGGTGCATTGGAATTAAATGCAAAGATGTCAGAGAGTTTCCCCATAATGAAACTTCATGAGTAGTGTTTGTGGGATAAATGCTAGGATTGGGGTCTTGGCATAGTAAACAAGGGTTTGTTCCAGGTAGGACACATGAGAAGAAAGACCTGTGCATTCTCTGAAGTCCAGCATGAGGTGAAA
Organism: Cephalopterus ornatus; assembly: GCA_013396775.1. Taxonomy (NCBI): domain Eukaryota; kingdom Metazoa; phylum Chordata; class Aves; order Passeriformes; family Cotingidae; genus Cephalopterus; species Cephalopterus ornatus. The sequence continues at coordinate 274,159 of VZRE01014200.1, forward strand.
TGCTCATTAATTAATGTCTGTGGTGGGAGGATGAAGGATGAAGGAACGTGGCACGTGGGCTGTGGGGCGTCCAGTACTGACTCTGCAGTTACAGGAGAAACTGGTGGAAGTTCACCTGGGAAAATACCAGAATCATCTTTAAAACTGGGTGATTTTGTCTGATTCTCTGCTGGAGAAGTGTACAACCATCAGGAATCCGTACATCTGTACCAGCAACAGCTTCATTTCTGAAGGTCGTGTGAAGTGGGGGGCAGTTGCTTCTGACTGTAGCAGGGAAAAACTTGTTAAAAACCAAAACAGATATTCGGGTGAATTTGAAAATGTATGACATCACATTTTTAAGAAAAGGAAAGCAGCAGAAAAAGGAAAATGGACTTCAAAAAGACAAATTTTGACATTCCCAAATAAAAAGTACAAAGATCTTGTGGAGAAACAAGCTGTCACTACCAGGGACTGATTAAAGGCACACCAGACCAACCCAATGCAGGGACAGCAAAAACCTAATACAGCTGTCTCAGGAACTCTGAGAACATGGAAATCAGAGTGGAAAAACTCAAAAAATGGAAATGCAGCTGACAAGTGAGGTGCAGCACAAAGGGAAGTGAGTGGAGCTGTTCAGAAAAGTAAGAGGGAATTGTCAGTCATGGCAAGCAAGGGAAATGAAAGAAGAGAAAATACAGTGGAAGAAATAGGTAAAACTCTGGGCAAGGTTGGGAAAACTCCAGGTTGCTTGGGAAAAGCCAAAACAGACCAAGAGATGACAACCACTTAATGTCTACTTTGGATCAGGCCTAACTGGAAAGTTCACTGGTTATTGCAATGAATTTTAATGCAGGACTAGGATTGCAGCTTCAAATAAAGCAAGAAAAGAATCACAAATACTAAGATAAATTTGATTCCATGGTGAATTTCATCCCGAAGCACTAAGAATTAGCTAAGCAATACTTGAACCATGTTGATCACAGAATCGTTTAGTTTGGAAAAGACCTCAGAGATCATTGAGTCCAACCTGTGACCGAACACCACGATGTCAACTAGACCAGAGCACTGAGTGCCACGTCCAGTCTTTCCTTAAACACCTCCAGGGACAGTGACTCCACCAGCTCCCTGGGCAGCCCATTCCAATATCTAATCACCCTTTCTGTGAGGAATTTCTTCCTAATGTCCAACCTAAACCTCTCCTAGTACAGCTTAAGACCATATGCTCTTGTCCTATCGCTGGTTCCCTGGAAGCCTGACCTCCACCTGGCTCCACTCTCCTGTCAGGGAGTTGTGGAGGGTGAGAAGGTCCCCCATGAGCCTCCTCTTCTCCAAGTTGAGCCCCCCACCTCAGCTCCCTCAGCTGCTCCTCATCAGACTTGTGCTCCAGACCCTTCCCCAGCTCCGTTCCCTCCTCTGGACATGCCCCAGCTCCTCAATGTCCTTCTTGAAATGAGAGGCCCACAACTGGACACAGGACTCAAGATGCAAGTACTGGTACAGCTTCAGAAAACTGCGAAGGGACAAGGGAAGTATTAGAAAGTGGGAAAGGGCAAATCTAACTTTAATAAGGGGAGAAAAGAGAACCTCAAGAAGTACCAGAATGAAGGCACTTCTCTGATCCCCAGAAAGAGTAGGACAAATGATTAAACAAGCCCTTTGCAAAGAAGGCACATCTCAACCTAGGATTTAAACAGAGTTGTATACATGGGAGGGAGTTGTTCTGTCCTACTGGCAATATCATGCCTGAGGTACACGTGTGAAGGGTGGCTCAGACATCCTTGATCCTGCCTCTCTGCACCTCCTTTGAATTTCCTTTCTCTTCCCCTTCTCTATAATTATGTTAACTGGATTTCATAATTTAGCTCCCTGGTGTTTTAATTTTACCATGTGGCTTTAAAATGCAGTAATATGGCTGAAAGTGAAATAAATTCCCTTGTTGGGATGGCTGGGTCAGCACACCACATGAGCAAGGAGCCTGTTCTATAAATGAGGCCAAGCTGAGATGTTGGATGGGGAGAAAGTACACCCCTGAGATGACAGGGATGCTGGCAGCCACGGGAAGCACCAGAGAAGGCAGGTCAATTCACTGTGCCTGGTGCCCGAGCACTGGCTCACTATCATTTATTTGGGCACAAGAAGCTGCAAAGTTACACCAAGATAAGGAAGCAACACCCAAACTGTTTGTATAAGATTTGTGGCTCGGTTCCCTCTGGGACCATGCTTAGTTCTGATGGCTGCACCCCCTGGAGTCAGCCTTATTGCTCATGCAAACATGATTTATTGTCAGAAGGGAAATAAGTGCTGTGCAGGAAGGAGATAAAAGCAGCTGAGAATATAAAATAGACTTTTAAAACCTCGTATTTATTACACTAACCCCTAAATGTTTCCCAGCCAGTGGTTCCAATTGGATTCAGGCTCCCCTTTCTGCTACAGAACACTTGCATTTCCTTGTGTATTTTAGGGGACTGATGGCTTGCACTTAAAGAACAAGTAGAAATGCTACAAACTGTAGAAACAAGCCCAAGACAGACCCCTCCCTGCATGGATGCTTGAAGTTTAATTGAGGCTACATTCCAGCAGGACAGGATAATTCTTCACAGATTTAAAAACTGGTGACAGTGTTTATCAGCCCAGTTGCTTCTTTGCATTTCCCTCACCTTGTACTTCCAAACTGCTTTCCTAGAGCAGCAGCTCTGCTGAGGCTGTTGCACTGATTTGCTGTGAAGCTTTGCCCGCTTGCAGAAAACCAGAAGGCAGTGTTTAAGAACTGTAAATTTTGGGGAGGCTTTCGGTTGGATATTAGGAAAAAACTCTTCACTGAAAGGGTTGAGAAGCCCTGAAACAGGCCGTTTCAACACACCATCCCTGGGAGTGTTCAAAAAGTGTGTGGATGTGGCATTTGAGGCCATGGTTTCGTGATGAACATGGTGGTGGTGCTGGGATAATGGTTGGACAGTGATCTTCCCTGCCCTTTCCAACCTTAACGATTATATGATTCTACAATCTTCTGTGAAATACCGAGCAGGGAATGGTTTCTAAGGCAGCTGACATGCTATAGAGGGCATCTGATCATGCTTTCTTTGAAATGAAAGTTCATTCTTTGAGACAAGGGGAAGAATGCATGTGCCACATTGGAAACTTGGAGTGCCTCAGCCTGCAAAGTGCCCAAAGCTCTGCATGGGAACCCCCATCTCTGAGATTTATGGGATATCAGAGTACAGCGTTGCCAGAACCTGTGATTTTTGTCACAAGTCTCATGATATTTCTCGTTTTCTTAATCCACAAATGGTAGCTTTGGATGATTATGTGAAAATCACAGCTTCTATTTAAAAATCAGTGTCTCATGCCTGTAATTTGAACAAAGAAGTCTCAGTCATGAAGTGTCAAACAACAGAAAAAACACGTCTCTGAAGTTTCTTTGATGGTAATCACATAGTTTAGGGGAAGCCTAACTCATGATTCACAAATAATTGAAGCTGTCAAATGTATGTATGACCTATCTTCTGTGGTTGAAAGAAACACTACATTTTGATCTGGATGGAACAGTGAAGCTTGGAAGGAACACCAGAGTATCTACCATAGAGTTAAGACTGCTTTCATGGAGCCTTCCTTATGGATTTTTGGCCATGCAGGCTTTCTCCTGGACCCCTGCCCCTTGAGTATTAACCTGGAAGTTTCTAAAGGTGCTGTTTCCTCAGCACACTCTGCTGCAGTCAGTTTAACTTTGGGTTATGGGGTAGTATTGGCAAAAGTTGCTGAAAAGCCCAAGACCCAGAAAAGAGGCAGAACTGTGAACATGACAACCTGCAGGATGTGGCCAATACCACTGCTCTGAAACAAGAGGACACAGGAAAGCAGGAGCCCTCTGGTTACACCAAACATCTGCTGAACAAGATCTAAGTGGCTGATAGTTTGGGGTGGAGAGGATGCAGACATCTCTAACAAGATTGTTTCCGAAACATCTCAGTCATCAGTGATGCCTTGGAAGGAGAGGAACTAAATGAATCTGTTATCACTTATCGTCAGATGTAAAAGGCTTTTGCAACTGGTTTTTTTAAATGTCACATGATTCAGCTTTTTAATAACTTCAATGAAATATGACATTTTAATAAACTTCTGCTGTGGGGCAGAGCAGTGCCTTTCCAATTTAGGGTGGTATTTGCAGTTATACCTCAAAATACAGGACTATGTGAAGTCTTCTCAAATCCTGCCCACCCCAAACTGGTATATGGAACCTCTCTTGTTTCATCCCTCAGCAACATGAGCAGGTGATCTTTTCTACTGATTTGTAAGGACTATTTTAAAGAGAGAGATAATCAACAAAGCCAGTGTTGAAAGGCTCTTGTACAATTATTCCACAAGCAATAGCCATTTCTGCTGTCACTGCAGCCCAAGCATATCAGCTGGTGGGAACACTGGATAGTTCCCCAGCACATAGAGATGTTCCAAAAGCCAGTCTCCATTCCTGGTAGCCAACACTCCTGAAATGATGGAAAGGTGCTCTGGCACAGTAGCAAGCGAGGCAGGGAAAGTTCATCTGGCGTAAAGCAGAGCAGAAGAAGCTTGTTCCCCAGACTTCTGGTGTTCAACACGTGTTTCAAGGTCAGGGTGATACCGAAAATGCTGACAGCAGTGTTTGCCACAGGATGCATGTTGTATCTGTGAGCTGGAGTCTGCAGTGACTTCTAACCCATGCCCAGTGCTGGCCCTTCCTTCACCCAGCCTGAGGGTTGCACGCTGCCTGCACATCATCCTCCCCATCCTCCCTGGCCTGTGGGGCTCAGGTGAGGCCAGGAGCTGGCACAGGGATGACTCTACATGTGAGGACATGTAGACAAAATGTCTCTGTTCCCTTCCCAGCGCTCTGTGGCATATCAGTTCGCCAAATCTGTCAGCTGTTTATTTACACACTTATTTTAAGGGGAGGATGCTCAAACAGATTTATTTACTTCCTGCCTTCAAAGAATTCAATTGTTTAGGGATTTTTAAATAATTAGCTGAGTATTTTTTTTCTCCTGTGTAAAATTTGATTTGCACTTTACAAGGGATCAGATAAGGAGCCAAGTGTGGTATTGAACATGTTTGTGAAGCTGGCTCTTCATTATCCTCTGGACAACCTAACAGGCAACACAGTAACTTCTACAATATTTATCAGGATGATTTATGACCAGTATAGATGGGCTTATTCTATATGCTGATTTTTCCCTTTTGACAGGAACAAGAGGTACTAAATTTTTCCATTATCTGCATCATCTTATTTTACTAATGCTGTTAAAATATCCAAGGATAGGGTGTCATACTGCAGAATTGGGGGGGGTTTAATTCTCCAGGTAAATATGCAGGAAGTTAAAACTGAGCAGGTGTCACCTGTGGGTGATCCAGGCTATCACAGAACCACCGAATCTCCTGAGTTGGAAGGGACCCACAAGGATCCTCAAGTTCCAACTCCTGGCCCTGTACAGACACCCCAACAATCCCACCCTGTCCCTTAGGGCATTGTCCAAACTCTCCTGGAGCTCTGTCAGCCTTGGTTCTGTGCCCACTGCCCTGGGGAGCCTGTTCAGTGCCTGACCACCCTCTGGGGGAAGATGATTTCATCCAAGTCCATTCTATTCCCATTTAACAGTTTGGCTTAACTGGCTGGAAATAAAGTGCTGGGAACTTGCAGCTCAGCTTCTGCCTTCGTTTGGAGTCAAAGAATTTTTTTTTTCATTTCCTTCTAACCAACAAAGAAATAAAAGGCATTATACCAATAATAATACTATGACTACATAAATAAGACTGGAAAGCAATCCATTCTATATGCAAAGCAACCGTAGAAATTACGAGTACACATTAAAAAAAAAATAAGCAAACAAAAAACCCTCTTAGAAAACCAATATGGTTTTCAGAGCTAAAATCACCAGCGGATTGCCGCCGGTTCGCAGGAGCAGGGGAGCTGTGCCGTCTCCTCGCCCTCCTCGCTCCCTCCCCGTTTACTTTCGCTTCTCCAAGTAGCCCGTGACCTCTTGCTTATCCAGGCGAGGAGGAGGAGGAGGATTGCCCCCGTGTGGGACGTGTGCCGGGCACGGCACAACCCCTGAAACCCATGGACGATGCTCTACAGAAGATGTAAGTGCATGTTTGTGACGGGGAATTTGGGCGAAACAACGGGCTGAAAAGTCCGAGTCTGCGGGGACAGAAGTGCGGAGCCAGAGGGGCAGTGGCTCTGACGGGAGTGGCCAGCCCGACACTGCCTTCCCCGTTTTTTGGCTTCTTAGAGCTTGTTTTTATAAATTATTGAATAAAATTTGCTGAAGGGAGCTTAGTGTGTAATCTGAGCTTTTAAGAAATATTTTATTGTATTTTCTTAAACACAAAGAAAGACTTTGTTACAGGAACTGCCTGCACTATCTGGATTTAATTTGTTGCTAAAGAGATTCAGTCCTCTTGGGCTGTGGGAAAATAACAAACTGTATTGTGATTCAACAGTTAACAGATAAAACAAACCACTACATAGCCATGCTGCCAGGACAAGGGTGATATTTAGTAAGTCAAGTAATTCACTCAAATAAACAAATCAGTCGGTTTAGCGAGGGGAAACAGCACTGGCTTTTGAGATTAGCTAACCAGGAAATGGATCTGCTGGGAAATAAAACGTTGTTGGGCAGCTCACTTCGCTCGGCCACTGAATTAGGAGGCAGAACTCTGGAGTGGATCAGAGTTTTGGAAGGGCATTGGGCTCTGTCTGGAGGTGGGGGCTTCTCACAGAGCCCCTTGTCCTGGGAGCAGTTTGAAACCCCACGTTACTGTGCTGCAGGAGCGTGGGGATCCGGGGGGCTGTTTGTGCCCAGCTCATGGCTGTGACCGGCCCGAGGTGTGGCTTCATATCCGCTGTGCTCTCTGAATGTCACGGATCACGCCGTGGGAGGGGTTCGGGGCCCAGCTCCGGCCGAGTCCGTGTCTCCCAGGGAGTGTGTCCATGGCTGCTGCCTCTGCCGTGGCCATGTGGCTCCCCGAGGATGCCTTTCCAAGGCAAACCTCACAGCGATCCTGCTGCGGAGGTCTTGCGTGCCACAGGCATGAGGAGGAGATATGTTTAACCTCTGCTTCTTGTATCATTATCTGAGCCTGAAGGACAAAAATATCTCCAGGCAGTGTGGCACTGTGCATCACAGCACTCCTGAGGGATCGATTTTCACTCCCATTTCACTTACTGTGTGTTGAAAAACATTTAAGATTTATATTAGAGATTTCAGTCTATGTGACATTAAGAGGTTTTCAGTTGAGTAGTTTAGATTCCGGTAGTTTGAAAAGTTCTAAAAGGTTTTAAATTCAGAATTTCTAAAATTTCTAAAAGTTTCCAGGGAAACTTTTTAGCAGAACACAAGATGCAGTGACTTCACAAAGTTATAAAATCGTCATAAAAACAAATCCTCAGCATACCATTCTGCCACTGCTTCATAGTACTAGGCAACACCTCTTGCTGTAGTATTTTAATATATATATACATATATGAAATAGAATAATAGAATCACAGAATGCTTTGCTCTTGAAGCGACCTTAAAGATCATCTTGTGCCGTGGGCAGGGATACCTTCCACTACACCACGTAGCTCAGGGCCCCAACCAAAACAGTCTTACAAATGTATGATGAAAGGAGTTACAAAGTGACAATTTCCTGTCCTGTTTCTTTACTAAAATACATTGCCAAAATCACTCTGATGCAGACGTGAGCAAGGTCTCCATGTGCAATAATAATAGTAATTTAAAAATCTATTTTCATGCTATTGGAAAAATCTGGATTCCTGAGGGTAAATGGAATAGACTCAAGATGTTTACTGATCTTCTCGAGAACATGCACTATGAATGTCACAGCATTTGGCAACACTAAAAATATTTCAGTGAGGTGTTTTCCCCATGTTCTTATACTTTCTAGGGATGAAGCTGCTTTCATTTGTTGTACAGAGATAGAGATCAACATGTCAAAGGGTAAATGTGGGACTGCAGGTATTTCATTTCTTAATGGAGGTGCCTCACATTGTGATGTGGCACAGGGTGGGACACTACTTTATTAGGAGAGCTGTGCCACACTAGGAACTGCTCCCTGGCAGGGAAGAGCAGATTCTGAAAGCAGAGGTGAGAGTATCAGAGAGAGAAATTATGCAGAAGAAAGCATCAGGGCGGTGTGGGTAACCCTGCCAGCTGAAATGCTGCCCCAGGACCTGCCCGGGTACGGCCCAGGCCTCGTCTCTGCGGCTGTGCTGGGTGCAACACTCACCCCGTGACACCACGGAGTGGCAGCACTTGCAAACTGCAAGCAAATTCTCTGTTATCTTTTTCTCTTTTACTTTTACTAACTGCCGGGCTAGCTGCAGCTGTCTCTCATGAGAGGGTGTACAGCATGTCCTGTGCGGGGCCAGGAGCTGGACTCGATGGTCCTTGTGGGCCCCTTCCAAGGCAGGACAAGCTATGATTCCTGATCCAAGCGCAAAGCCAAGTTCTCGCTAAATCATTCTGGGAACTCGTGCCCACCCCACAGGGCTTCAGATGCCCCAGCCTGTCCGTCAGGACACGCTGACTGACTTCCAGCTTCCATGCTACACACTCCTGAGACACTACACCACTCCAAGCACGGAGCCATATGATTTATTATCTGTTTAACCACCCCTGGTGTATTAGCATGGCTTTTCCACACACTTGGGTTACGGTGGGTTCAGACTGAACGAGTGGAAATTTAGGTTAGATATAAGGAAGAAATTTCTCCCTTGTGAGGGTGGGGAGGCCCTAGCACAGGCTGCCCAGAGAAGCTGTGGCTGCCCCATCCCTGGAAGTGTCCAAGGCCAGGTTGGACGGGGCTTGGAGCATCCTGGGATATCAGAAGGTATTCTGCCCATGCAGGGGCTGGAACAAGATAAGCTTTAAGGTTCCTTCCCACTCAAACCATTCTAGGATTCCATGATTAAATGGCACAGAGGCAAACGAGGGCAAATCTCTCAGGGTCATATGGACTAGTATCATGCATGCAGTGGGTGTTTCCTGGTTGAGCATATATGTTGCTGCTGAACGACTTGTTACTTAAGCACATTTTGAATAAAAAGTGTCTGTGCAAGGGCAGTTGTGTGGTTTAAGTATTTTATGTACCAATCTGGAGGCAGCTTTGCCTACTGTGATTGTAATCCCTCTGGAGGATTGCTGTATCTCTTAAACATTTTCTTCATGGTTTTAACACAGTCATAATTAGAAATAACCCTGTGTCTTTGCCATAGTAGAAATCCACCTTTTCTATACAATAAAAAAATACCAAATTTTGCAGTCAAAACCCCCCTGCTGGGTAATTAAATGGTGAAATTTAGTGCTGGTGAAATTTAGTGCTAACGGGATTTTTTTAAATCCACAGATTTGCTTGTACTTCTTCCCTCATGAAGTTAATATATCCCAATTAATTAGATGCTTCACGGCAACCTTTTCTATGAGACAAGTTGCCCCTGCCCCTGGCCTTGAGTAACTACGGGGCCAAATGTGCAGCTGCACTCAAACTGCTGTGGCACAGGGAAAACATGAACCGTACATGGATATTGTGGAGGTTTAGACGTGGTATTTTGGACAGTGAAATCAGCAGTGGGAAAGGAAACTGTGGCATTACCAATGGTGCGTTAATTGTTCGGGCCAAACGTGCCTCACCCGCTGCAGGTGCGCCAGAACTGCTGCGGCACAAGGAAATCATGGATACCGCGAAGGTGTAGAATTTGGACAGCGAAATTATTACCAGCGGGAAAAGAAAATCGCGGCGTCGCTAACTACGCAAGGAACCGTTTCAAACGCTGGTGCCTGTGCGGGTGTGCGTTCACGGTTCCACGCCTCGAGGCTGTCAGGGCGCGGGGGAAGGCGCCGGCCCTGGCACCCCTCTCGCCGCGGACCCGCAGCCCACGCCGGCTGCCCAGCCCATCCTGGACCCACAGCCCAACCCGGACCCACAGCCCATCCCGACTCCCCAGCCCATCCCCGGCTGCCCAGCC
>VZRE01014200.1:284755-369795 GCA_013396775.1 Cephalopterus ornatus
GAGTGCGGGCCGGTGAGTGAGGGACGGAGCCCCCGGGGCCGCGGGACGCGGGTTTCGGTGCCTCCCCGCGGGGTTTGGCTGCGCGGCCGCGGGTCGGGGCCATCGGTGCCTGGGGCTGGGGCGGTGTCAGGGCAGGGCAGAGCCGGGCCCCGCTGCGGTCACCCCCATCCTCCGTCCGGCCCCGCGCCTGCCGAGCGCACGGGCTGCCGCCGCCTTGGGGGCCCTGTTGCTTCGGAGCTTGGAGGCCCTGGGGCGGTGTGTAACCTGGTGTCACGCTCGGGCGTTAAGGGCGTTTCGGTGTTTTGCTCGCTGTTACTGCTTTTTCTCTTCTGTTTTTAAAAGATGTTCCAGGTAGAAGTGAGTTGCTGAAGTCTGCAACTTCCTGGCAGAGGGCCGTAACCTGGTGGGGGCCGGGCTCTTCTCCCGAGCAACAAATGATAGTATGAGAGGAAACGGCCTCAAGTTGCACCACGGGAGTTTAGGTTGGAGTTTAGGTTGGATATTGGGAAAATTTCTTCACTGAAAGGATTGTCAAGGCCTGGCACAGGCTGCCCGGGGCAGTGGTGGAATCACCATCCCTGGAAGTGTTCAAAAAATGTGTGTATGTAACACTCGAGGACATGGTTTAGTGATGACCATGGTGGGGCTGGGTTGATGGTTGGACTCAATAGTTTTAAGCTTATTTTCCATCCTAAATGATCCTGTGATTCTCTGACTTGCTGTCAGAGACTCTTGACTTCTGGTGACCTGCCAGTAACAAGTGGCAGTGGGTGAGTGTGGCTGACGATGGTGGCATCTCGTCTTTCACCTCTGTATTGCCCTTCCAGCCCAGTCAGGGGTGTGTTGAGTAGCCAGTGCCATCTGATCATCTCAGACCATTTCTCTGCAGCCAGAGATTCCTTCTCAAATCCTCAGCATCCCTTGCTTGGGCTCTTGAAAGGGAAATGCCAGAACTAAATTAGTGTTAAGCTAACAATTTGTTGAGAGAGACTTTTTCTTCTCCTTCCTGAAATGCTTCAGCAAGGAGTTTGCATGGACACGTACAAAGGGTTTGATCATCAGATCCAAACTTTCGAGGTCTTGGTTGCCAGCTTTCCTGTATAAAGTTTATGAAAATCGTCCAGGAGTTTTGCAGGAAGTGCCAGCTCGTGTTTGCACTGCACAGCAGACACCACTGAGGTTTCTGGAACGGATGTTTGCAAGTTCTGTGTGTTGTTATGGAGAATGTCAGAGGGTTGTGCTGGGTTTTGTGTCTCATGTGTTTAAATTTATCTGCCTGATGATCTTGTCTGTTTGGTAAACTGAAGGAGGCTTTTAAGGGGAAAGCAAACCGAAGATGAAACCATACTACAGATACAGTGGTGTCAGAGGCAGTCCTTATGTAAATGTTGGTGGAGTTGATAAGTGGCGGTGTGTACCTGCCTGACGAGGCAGTTGGCAGCATTTATGCTCCCAGGCCTGGATGAGAGGAGTTATGTGTTCTGGTGTGGCAAGGAGGGCCTGATCTCAGCCTCTGAATTTGAATGCAGCTGGATTTATTCATTTACTGTGATAAATACGAGTGGCAGTGCAGACCCAGCCTAAAGTGGCAAGTCCACAGGGCCTTGTGGCTTCATCCAGAAGGGCAGAGGAAGCAGATGGTGGAGCAGCATGTGCTCCTGCAAGAGACAAAATCCCATTTGATCTTCCTGGTAAAGAAAGCAACATGGGGTCTTTTATGGTAAGAGTAGTTAGGCAGAACCAAATTTACAAAGGGGTTTTTGACAACCAAGATAACCTGAAAGTCCTGGTTTATGTTGTGCCAGTGGCGAGTGGCAGCTTTCAGGGACCAGACACCTCAGCACAGGCTGAGCAGGAGTGCAAAGGCTTGTCCAACATCCTGGCTGCTGCCCATGCCTAGGTTAGGAATTGTCTCTGGCAAACTCCCTGTGAACACTGCTGTTAAATCATGAAGAACTTCAGCAAGTGTGTGTCTGTCCCCCCTGCCATTTTCCCTGCCGGTGCTGTAGCAGACAGCCTGGCACGTTGTGGTCACATCTGATCAGGGGTTTTGTGAGCTTTGTTACTTCCAGGGGCAGAATTTGTTTCAGCAGCCTTACAATGCCAGCAGTTTGTGTAGTGGCTGGGTCATTCTGCAGCTATTGCCCGTTTGGAAAGAAGGATCAAGAGATGCCGTTTTATGAAGGGTTTCACTGGGGGTGACTTGTACTTGCGGGTGTGAAATGGTGAGTGTGCCGCTTTGTTGCTGTCATGTGTTGCTTGTGCATTTATCATCACTAAATCAGTGATGATATTTTGTAATCTATTTGGTAAAGTATAAATTTAATATATGTTATCACTATTTTATAATCTGTTTTATCCTCTGTTTGAGGAGCTGCTGGCTGCTTTCCTCTGGTATCTCTTAATTTTACATGTCCTTCCTTTCCTTCCATGTGTGTGGTCAGGTGCAGGGTGTGTGTGCTGATGTGGGTGCCAGAGGCTGCTTGGACTTTGGGTAACAGAAAAAAGTGGTTGTGTGTGGTGTGTCACAAGCTTTTAGTAATTATAAATCAATAACATGTTTTCTTCCCAACTATCAAAGACAGTTCCTGAGTTTCCTGTTTGCCTCTTTGACAAGTTTACATTTCCTGTGAGTAAGGAAAATACAAACTTTTTTAAAGCAGGTCAGGTTCAGTGTCATGGTATCCAATCTGAGCTGTATTTGCTCTTCAGCAGGGCTGAGCTCAGTGACAGCCCTCCACCTCCTCCACGGCACTTGCACACTTGAGCAAACCTGCTCTTGGCTCCAAAGACTGTGGGACAGGATTAAGCCTAGTTACATTAATGTTCTGGCAGAGGGAAAGGTGAAACTGTAGTATGTTTCACTTCAAATTTGAAGTTATATTCAGTCCTTGTGCAGTCTGAGGACGTTAAAATGCCTGGCAATGGCACACCTGTGCACTAAACTGTGGTAAACTCACCTAGTCTCCCAGTTTTGTTGCCCTGAAATTTCTAGGCAAGTACTGACTAACAGCATTACTGTCCCTCTAATGCTGGGGTGAGTCCTGCTTAAAAACAGTCTCCTTAGCATAAAGATTTTAAATTGTCCTTGCAATAGCTGTTGTCTCTTTGAGGCAGTGAGATAAAAGCTGGATATGCAAAACATCCCAAACAACCCCTCCCTAAATTCTTAAGACCTGGCGTCACATCAGTAGCTTTGCTGCAGTCGTCGTGAAGTCACCTGGTTTGGGGTTCCTGTTACTTAAATATGTTCATAATAGGTATGTTCTCTTAAAAAGCTGCTGCTTGTGAGCAGTGATCATAAAACCTCACAGCACAGCCATGACTGGCAGTGCACGGGAACAATGACAAAGCTGCTGGAGCTCCTGGGGCAAGCTGGGCCCGGGAGCCTTCAAATGCACACGTGTGCTGTCCAGATATCCTTATCACTCCAAGGCAGGGTGCCATATTCCAGCTGCTAGGATTGGTGGGGCTTTTTCTGTATGTTTTCTTTAAATTTAGTAGCTGGGGCTACAGTTCTGCACTGGTGAGCGGTGTCAGTGTGGGAAGTTTCCCTTCTCTGATCCAAAGGCAGTTCCTTGTGTGGTTTGGATAGAGATTGCTCAGAATTAGAGAAAAGACAAAAGATTTTAGAAGAGAGAAGTGAGATGCTGGAAGGATGAGATACATTTGCTCTGCTTTCATTGAGCTGGTGTTGAGCTTGGTAAGTGCTCTTCAGGAAATGTTAAGCCTTGCACCTCATCCTAAATCCTGAACTCACATACTTTGGAGGAGGTGCAGCTGCAGGCAGGGGAAATGTCTATAGGAGATATTTCACAGGAGCTTCTTAAACACGGAACATCCTATGGGATGGGTGAAGCATCTTGCAGGTGCCTAAGCCAGGCATTAGAGATGTCCTTGGCAGGCACAGTTTAGCAGTAGCCAGAGAGGCCAAAAGCATGGTCCCATTCTCTGCTCCTGTCTTTTGGCTCAGATTGTAAGAAAATATAGCTGCCCCTGAAATCTCAGAGAGGCCTCTGCCCTGTAATATGGTGCCCTGGGTGGGATTTCAGGTGGCAGAAAAAAGGCCTTGGTGAGACTCATAAACTATCATGTAAGGTGATGGTTTACTGAGTGTGTGTAATGGAAACTGCCAGGAGGACAGGGAGTGCTTGGGACTGCTCAGAAAGTGCTCTTGGCTGAAGTGGGATCTTCAGCTGGTCCCAGTTCCCTTCACTGGTGTAACCGCTGTGTCTGGACACTGTAATGACAGGACAGCAACAGAGAGGAGATGACACTGAGCCTGCTTTTATTTCACTTTGTATACTCATTCTTCTGGACATTTAGCCCTTGCTGTGGTTGGCTGGTTGTCACAGCGTTGTTTGAAGTTTAATTGCTGGGCTGTAAGACCCTGGTTTAGTGCATGTTCTGTGCAAGTGCAGGTGCAGAGTTGTTGGTGACACTGAGAATCACTACAAATCCTGTCGCCGAGGCAGAGAAGGGGGAGGATGCTTCAGGGAGCTTCATTACCCAAAAAAACATTTGCATGAACAGGCACAACTTTATGGTCTCCTGGTCCTTGCCTCAGCCCTTTGTGCATGCCAGTGTGTTGATTTGAAGAGAAGTTTGATCTCAGCCCTGAATCCAGGAGAACCTGGAACTTCTCGCAGCAAAAGGGAAGTATTTCAGCACAGCAAATGTTTCACGGCCGTGTGTTTGTGACAGTTCACTACAGCTGCCTTGGAGCAAGGTGTGGAAAAGTGAGGCATTAGAAAGACGTGGAAATAAAATGGTGCTTGCATAAAAAGTAAGAATGCAGCTGGAATCCTGTTGTGCCCGTAGAATCACAGCTCTCTGTGCCACAGCAGTAGCGGTGTGTTCTTGTTTGAATAGGAGTGGCACGGGCACTGCAGAAGTAAGTGATGGTCACACTGGGAGGTTTTCCTGAACCCTTTCCTGTAAATGCTGTCAGTGCTACACAGATACAGAAAAAGGACAGTGTAGTGCATAGGTGCAGTGCATCAGGGCGAAGTTTTTTGGCTCTTTTCTTTCACTCCTTTGTTTACCTTCTCTAAATTGCAGGGCACAAGGGGCTGATGGTTTTGTATTTTCTGGTAGCCAGAATACCATAAAACCCACGCATTTGCTTTAAATGGAGAGAGGGCTAGGGGTGTGGGGGTGTTTTGTGTTTGTTTGCTGTGCTGCTCAGTTGCAAAGCATTGTACTGGCATTTTAACACTCATTTCAGACATGGTCATGGATGTTCTCTTTTTAAATCTGATAAGGGCATGGTAACCTGTTGAACCAGTCTGTGCTTGTATCTTAATCTAGGGATTACAGACAAGCAGCTATAGGGAAAGCTATGCTCCTGCAAAATCCATTGCTGACAAATTGGGTATGATGCCTAAACCAACAGCAAGTCTGGATTTGTGTATTTGCAGAGGTTTGGGTTAGTAGAAAAAGATGTGTTTTATTTGTGTGTGTGTATGTGAGTGTACTTCCCTGTAAAAATGTACTGCTTTTTGAATGCCCTTCCTCCCCTTCCTGTGTGAAATCCTTTCCTGAAAACCTTGATGGCTCCTTGGCAGAGATGCTGTTATAAAACACATCAGTTTTAAATGTCATAATCTGGCTTCCTATATGATAGAAAATTTATCTTCAGTGATTCATTAACTTCAGGGCTGTATTTGATTAAATATCCATCAGTGCTTGAGTTCTAAATGATTTAGAACCTTCTCTCTTTGGAAAGAGAGAGGCAGCAGGACTGACCAGCCAGGAGTTTGGATGTGTGTCATTTCAAGTGGATGGGTCTTTGGAAGCAGGTGACTGTGTTGTGTTTCCCTAACAGATAGTTCAGCTTTCTAAAATTAGGTGGTGGTGGTAATTTTATTTTAGCTATTAAATCACTGGTAGGAAAATGAAATTTACCGAATTTAAAAATGGCTTGTTAATTAACTGCTGTGGTTTGTTCTGTGTGTTATTTTTTCTCTAGACCAGTCATACTGTCATCGGCTGCAGCACGACATGTATTTCCTTACAAGCACTAGCCGACTGAATGAGCAAGTGGTTGATAAAATTATTCTTCAGCTTAACAGAGTCTATCCGCAAATTCTTACCAATGAAGAAGCAGAAAAGGTAATTTGATGGGTTCTGCTGTGTCTCTGGCTGTTATGTTGTTTTTGTGGGTCACTAGCCCAGCTCCTCCCCACAGACAGCCAGTCTTCCTCACCTCCCGGCTGCTGACCACTTGTATCTGGGATCTCATGTGAGAGGAGCAGTCACAGGGCTGGCACATTCCCTGTGCCAAGTGGTTATGAGAGAGGACACTCTCCCAGCAGCAGCTGAGTGCCAGGGTCCCTGCCATGACCAGGAGCACGCACCCTCACAGCCACTCCAAGGGCAGGAGTTCCCCATCCTGTGACCAAGTGCCCCACGTGCCTCCTCCTCACATGGGGCGGTGTGGGGGTGTCACATCAGGTGATCTGTGCTGCGTCCAGCCCTGCCTACAAAGTCATCTCTTCTAGCTTAATCCGTTCTAGTAACTAATTAATAACTCTAAGTGTTGGTAGAGAAGGATGGGGTGTTAGTCCCACCAGTAAGTGCAGGAGCTGTGGGGCATGGATGGAGTTAGTAACATCTTGCAGTGGTGCTGCCAGGTGTGAGGGAAGGCCACGCTCCCTGGAATGAATCTTGCAAAAATGGGAGCTGTTTTTAGAGAGAAAGAGCTTCTAAGTTTGTGTGGAGGCAAAGTTAAAGAGCTTCCCTGATCTTACCTGTAACAGTTTGTACTTGCCCTCTGCTGCCTTCCTGTCTGCACAAGGCTCAGGGTTTTGGCATATCGGTATTTTAACCTCAGGAAAAATGGGTCTAATTCTGCCATAATCAAACCCCGTGGGGACAGTTAGTGTTTTGTGGTGTAGAGCAGAGCTAGATCATCAGCTGAGCCAGTCTTGCCACTCAGTTACGATAACCAGGGTGACATGTGCAAGACAAGATCATCTCATTCCCTTAAGAGCTTCAAGAGAAATGCATAAAGAAACTGTGTAGTGATTTGTGAGTTCTGCACTTAGACAGCAGTGAGCTGCTTTTGCATGGGTCCAGTCAAGTTTGTGTCAACTCTGTTGAGTGTTTAGGAAGCTTGTAAGTTGTGTAAGGTCTCTGGCATTCCTGTCCCCCTTGAGCAGGAATTGTTCCTAACTCAGTATGCTCCAAAGGTTATCCACTGTGCTGCTATGAAATATGATGATTTGCTGAAAATGGCTTTGAACTTTCTCCAAATAAGCTGAAATCAGTTTGATGTGTAAGGCTAAGGATGCATTTTCCTTCTCTTTGTAAGATCTCCTAATACTCATCACATTCAGCACTACAGAAAAGAGGTCATTTCCTCTGCAGCTGCTTTCCAGGTCACCTGAGTAATGGGAATTTGTGCCTGTTGAACTGGGCACTCAGCAGTTAATTGTGCTGGAATCAAAGAAAAACAATGAAATATGTAATCTTTGGATGATGAGCACTCCAACACTGGGACTAGGATAAGGAGTATAAAGTGCCTTTTTAGGGATCATTACTAGACAACTAAGGGCAAACTTGAAAGCATCAAGCTTTATTATAAGATTTGACGATATTTTCTATCAACAGCTGTCGGAATCGAATTGTAGAATAGCAAGTACCATGTTAGCTCGGGTCCAGGGAAGACATCAAATGCAGAGTGGCTTTCCCTTGATCAGGACAGAAAAAAGCATGAGGGGAAGCAGAGGCAATATCCTCTCCGTCAGGCAGTGCTGACCAGACGGAGCTCAGTGCTCTGCAGTGCATGTATGTCCTTTATAGGTTCTGCTTATTTCTTTTGGCCTTTGAAATATCAAAGAAGCTCCAAGTCTTTGCTCCCTGGCATATTGGAAAGTGATGTAAAATTGATCTCCAGCTGTTGTAATCTGTCTTCTGATGAGTGCTTTTCTCTTACAGTTCAGGAATCCAAAGGCATCACTCCATACCAGACTCTCAGATCTCTTAAAGCACCTTCAAAAGAAAGGAGACAGACACTGTCAGGAGTTTTACAGGGCTCTGCAGATCAATGCTGAAGAGCTGTTTAATGACCTGCCAAGTAGGAAAGTCTTGAGTAAGTTGATTTGTGAGTTGACTGAGTAGTGAATTTCCTCGTTTCAGATGATGTTTAGGTTATGTGGACAACATATGTAGATTATGTAGACGTAATTATTATGTAGATTATGTATATAATATAATTACATATTACATAATCATGTATATTACATATATGTACACAAAATTACATATTATGTATATAATATAATTACACATTACATAATTATTATGTATATTAATCTACATAATATGTAGATTATGTAGACATGTTATTATGTAGACAATAATATAAATAAACAGGTTATTTAAATAAATTTTTGGGTACACCTTAATTCCTTCTGACTGGAGTTTTCCAGAAGCCATAAGGGGATTTGACTTCTTGTTACTTGTTGATTAGAGCGGGCAAAACTCTTTGATTGTTTTGAAATATGAAATACGTCTTCAAAACCAGTTTAAGTGCAACGTGTCAGCAGTAGAACTCTTATGAATTACAGCTTCTCTTTCATAGCCATTGCTTCACAATGGCTTGTTTATTTTCTCTGTGCTTATTCTGATTTGCAGCACAGGAGAACATCACAAACCTCCGATTTGTTAAGCTCAAATGTCTGCTGGCCCAGGAGCTTGGCTCTCCCTCAGTCCATAAATCTCCTCGTTGTGTCTAGTTTAACACGAAGCGCACGTTCATAGGCCCTTGCACTGACGGACTGTGATATTAAAATCACTTAGGACTTGTTTTGTGCAGCTGACAGGCCTGACTGGTGTCCATAAAGCTGCCGCCCAAGTACTCTTGTATATACTTTGTAAGGGCTGAGGCTCAAACGGATTTGATTCCGTACTGCAAAGGAGTTCATTTCTCTAAGGAAAATTTCAAGCCTGACTTGCCAGCGTGGGATAATGCTGTCTACTGTGTGTTGGCCTTTCTTTTTTTCCCTACCTAAGAAATGCAGAAAAGAACACTGTTGCAAGTGGATGGGAAATCAGTTCAGGCATCCTGCACACTGAAACTTGAGGAGCTTGAGGGAAAACTCCCCCATTTTTGTTAAGGAAGCTGCAAAAGGACTACAGTTTAAGAAATCCTCATAAAGTATCCCAGCAGTAATGCTTCACCAGTCAGTTGATTTCTTCTTGTAAGAAACTCCTCAGTGAGGTGCCAGGGCAAATTACAGGCACGAGACAAACTCCAGTGGGATTCAAACCATTACTGCAAAAGTCTGTAGGTTGACCTCTTTTATTTCTGCAGTGAAAATGTCATGTAAAAATGTAATTAGCTTAATTTCACCTTTCATTTTGAAGGAAGGGATTTGTATCTACCCAGCACAAACACTGTGAGGCTGCAGAGTTACCTCACATCCATACCTGAACCCTTTTCAACTGGGGATTTCAAGGCCCATCCCTGCCTCAGAATCTCAGCTGATCACCAATCCCAGCTGACTGAGCCTCGCAGCAGCTCTAAGGCAGTGTTGTGATCTGATACTCACCTGGTAGAAGTCATGCCCTTTGGGGAGCAGGCTCTTAAATCAAGTAGTTTTGGATCTATGGTTTTTACTTGGGTAGAGCTCAAGACCAACAGGTTTTTCTGCCAGGCTGACTAGAAGTCAGCAGACAGCCTGTGCAAATTAAGAGTAGTTTAAAAAGCCTTAGTGTAGTCACTAAGAATAATGAAATTTCAAGACAGTGTTGATGTTTAAGAGTTCAAGCTTGTTAATGTTCAACAGCACCTTCTTGCAAGCCATTTCTGATAATGTATCTTTACAAGGAGGCTTGGGTAGGGTCTGTGGTGTGTTTTCACTTTTAGCCAGAGCAGAAACGTGCTCATCCTTGCACTTGATTTATGTGGTGACTCAGAGCTTTCCTTGGGTGGCCCCGTGAGTAGGGCAGGGTTAGAGCTTCTCATGTGCAGACTGTGCATAGCAAGTACCTGTGCTAGAAGTGCTTCATGTTAAACTTAGAGCTGCTTGTGGTGCCCCAGAACTGTTCTGCTGCTGCTGCATTATGCAAAGGGACTTGAGTAACCATAAAATTCGTTAAATTCTCTGTATGTTGGTGTACACTCTCTTGTGTTAACCATCCTCAGAAGGATGAGAATAATTTAAATATCTGGGTTAAAACACCACTATGTGCTGAGATTCTGCCATTTCCTTCTGTTGACCTGAGAAGGAAATACTGAGATGGCTGTGTTAATATGCTTGCTGCTTCTTATGAGTTCTGTAAATAAAACAAATGTCTGCAGTCTGGATCAAATGGCCAAGAAATGGTCTAGTGGAAGGTGTCCCTGCCCATGCCAGGGAGGTGGAACTGGATGGACCTTAAGGTCCCTTCCAAACCAAACCTTTCCATGATTCTATAATACTCTTGGAAGTACTTGTTAAATTTGTTCAATTTAGCACAGAGCATTTACTGAATTGCCACTAGAATTCGTAAATGTGAAGAAAAAGGAGAATTCCTGACATGGAGAATTTGTTCTAAGTGCAGATTGAGCTGAAACAAACAGCATTACAAACACCTGGAGAAATTATTGATAAGGACATGGATGAACCATGGCCAGGATGGAGTTCTGTAATAGCTTACATGCAGCTGTACGTGTGACAAATGTTTTCTGGAGAGGAAGTCCTTTCAAATATATCTTTTTCATTTTTAAAACAGCTTTAAAAACCATGCTAGAACAAAATTTCTTTGCCTGAAGTATAAATTGCCAGCACAATGTCTGGTAATGTCGGAGTATTCCCACTAGAGGGGGGGTAAGGCACACGGTTGGGGCGGCCTCAAAGCTATTGAAGGCAAACAGTAGCTTCCAGGTGACTCAGAAAATGTGTTTATTTCCCTCAGTGCTGACACAGACTAGAAGGATAAAGGCTCAGACCAGCCCCAGGCAGCGAAATCCTGAGAGAAGTGCAGAGGTCTGGCTGTGCTCTCCTGTGCAGGGTGAGGATTTCCAGCTGGAGTTCCTAGGGAGGACTCAGCCCCTCAAAGGGACAGGCTGGGTGAGGCTGCCAGTGACACGGGGTGCTCCATGGAGGCTTTGCAGCAATCCTTCCTGCTTCAGGGACTCTCAGGCCTGACAGCAAAGTGCTGCAGGGGTTTCTGTCCCGCTCTGCTGCCACGTGCTGTCCCCACCCCGACGGGGACACCTTTAGCTGGGGAGGTGGCTGTTCCCCTGGCAGCAGGTCCTGTTCCTGCTGGGTGTACAGGGCAGCTTTCCACGGCACCTCACCGAGCTCCAGATGTCGTGTAGGAGACGGAGATCAGTTGAAACCAACCAGTCTCAAGTTATTTCCTATTGACAGCCATATTTGGAGCTCTTGCTTTTTCTCCTTTCCTTTTTTTAACCCTTTGGCAGTTGGACTTGATGATCTTAGAGGTCTTTTCGAACCTCTATGATTCTGTGATTTTTATCACAAAGAGGTTTGGCTGAAAAAAATTATTGTACAGATTGGGGATGGGTTGAGGAAAGTCACTCCTCTGCCATGTCTGGTGACTGCTGTGTGCACACCCCTTCTGCAGTGTTCTCTCCACATCTGTGTGGCAAAGGCAGCTCTAAAAGGGTCTTTCTGCCCAGAGTGGAAACTACTGAACACCTTGTCTTAAGGCCAACCTCCTTTTCTGCTTGAATTTGCAGAAAGATAGAGGCAGAAATTATTTGTGCCAAATGTTAGCACATAGAACCTATAGATTTTCAAAGAAGCTGAGCATGTCTGTAGCCAAGACCTGAATTTAGGTAAATGATCTGCACCAAGAGGCTTTTTCCAAGTGCTTTATCCATTAAATACATCAATACCCAGAGAGATTTGCTCAAGAACAAAGAATGGTGATACATCAAATTATAAAGGCATTTTCAGATTAGTGCATCTATTAACAAATAGTTTGTATTTATTACCATGAAAATTGCTGGCATTATGGAAGGATTAGTTCCTGCTCTCCTCACCTGGGAAACAAGTGTAATGTTATTTATATGCTCAGTGCTTAAGCAGCTCAGAGGTGGGGCTGCAGCTGTTTGTGGTTGCATTCAGGTGTGCCTGTCTTTTGATCAGCTTTGACTCCAGTGATGATCTACCTGTGGAGGGGTTAACACTTTACGGCAATATTGGGTGTTTTTTTTGAAATGTGTTGTTTTGCACCATTTTGCATGTGCTGATTATGTTTGTTTGTTTGCTTGAGCTGAGCACTAACTTCTCATGTGTTGCTTTTATTTCTAGAAACCCCAGATCCCACAGAGATAGACACTGACAAGGAGCAATATATGCTAAATGACAGGGGTAAATAAACCATACAGTGTCACCGGATGGAATGGCTTTGCAGATTATGATGCAATTTATTTTATCATGTAATTTGCATTTCATGTAACAACTAGTTTGGTTTATGATGTCTTTACTGTCACAAGTTAAGTAGAACTAATGGAGTAAAATGTACTGAGCTGCTGTTGAGGAAACCAGTGCCAGGAAATGGAAGAGACTGTAGAGTTTAATCAATAATTACAGTGGTATTTTTACTTATACTGTTACAGCTAAACTCTTCATTTCCTGTGATTTCTTCAATGCTTGAACAGTAAGGGCTATTCAGATGCTGCTATCACTTTGCATAAGGCCATCAGTTTGGCTTTTTTTTAATATGACTTTCAATTTTTTTTATTTTTTTGAGCTCTCAATTTAAGTACAAATCATTTGAAAGCAAAGGCAAAAAGGAAGGATGTACTTAAATATATTTTCCTTAGGAAAACATGTTAATTATTTTCACCTTCCTCTGTTCAATGCCAGATTACAGAGACAGATATTTTATTCACTCTAGGATGTTTTGGAAAGGAAGAGCTGAAAGAAAGATGAAGAATTTTCTGAATTTATAATGAACTGTTTTATCATACAAGTTTAATTAATAGTTTATTTAGAATTTTGGATACAATCATGAGATACTCAAGACACCTTCTGTAAATTATGCCTTTTTGCCAGTTTTCTGAGAGAAAACTGAAAAAAAGGGGCAGAAACACAGTTTAACTCAATGTATACCTCTGCCTGTGGTGGTGTTTCTTTGAATATGGAACCAGATTTTTCACATTGCTGCTGCTGTCTGCAGCATAATAGTAAAGGAGGAACAGAGAAAGTGCTTGGAAATAAGAAAATGAAATATTTTATTTTTACTTTTTTTTTTTTTTTTCCTGAGCTGTCCTCAAACTGGAGATTGTCTGGCCTCTAGCCACCCTCATTGGGAGGTTACATCCCAAGGAGCAACCAAATCCTTGCTCCTTTGGTCTTTCTCCAGTGTCAGCTCCAGGAATTTGTTAGTCTGCAGTACACTTGTCCTTAAATTGACAGGTGTAGTTTAATGGTAGCTCTGTTCTTAGTGAAGTGGTAAATACAAATAGAATATTGGGCAATAAAGAAGCAGATATAAATCTTTGTGAGGTTTTATCAGTGGCGAAATATGAATTAGAAAGGTTTTTATTGAGCATCAATACCATCAGCATTTAATGTGTAATTCCAGGCAGGCAGTTTCCAAGGGGAGATTTGTTTTAGGTGCACGTGTGGCTCTTCATCTCAGCCCCCAGGAGAGTTGTGAACAGGAGCAAGAGTATCTGCTCTTGTCATGAGATTGGAGTTTGTGGAACATCTGTGGGGAATAGAAAAAACCCCAAAAAATGAGGAGTCTGTGGTCTCCTCCCCTCGGGCAGGGGCTGTGGATGGAAGTGCCACGCTGTGTGGTGAGGGCCCTGCGGGCTGGTTTGTGTTTCTTGTGGAGTTTAAAGGGGGGTTTGCACAAAGTTTGAGAGTGAGGGAAACACCTAAGGAAGCTTTCCCTTGAATTCCACAGGCTGTAGCTAGATGAGCAGTGGGGAACAGGGGATGGTGGCAAAGCAACTGTAGTAAAAATTAATTGCTGTCCATTAAACGTGCCCCATAGAACATACAGAACATACAGAGTTGTGAATGTGTTAGCTTCATTTGAATATGATTAATTATGCATATTAATGGCAATTGATGATTTATGAACCTAGCTAAACTTCTGCTGCCCCTAATGCGTTTTCTTTTGCGTTTTCTCCAGGCCCAGTGTTTTTCCTGGCCTGTTTCAGCGTGGCTGCGGGACTTGCCCTGTTTTGGTATTGCAGTAACTCAGGTGAGCTGCTCTGGGGGGTTTCTCTTGGAAAGGGAAAGGAAGCACATTGGAAGGCTCTGCCTTCCCTGAGCATGGGACAGAGAGGGCTCCTGATCTGACACGGCTTAACGGGGAGGGTCAAGGTGTCATCATTCATCAGTGAGCTCGGGATACAAACTGCACTGCAGATGTGCTGGGGTATAAATAATGGATAGTTTGCCTGAGAGGATGCCACAAACAGGGGCTCTTTTTAAAGGCAGTAGTCACATGAGCTCCTGTTGCTATAGCAATGGGTCACGATTCCCAGCAGTCATGGGACAGACCCAAGGCCTCTGGTTCCCACAGCCCCTGGGAGCCGGTGGAAGCTTGGCCAGTGCCAGGGCTGGACCCTGCTGGCTTGACTGGCTGAGCCCGAGCAGCTCCAGCCATTGCCCCTGCTGCTGGCTCTGAATGTTGGCTCTAGCTGTCACTTTTGGGTCTGTGCCTTCTGCTCCTCCCGCCCCGGGCACAGCAGTTACAGTTACATTGTTCTCTGCTGGTTTCCATCACAGAGTTGTAGGTTTGAGTAGCACCAGTCGATGGACTTCTCAGGTGATGTGAAAGTCTGGGCTCTGTGCTTTGTTCTCTGATCAGAATCCCTCAGCTGGACTGTCCGTGGTGTCACAGTTTAAGGCTGAGGGAACCCTTAGACCCTCAAGCCCAACCCGTGTGTTTCCTTAGATGCCATTACTTCCCCTCGTCAGGTTCAGTCATCCACATTTAATAAAAGCATTTTCCGAAAACCATTCAGGGACTGATACCAAAAAACAGAGAATCCATCACTTGCCCTGATCCCAGTTAGTCCATAGCATTATAAGTGTGTATCTTACTCTCAATTTGAACTGGCTTCAGATCCAGCCTAACATTCTTGTTCAGCCTTTCTCTACCAGACTGCCCCTTGCCCCTTGTTTCTGTGCCAGCTGACTTTTCGTATTTTCTCTCCCTGTGGAGTTCCTTGTACCTCAAGTCATCTCTATGTCTTTAGTTTGTAATTTTAGCAAAAATAATCTCAACAAGTCTTTTGTTGCAAGGCTGCTTTTTCCAGTTGGTGAGGCTCTTTCCTGACTCTCTGTAGTATCTCAGTGCCCCGTGTGTAACTGGGCCACCAGCCCTGAGTGTGGTGGTCCAGCCTTGCACCATCCAGTGCCATGCGCAGGTGTAAAAGCTGCCCCTTCCCTAACTCACAAATCTCCTCTTCCCGTCTGAACTTGCAGCAGTGAATCCCAACAGATTCATTGTTCTCTCTCTTGGCAGTTGATTTCTACAACATTGAAGGAAATGTTTCCTCCAGAGTTATTTTCAATTGATTTTTATTTTTTGCAGGTGCTGCTTCCCTGCTAAGAATGAAACTTAACTGTGTTCACTTTCTCTTTTCCTCCCATCTTCATTCTGTTTTAGATACGAAAGTCGTAGGAAGAGCCAGGAGAATCTTGGGCTTTTCTCCTATTATCATAGGAAGACATGTTAGAAATATTTGTATGTTGTATTTGGAAGACATATCAAGAGATTAAGGAAGAGCTGCCTCCTCGCTTGTCTGTACAGTAACCTGCCAAGGGAAGCCAACGGTGCATAAATATTAATCTCCTGTACTCATACCAAAGATTTTATTAACTAGCTTCATCAATAATTGCCTTGCCTCCAGATGTATTCAGAATTTCAGCTATAAATGTCCTTCCCTCTGGGAACAGACCATTTATTTTTGTAAATGCTTATTTTAAAATATTTATCGTTTGGATAAAAAAGGTATTTTTTAATACAAGCTTTAAAACGATCTCCCTAAGTGAGGGTCTGAAGCCATGTTTGCATATGTGTTTTATACTGGAATGAAGGATCACCACTGTTTGAAGAATGCTAGCCTGTCTTTTGTGGTAATTAATTTAAGAGAAGTACTTCAAACAAACACATGCACTCGAAGCCTTATTAAGAAATGGAGATCCATTTTGGAACTGTTTTGTCTAGATCCTTCATACTCCCTGCCCTGAGCTCCGGTGTGAAAAGTTTAGTGGTGCCAGTTCCCTTTGTGTCTGCCTTGTACTCCGTGTGCCTCATCCCAGCCTGTTCCTGGTCACACCCTGCTGGCCCTGCTTTGAATGCCCTGGAGCTGGTGCCGACTGGTTCCCGGCCCACAGAGAGTCCCAGGGACTGGAATGTCTGACCTGAAGCACTTCAGACTACCAAGAAGATGTTTAAGATTTCTCCCTTTCCCAGTGAAGGGCTTTGCACTCTGTGTGTCTAAGAAACGGAACTAATCCAAGATACTTTGCAGTGACTTAAGTGCCATGACATGGGGCTTTTTTATGGCCAGAAATACTTGAACTGGGGCTGTTCGTATGTCATGTGGTGATGTTATGTTTTTCTTTTCTGTGAGTTGAAACCTGAGAAACTTGCAGAAACCATTGTAAGATAAAATTCCTGAGGGAGAGGCAGGGAGTTGGGCTGCAAGTGAAGCAACTTGGGGTTTCTCAGCTTGCTTCTGCCCCAGTCAGCAGAAGGGCTGTGGAGAGTTCTTCAGTTATTGCTCAAGAGCAACAGGAGCCTGGGGAGACCGTGGTCCTGTACCTGGTGAGAAAGACACTTTTGTGGCTCTTCATCCACTCAGGAAATTACCAGATCAAATTGAATGTCATCTGAATAAACAGCTACAGCACAAGTTACCAAGCACTGGAGGATCTTGTGTGAAATTTTCAGTCATTTGGAGTGTTTTTTTCAAAACAGACTGAAAATTGTCTTTCAGCTTTAAACCTTATTCATGCTATTAAAATGTCATCATCAGGGACTTTTTATAGGGGTAGATAGTGACAGGACAAGGGCAAATGGTTGTAAACAGGCACAGGGCAGGGTTAGATGGGATATTGGGAAGAAATTCTTGGCTGTGAGGGTGGAGAGGCCCTGGCACAGGTTGCCCAGAGAAGCTGTGGCTGCCCCATGCCTGGAAGTGTCCAAGGCCAGGTTGGACGGGGCTTGGAGCAGCCTGGGCTAGTGGAAGGTGATCTGTGAACTCCCCCAAAGCAAATCTTTGCATTACAGCACTCTCCTGATAGAGCAGCAAGGATATAGTCCAGGGGAGGAGTTGGGTACAAGGCCAAATCTCCCAGCTCCCCGGTGTCCCTGTGCCAGCAGATTGTTCTGTGTCCACAGGCAGACATGCCCCAGGATCAGCAGTGGGCCAAGGGATGCTATAAACATATGAAATCCTGGTTGCTGCAAAGATGGAACGAGGCAAATGCCATGGAACAAAATAACACCCAGCAGAGCAGGTTTTTTGGCTCCTTTCCTGTCCCCACCCCACCAGATCGTGTGTCTCTTGATCCCTTCTCAGGGGGGACTCTTATTAGGCAGAAAATGTCATATTTCCTACAGAATTGGGCAGCCACGAGGCTCTGCTGCCCCTGTTACACAACAGCTGCTGCTGTGCTGCCTCCCAGCTTGGGGAGGGCTTTAATCATAGTCTCTTGTTTTCTCCCTGCCTTGCCTTTAAGGTGAAAACAGGTTGTATTTTTCTCCAGCAAAGCGGATCTAGTTTATAACATTTAAAATCATCCCTCTCTCCACTGCTACTTATCTCCTCTAGCAGCCCCTTCTTGAGGGACTAGAAGAACTACCTCAGAAAGCTGAAGGGGCTTTAAATCTTTGCTTTGAAGCCAAATTTGAAACCTCATTAGAGGAACAGTATACTGTTGTACACACAAAAGTCATTATTCCAAATACTACAGTCACACCTCATTTTGAAGCAGAAGCAGAGGCCTTACTGCTGCCAGGCAGATTCTTTCTTTTTAGCTTACCCCCCATGGAATAACAGGTTACAAATTGCTGTGAGCTGCTTCTGAGACTTGCAGAAGTTATCAGTGCCTTTCTAAATCTGAAGATGAGAATTTGCTGTACTGTCCTCTTGGGTCAATCTAAATCTGTGCAGCAGGACATGGTCCTCCTAGTGCCTTAAACAGTGCCTTCTTGGCATGAAAACCATGTAGAATCAGAGAGTCATGGACTGGGTTCAGTTGGAAGGGACCTTAAGGACCATCTTATTCCAACCACATGGGCAGGGACACCTTCCACTAGCCCAGGTTGCTCCAAGCGCCATCCAGCCTGGCCTTGGACTCTTCCAGGGATGGGGCAGCCACAGCTTCTCTGGGCAACCTGTGCCAGGGCCTCCCCACCCTCACAGGGGAGAATTTCTTCCCAATATGGTACAGGGATGTTAACTAAAGGCTAAGAACTGTATTTCCTCCCTGAGGTTGCTGGAGATGAGGATGCCTCTCGGGGGGGGGGAAAAAAGTGATCCAGGATGAGATGTGCCAAGGTTTACAGCCGGGAGGAGAGAGAAAAGATGAGTCTTGGTTCATCCCAGTGTTAAAGGACCTGACAACAAAGAATAGAAAATAATCTGTTCTTTTATGAGTGCCAGTTACTAATTCCAAAAGTGAAGGTGAGGCTGCCTAGAAGACTGGCATGTGCATAGGTTGGGAGATATTCTTGGAAGGTTTTTCTTTCAGAGGCTTCTCTGCAAGCACATGCAGACGGTGATACTTCCATCTTCAGCTCCTGGACGAAGCCCATGTGTAGCTGTGTGGGAGTCAGGTCCTTTTTGGCAGCCAGTGTTATGGACTGGGGAATAAATCAAGCAGGGTCTGGGATGAGGCTGCCTAGCTGCAGAATTCCAGTTTCCCTGGCAAGTCTAGAATACCTTGGCCTTTGCTGCTGAAACTGTGCAGGTATTTATTTAGAACTGTGCTTCACTCTGCACGCAGGGAGGTTGTCCTGGCTGGGTTGTAGGTGGGTACACGTGCAGAGGGTGGGGGGCTTCCTGGTGAGTGCTGTGGTTCTTGTGCTGCAGGCAGGAATTTCACAGCAGACGTGTTTTCAGCATACCCTCTCTCACCTTGTGCAGCTCCCTGAAGAAGTTTTTGCATATCCCTGCAGCACTGTGCCTTTAGTGGCATTCCAGGCTAAGGAGCCAGGTGGCTGCTGGACAGGGATGCTCTCCTGGAGGGCTGGATGTGGCCTTTGCGAAGGAGATGAGGGTGGGATGTGCAGGTCATGGAGCCCTTGGCTCCTGCCAGCTCAGATCCTGCTCTGCAGCAGCTGCTGCCACCTGGGACTATCCCCCTTTGCTGCCAGGAACCTTGGGCACGAATCCCGAGGGTAGGGAACGAGGGATGAGCTCCAGGTTCTTCAGCCCCAGGACCTCCTGATACCTAGCAAAGAAATCATCTTCTTCCCTGTTTTTCTTCCTCTGAATGGGCATTTTGATTTAAGGTAAAGCTGAATGGCCTCTTATTGTCCTGGTGGTGATGTTAGGGTTATCTCTATCCCAGGACAGGAGCTATCCCGTGGGATAACCCTCAGGCTGACATGCAGGTGCTGGCCTGAGCCATGGAAATGGTTAAGGCAGAGTGATGGGGCCATGTGTGCAGAGAGCTGGGAAGCGAAGTGACAGATCCTACAATGAATTTGCACAATTCCGTTTAAAGCCAGACTGCTATTTAAAGGACTTGGTGAAGGATGGTGTGCCTGTGATCCGGAGTGGGAAGGAAGTGATGATTCATTCTGGGGTGCGCTGGGCTGTTTCAGAGCTGCTGGCTGGAGTTCACAAAGCTCCTGAGGCAAACCTATTCCTTTTGTTTCTTTCATTTGTCGTTATTGTTCTCATACTGTAATAAATTGAAAACATGTTTGGTCAAAATGTGCAGTTGTGGGGTGCTTTTCCCTGCTGTTCTGTGTGTGCAGATGTTATTCCATGTTATTCCATGTTATGCCATGTTATTCCATGTTATGCCATGTTATGCCATGTTGTGCCACGCCTCGGCTGTGCCCCAGCATTGCTACCAAGGAGCAGTTTGCTGCACTTCCCAGGTCCTTGTGCCTTGTAATAATGTCTCTGAACATACATCTCCCTGAATCCTGTAGAAATTAATGAATTTCTTTTTTTAATGGGGTAAAGCTGGCAATTAAATTGAAATAAAATCTGTATTGAGAGAAGAATGCTGCTGTTTTTCTTGTAACGTGATGTGCTTCCTTCCAGAGGGGCTTGTTGCCCTCCTGTCGGCCCCTCCTGGGCTCTGCCCTCTCATGGTTAAAATTTTTCTGGGTATTTGTGGCAAGATTTTTAATGTTTTCATCCGCTTTCAAAATTCTTTGCAGTTTTTCTGCTTAACGTGTTTAGTGCTCTGGATTAGTTAAACAGGACTCATCGGTGCAAAGACTGAGCATCTTTGGGTTAGGCCTTGACTTGGTGTCATTTTGGGAGTCCTGGGAGTCACTGCCCACGAAGGCTTGTGTGGAGACCCACCTGTGCTTGGTGCAAAGGGGCTTTGACACGGGGTTGATTTCCAGGGCTACTTTGACCATCCCTAAAAGGGACTTCAGGTAAGAGAAAGATGCAGACAGAGTTGTTACTGGCCTGTTCTTTTGGATAAATTTTGAAGGGGGATCTGCTGGCCCAGGTGCCTCTGTGGGCTGTCTTAAGGATCCCACCAAAGGAACTTGTTGCTGTAGTAGGAGGATCACAGGGATTGTTAAGGTTGGAAAAGACATCTGAGATCATGAAGTTCAGCCATCAACCCAGCACCATCACCACGTTCACCACTCAGATGCCACATCCACACGTTCTGGGAACACTTCCAGGGATGGTGACTTCATGACTGGGCTTTCCAGGGCTGGACAAACATGAAGAAATCTTTCCTAATATCTAATCTAAACCTCCCCAGAAAAACGTGAAGCCTCAGGGGGAGTCACTGGCCCACAGCCAGGATTGTATCCCCTGCTACAGCACTCTTTGGGAGGGAAGAGGAACCCCGGAGCCTTGGCAGTGGGTGCTGTTTAACAGGCCCTGGGTGGTGTCTGTGGAGGAGGATCTCCAGCTGAGATAACTTGATCAGCAGCAGAGATCCTCATCATCCTGTGCCTTTCCTTGGACTGTCCCTCCCTGGCGAGTGGGAACCAGTCTCTCTCCCCTCCTTTCCCACTGGTTTGTAGCCCTTTGGGAGGAGGAGCAGCTGAGGAGGCTCTGCTTGTGCCTGTGCTGAGCACTGTGCCCCAAACCCTCTGCCACTGCCAGGTGACAGAAGGGACCAGTGCAGAACTTCATGGGCATCTCCAGGGTTTGGCTGTGATTAAAGAAACCAGCTTGATGATGCTACAGAACTGTAGGATTTGGTGCAGGGGGTAATTTTGTTCAAATCTTCAACTCACCCACTTCATTGGGATGTTACTAATGCCAGATGCAAAGAAAGCAGAGGCAGGAGATGAGACAGGCGTGCAGCAACGCTGCTCTGGTTAATTCAGTGCCACTGTTTTGGCATAAAAGAGCATTTTGGGTGAATCCTGAGCTGCCCTTTCTAATTTGGAGCACAGGCCACTATACACTGTGGTCACAAGGAAAAGCTTTCTGCCGTGGTGCTGTTGATAAATCTTTAATAACATTGTGTCTAGTAAAGCAAAACCCTTTCAGTCTCGGTCTGTGACAGGGGAAGTCAGGTGCCAGCAGCTGGAGTGTCACGGCTCCTGGAGCCTGAGTACATCACTGGCAAGACACGTCCTCACAGCACAATTTACATCAAATCCTCTTTTTCCAGTAGCAAAATATCTCATCACACTCGGGTGGTTTGGTTCTTTCCTTCTAAGCCCTGGTTTTAGCTCCCGTGGATGTCTCAGTGCCCATCCCCTCAGTCCCTTTCCAGAGGATACTCCGTGCCATCCAGCAGTGCCTCACAGCCTGGAACACTCTGCAGCAGCAGAAAGGGGGGGATCTGAGAGCATTTTTCCTCCTTGGGCTCTGAGCTAATTAATTTTAAAAGCTCCTGGCAGAGGTTGAAAAGAGGAGGCCTGTGCCCCTTAAATATTCCTGGTCCGTAATGGTTGTGGACAGGTGGCTTTTGCTACTCATCTCTCTGTGGAGGAAAAATCCCACCCACAGAGACTGAGATTTCCAAATCCCTGCAGGGCTGAGAAGCACACTGGAAATCTTTGGAAGAGGTGTATTCCCTGCTCCTATGGCCGCCTTACTGAGCTCAGCCCTCTCTCCCTCTCCCACCTTTCCTTGTGTCCTCGGTGACCTTTCCACTTGCCTGGGTGTTTCACTTCT
Organism: Cephalopterus ornatus; assembly: GCA_013396775.1. Classification (NCBI taxonomy): domain Eukaryota; kingdom Metazoa; phylum Chordata; class Aves; order Passeriformes; family Cotingidae; genus Cephalopterus; species Cephalopterus ornatus. The sequence continues at coordinate 307,038 of VZRE01014200.1, forward strand.
AAAGATTTCCTAAGAACATTCCCGAGCTCAAAGAGATTCTGGGTATTTTCAGGGAGGGAGAAGAGGCAAAAAATCTGCCATCTCCATCCTACCAATTCTAGCTGGGCACGTACCCTTGCTTGGAAGGACAACACGTCTTAAAACTTGGAGATGTCAAAACCAAAGGATTGCTGCTGGTGTTTCCTGCCCCTTTCTCCATGAGCCAAACTGGAGGAGGGCACAGATTCCTGGCCTCACTCCAAGGTGACCCACACCATGGCTGGTGCTGGGGATGCTGGCACAGAGGAAACGTGGGCTGGCACAAGGGAGACAGGGCAATGCTACAATAGCCGGAGTGAACAGAGAGGATGTTTAGGTTGGATATTGGGAAGAAATTCTTTACTACAGGATTGCTGAGTCCCTGGCACAGATTCCAGAGGGTTGTGGACTACCCATCCCTGGAAGTGTCCAAGACCAGGTCGGATGGGGCTTGGAGCAACCTGGGATAGTGGAAGGTGTCCCTGCCCATGGCAGGGGGTTGGAATGAGATGAGCTTTAAGGTCCCTTCCCACCCAAACCGTTCTGTGATTCTATCATGCTGTGATAGCTCCAGCTGCCGTGCTTTCCCCTGCACACCCAAGAGAGAGGACATTCATCACTATTTTCAAATGCAAAATTGACCCCATTATGCACAGCTGAGGACTGAGCAGTCAGAGGCTCTGCTGGATCCTTCTGGATGTGTTGCAGACACCAAAAACACCTCCATATGCTCCTGGGAGCTGTTGCTCTTACCTCAGCCTGTACCCACACCGCTGTGTCCTGGTGGATCCAGGGCTCTGCAGGGGCTGCGAGCTTGGGCTGGACCTGCATCTAAACCTCTCACCTGGAGGGTTCATAAGGCAGGTACAGGAGCTTTTCCTACTACTCTGGAATCACACACCACCCCACGCCTGCTCTGCTTTGGTTTCATAAGCAGCAAGGTGCAGTCAGAGCCTCCAGAGGTGAGGAAGCTCATCCTTCACTCCGAGGTCCCACTTGTGCTTCTGGAGCTGGCCCAGAGTCACCTGATTTGCCACTGCTCTGTTGTGCCAGGAGATAGGGAGATAAATTAGGGCAGGTAGGGACCAAATTCAAAGTCCAGGTATAACAGGTAAAATTATAGCAGAAAATAATAATTATTATTAGTAGTAATAATTCAGATGTTAGTTTTCTATGAAAGAGTTGGAAAGGCATCTTTCAGGGATCCCAGCACCAGGCCAGGAGCACTGTTGGGAGCAGGCGAAACTTGTCTTGATGAGCTGAGTCAATAAGAAAACAAGTAGGAAGTAAATTCGTCATTGAGAACTGGATGAAATTCAGCCAAATTCAGCCCTGGATGAGCCTAGGCTGGTCCTGACTCTGGAAATGTGAACAAGACTCACAATTCCATCACACCTTGTCTCTGCAAGTGAAGGGGACATGCAAGTTAAGGAAAACAGTGACAGTGACATCAGGTTTGAAGGTGCCAGCACCTCTGTGTGATAACCATGGTCCCTTCAAGGCACTGTGATGACTCCTACCAGTGTGGCTGTGGGATGTGGGGCTTTCAAACCTGTTTTTTAACAGCATGGAGAAGAAAGAGTTTTTATGGAGTGCGAAGGAGAACACTGACCCACACAGGCCTGGCGTGGCTTGTTCCCAATGCTCCCCACTTAGTGCACTTCATACATCCGGCTTTGTTACGTCACATTCCCAGAATCTGAATCTCCACGAGGGATGGAGAGGCCTGGGGGGATATAGTCATTTCTTTCCTGAGTGATGCTCTCCCTGGCATGCCTGGTGAATCATGTTTTCTGACACAGAAAAAAATAAATCCTATTTCAGGATAAAGACACATAGCTGTCTCCCTCCATAGCTTCCACAAATCCCAAACAAATCTGAAACATAAGGCCTTCCCAACAGTTTAAGTTTCATCCTTGATGCCAGAAATCTGGGGTAATGTTGGGTGGTGATAAAACCGATTCATTCTTGAATGTTTTTGGCACTGGTGAAAACGGTTGGCAATGTTTCAGGAATCCTGGTGTGGTGCTTCATACCATGGCACAAGATTTACCACCCACCTCCCAACTAATCAAAACTTGTACCATTACCAAGCGGGTTGGGGTGGCCTCTGGGCTGGAAGGTTGGAAAAAAGAGGAGGAGTGGAAAATATCATGAAGGATCATGGAAAAAACAGCGTGGAAGAAAAAGGAACCTGAGTTTTTGCAGTCTCCATTGGACAAAGCCCAACTCGTCTGATGAGGAGTCGCTGGGTAATCCCTGTTCCCAGCTGGGATATGTGGCTCTGGGAGCTCCCTCTCCTTGGGAAAGCAGCCAGGTTAGTAAACAGTTCTCGCTACGAGAAACCAAGGTGGGAAAAGGAACCATGAAAACAGATCTTCGGCAAACTGTGGAGGAAGAGGAAAGTGAGTTCAAAATAACCCATAGCACCCAATAGTGGGGCGGGTAATTTTTTGTCACCACCCTACTAGGAAGTTGGATAATTACTGGTTGGATATTATTCTTGAAAAGATTGTACTCTGTGTCTTCCACCATCTATCACAGCCTGTCCTGTGGTGACACAACCCAGTGACCCAACCATGGCACATTGGTGGTGAGGCTGAGTGTGGACATTTACAGTCCGGGGGGCAGAGGGGCTGGACAGTGACCCAGAGTGGAAGGCCCTGGGGGTGCTGGTGTGGCTGAACAGGAGCCCAGGTGTGCCCAGGGGGACAGGAAGGCCAAGGGCACCTGGGCTGTACCAGCATTAATGTGGCCACAGGTGAGGGCAGTGACTCTCCCCTGTGCTGGGCACTGGTGGGGTCAAACCTCAAATCAGTTTTGGGCCCTTCATGACAAAAAAGACCTTTAGGAGCTGGAACATGTCCAGAGAAGAGAATGGAGCTGGGAAAGGGTCTGGAGGCACCAGGAGCAGCTGAGGGAGCTGGGGGAGCTCAGCCTGGGGAAAAGGAGGCTCAGGGGGGACCTTCTCACTCTCCGCTGACAGGAGGGGGGAGGCTCTGCTCCCAGGGAACAAGGGACAGCATAAGAGGAAACATCCTCAAGCTGTGCCAGGGAAGGTTCAAGAGGAATTTCTTCATGAGAAGGGTTGTCAGGGATTGGAAGGGGCTGCCCAGGATGTGGTGGATTTACCAGTCCTGGAGGTGTTCAAGAAACGACTGGATGTGGCATTGGGCGTGTTCTGGTCTGACACCTATTGGTCAAAGGTTGGACTCAATGATCTCAAAGATCTCTTCCAACCTAAATGATTCTGTGCCAGCAGAGCCTTTATACACCACCTTTTTTCCTGTCAGTGTTTTGGCTGTGGAGGTACCTCTGACAGTGGGTTCCTGCCCCATGACATGCCCGAGAGCCACCTGCCATCACTCAGCAGGAGCAGTTCTGTCAGCTCTTGCCAGGCTTCTGCCCTCCCTGCACCCCTCCACTGCTGCTGGGCATCTTCAAGGGTCAGGATGAGAATAACTGGTGGTGGGAGAAGGGTGAAACTCTGGGTACAGCTGACACATCGTCCTGCAGCATCTGGATGTAACCCAGCCTCTGATGGAAACTCTGCTGTGGCCATCCTGATATTTGTCTCTCCCTCAAGTGCCTTTCCTAATTTATTTTCATTTATTTCTTGCTCTAGCAATGTCTCAGCTTCTGGCTCTGGTTAGGTCTTGTTGATCACCTGTGCATATTAAAGGGCTGTGGCAAGACCCCTACATGACTCCGGGGGGGTGGAGTCCTCCCTCTAAGGAGATGAGATTTGGCAGCTCCTCTCCTGCTCCTTATGTATTTCAGCTGTAAGGCAGAGACCTCTCCCTTCCCCATGGGAAAAAGGCATCTGCTCCTCAGCCGTGTTGCTTTCCAAGATAAAGGGGGTGGGAATTTGGGACACAGCAAACTCTCTTCCCTTCTGCGTGCTTCCAAGGGGGCAGTTAGCTCAAGCTTAGTAGTCATCCTGAGTCAGAGATTCCCTGCTTTCCAAGACTTGGTGCCCTGTGGTGTTGTATGTGAAAGCTGCCAGGACCAAACTGAAGTGCTGAATGTTGTTCCATAGAGAACATTTCCCATTGCTGTGGGAGGTTTTTTCCCAAGATACATCCTGTCCTCTGTTCCCTGGGGCAAAATCTGCATCTGAGCTTACTGGGTGGGGTGGTCTTCACAACGAGGGAACTTCACTTTGAGTTCATTAAATGTGTGTATATTTAAGTGACCTTAAGGGCAGTGCTGCTTTCTACTAGGAAAATAAAATAAAGAATTTACAAATAGCCACCATCTGGTGCTATCTGGGGCACCAGTTGTTTCCAGGCTATTCTAAGGGAAATGTTGTATCTCCCCCATCCCTCTGCAGTATCCTTTCCTGGGTGTGGGTTGAATAGTGGTAAAACCAAATGGGTTGTCTTAAGACCTGACCAGGACTATGCCTGCTCTGCTAGGTCATCTCCTTCCACACAGCCTAGAAAACTGCTGGGAGAAGCTCCTGGTTTTATTATTTTTTAGTTTCTTAATGCCCTCCGCTGCCTCAACCTTTATGGGAGATTTGATGATTTATTTTCAAGGAGTGCTGCATTTGAATGTGCAGGTTATCAAAGATGTGAGTTATGTATATGAAAACATATCATCAGTTTTCCTCTAAGCATCTCCCTTGCCCCACAGTAACCAACTACTCTTTCAGCAGAACCTGTTCTCATGTGGCTTGAAAAAATCATATTGCAGAACAAGGACCAGCTTTTGATCATTTTTTAGGTGCTTTTTAGAAATAAATTGTAAAATGGTGCATAAATTGGTACCAAATATAGCTTTTCCTGAATCAGATAAAACTTACAGTGGCAACCTCTCCGGTAAGTTAAAAAATCAGCTGACTGAGCTTAATGTTTGGATTCTGTCACCCATTTGTGAGAACTCTTTTGTAAATACTTGAATGATCAAGATTATCATGTTGCTTCTTCTTCTAGCAATAAAAGAGCACCCAAGCTTTTAGGCTGACATGTAGTGACAAGCCCATGCCCTGGACCAAGGGGACGAGGGCAGTGCACTGGTACCTTTGGTACAGGGCAGGGAGCCCCAGTCAAGCAGCACCTACACCGAAGTGTGGCTGGCAGGGCCCAGTGTGACTTGCAGGAAGACACAGAATTACAGAATCATTAAGGCTGGAAAAGACCTCCAAGATCAAGTCCCATCTTTGACCGATCACCACCTTGTCAACTAAAGCACAGTGCTAAGTGCCATTTCCAGTCATTTCTTCCAGGGATGGAGACTCCACCATGTCCCTGGATGGCTCTTCCAGTGCCTGACCACCCTTTCCACGAAGAAATTCCTCCTGATGTCCAACCTGACCCTCACCTGGCACAATTTGAGGCCGTTTCCCCTCATCCTGTCCCTTGTTCCCTGGAAGCAGAGCCCGACCCTCTCCAGCTCCCCGCTCCTGTCAGGGAGTTGTGGAGAGCAAGAAGGTCCCCCCAAGCCTTGTTTTCTCCAGGCTGAGCCCCCCCAGCTCCCTCAGCTGCTCCAGACCCTTCCCTAGCTCCATTCCCTTCTCTGGACATACTTCAGCTCCTCAATGTCCTTCCTGTACTGAGAGTCCCAAAACTGCCCCCGGGGTTCGAGGTGTGACCCCACCACTGCCCTGGTCCTGCTGCCACACTAATGCTGGCACAGCCCAAGTGCCCTTGTCCTTCCTGCCCACCTGTGCACACCTGTGCTCACATTCAGCCACTGTCACCATCACCCCCTGGGCCTTTCCCAGCTTTCCAGCTGCTCTTCCCCATGCCTGGAGCTGCAGGGGGCTGCCGTGACCCAAGTGCAGGACGTGGTACTTGGCCTTGCTGATCATACAATTGGCCTTGGCCCATGGACCCAGCCTCTCCAGATCCCTCTGAGGAGCCTTCCTGCCCTCCAGCAGATCAACACTCCCACCCAACTTAGCGTCATCTGTCATTAGAAGAAATTAAAACACCTTCTGAATGGCAGTTGAGCTGAAAACAGTAACCAGGATGATGCTTTCTGCTTCAGCCCATTTTATGTAAGACTCAGCAGCAGAATAAGCTCCAGCAGTGACCTGGTTTAGAAGACAAACACTTAAAAAGTCAGTTCCAGTAAATACAGTTGTTGTCACCTGCTTCAGTGAGTACAGCTACGCTGAAAATCTCAGCCCAGGCAGTTGTGGATGCTGAAGAGACTAATGAGAAGGACCATGTGCAATGCTCACCCTGCCCAGCAGCTTATGAAACAGGAGCAAACGGCTGACCTGGCACGAACCGCTCCCCACACAGCCTGGAAAATTCATCTCGCTTCATTACTGATGACCTCTTTTTAAGGGAAGTATTTGCCTCCGACCAAGAACTCTGGAGAAGCACAGCAAACCAAAGAACGAGTCAAACCCATGGATTTGTTTGCCTCCCCTCAGAGATTCTCACCAGGATTTTAAAGCAGCACCTGACTTAAAAGAATAATGATCCTGTGATTAAATTATTTATATTTGAAACCAACTTGCAGATGCTTTTGTTTGCTAAAAAATACATGAGCTCCGAAGGCTTCAGAGACTTAAAATACAGATTGCATGCCTGAGGGTGTTTTGCAAATCTAAATCACAGACACGGGACTAAACCAGCAGCCTTTCTATTTAAAAAGGACATCCAGCAGCAAGTTGAATGGTGCTGGTGCCCACACAGCCTCAGAGGCTGATGGAAGGCTCTCAGATCAGGTTTCTGTATGTTTAGAGCCAAAAGAAGAGACCAGGCTCTCTCTGTTGTGATGCTTCAGTCCCACTTGCAGGAGGTCAGGAAGCAGAAGGATTCCTGGCAGGTTTTTGCTGTGGTTCTGAGCCTGGCTCTGGCAGACTCCAAGTGAACCCCCTCACTGCACAGCTCCAAATCCAGCTCTTGGCATCCCACAATGTGTTCAAGCTTCAAGTATTTTTTTCTTTCATTCTAACAACTCCAAAACCTCTGTCTTGCCAAGTCCACTGGAATCTGGAGCTGAGAAATTGCAGTTGAGAACTGCCTGGTGAGTGTTCCCTGCCCCACTGCTCTGGATCCTGTTAACTCCACAGGCTGCCAGGTGATGGGATGCACAAGCCTTGGTTGTGTGTGTTGGAAAACAGCTCAGCAGAGAGGATGCTCTGAGAACAACTATTACATTTTTCAGGAGAAACCCACTGAAACCTTCTTTGTCTGAGTGACCTGAATAATTATGGTCCAAAAAAGAGGAGAATAAAATGGAAAAAGTCCAGCTATGTCTGTACTGTACCCCTGTGCTGCTTTCAAGTGTTTCACTGCAAGACAAACATGATCATGCTCGTAAGAGGTGATTCTCCCCCTCTACTCCACCTGGAGCCTCATGAGTCCAGGTCTGGGGGCCTCAGCAAAAGAAAGATGTGGAGCTGTTGGAATAAGTCCAGAGGAGGCCATGAAGATGCTCCGAGGGCTGAAGCCCCTCTGCTCTGGAGCCAGGCTGGGAGAGCTGGGGGGGTTCACCTGGAGAAGGGAAGGCTCCAGGGAGACCTGAGAGCCCCTTCCAGGGCCTAAAGGGGCTCCAGGAGAGCTGGAGAGGGACCTGGGACAAGGGATGGAGGGACAGAACAAGAGGAATGGCTTCCCACTGCCAGAGGGCAGGGTTAGATGGGATATTGGGAAGGAATTCTTGGCTGTGAGAGTGGTGAGGCCCTGGCACAGGTTGCCCAGAGAAGCTGTGGCTGCCCCTGGATCCCTGGAAGTGTCCAAGGCCAGGTTGGATGGGGCTTGGAGCAACTTGGGCTAGTGGAAGGTGAGTGAATGAGATGAACTTTAGGGTCCCTTCCGACCCAAACCATCCCATGATTCCATGACAGGACAGGGCTGTGGCAGTAAGAAGCACGATCAAAGGTGGGCCCAATCCCCCTGGGGATGAAGCCAGCAAACATCAGCAGGGCCTGGGTGTCTGTCTGCACCTGCCCTTGGGGTGGCAAGGACAACTCCACAAGTGAGAGGATTAACTAAGTGCCAGAAAGACTTTTCTTCCTGTTTTTACGTCTTGGTTAAAAAACTAGAAGGGTGCAAATGTGGCAATGAAAAATATCTAATAGTCATACTTAAGAGTGACTTTTGGATGGGTTATGTATTTAGGACAGCACAAAGCAACAAGACACCTAGCTTAGGTACAAAGTTTCTTGTACAGATCAGAGGCAGCTGCCTCCAGAGAGCCTGTCCAGCCAAATCAGATGTGCAGACAGGCAAAATATTCCAGGGAGGAGAACGCTGAAAGTAGAAAAGGTGATACAGTCAAGAATCTTATCAACATTACTGCCCGGTGCTGAGCCACAGACAAATTTCATACTGCAAGGGCTCTGCCTACAGTCACCTATTTCCTTCAAAAGAAAGGTTTTCAGACTTTCAGCACTGCTCTGTGGGCAGTGAATCCACTGCACTGCGGGCAGTGCCAGAGAAGGTGCCCCTGGATAACAGTGCGACAGCACCAGGAGGGATAAACAGTCCTTCAACAAAGTCCTGGTTTGTAAAAAAATTATTACAAGGAAATTGTCCTGAGTGCCTCATTCAGAACTTGTTCTGAGCTATGTTTAAATTGGTACAGCACACACAATTAAACCGTTGACTGCCAGATGCTGGTTAAATGCATGTTACAATGGAAATGAAGCAACAGAAGACAAATTTAAAAAATCAAAAATAATTCCATTACTCATCACACAAGTTTCTGATTTGTTTTCTGTTAGCAATTCTTACAGAACATGTACATGAGGATCTTGTACATTAATGAGCCTTGAGACATAACCAAGAGAAACGTGAGCAATAAAAACTGTAAATGAAATGAACACATGGGAGTCAAACTTCTATTCCTATGTGCAATGGAGCATCTGAAAATTAATGGTAAGGAAATGGGTTAGTACAAATCTGCATCTACACATAAGCACAACCTAGAAAACTTGGATTTTTCTGATTGCAGATGAAATAAAATGACTGAAATGTTTTTGTTGTAACCTAGACCGTTACTAGCAATAGTGTACTTAGAAAAAGTGTCAGTCCCTGAGCCAGCAGGTAAGAACCTAGAAGATATTTATCTCTATATATATACTTAAAAATAAAAATTTAAAAATTACTTATGCTTTCAGCCATAAATTCGTAAGAGTAACAAAATTGCAGCAATCAATGATGGAAAGAGGGGAAATTCAGCCATAGAGAGACAAACTTCTTTCCTTTTGCCACTTGAATTGCTGACAGGCACTCGGGACCAGTTTCCAGGTAAAGTTCACCCTTGATCCTCCCGTTTTCCAGTTGAGTCTAGAAAAGGTGCTGCTTCTAACAGCGTTTACAGAAATTTGATATCAGAAAGAAGTTTTTTACAATGAGAGTGGGAGGCCCTGGCACAGGTTGCCCAGAGAAGGTGCCCCTGGATCCCTGGAAGTGTCCAAGGCCAGGTTGGACGGGGCTTGGAGCAACCTGGGCTAGTGGAAGGTGTCCCTGCCCATGGCAGGGGAGCTGGAACATCATAACCTTCAAGGTCCCATCCACCCCGAACCATTCTGTGATTCTATGAAATACATATAATGCACAGAATACAGGGAACAGCAGTTCATAGTAAGAAACTCTTAGCAATCAGGTTAGTTGTGTGCCTGTGCACGAAGGACAGGACATTTTAAGTGTGTCCAGAGACGAAGAAACAAGATAAACGAGTACCTCTGAGCAAAACTGGACAAAAGAGAGCTGATTGTTTCTGTTTGTCTCATCTTTCCTTTAGCTAGAGTAGGATAAAAAAGGAAACCAAGGCACAGCTACCTTTGCACTCTGCAAAGGAAGAGCATTGCTGGGCTACAGAGTACATGGGCTTGGTGCCAAGCTGTGAAATAAAGGACAATGTGACCACGCCAGAATTCAAGGCCTGACGTTTCTTACCGTGGTGGAAATGACAAATTGCCACAAAAACCAAAGGCACATAAAAAGAAAAGTCCTGTGAAGTGCCACCAGATGATATTTCCTTGCTTGATGAGCTTATGTCACTTCTCTGAAAAATAATGAGTTCCTACAGAAATTGTAATGCCAATATTCCAGAAAAGCACCGTCCCTGGGGCAAAATCAACCTTTTCCTAGATTCCAAACAGTTTAAATAATAACACATGGGAAAACTTTAGGTACACAAAGGTATTGGTTGTTGGAAACTTGAGAAAGCTGCTCAGTGTGTCCAGCTCCTTCAGATAATTCTGTCTTCCCCACTGTGTCCAGGTGTAACTGGCTCAAGTGCAAACGGCATCTGGAATGAATGCTCCAGGTCTCTGAAATAAAAAGATATTGAGATATCAGTGATACAGGAATTATAACAAATGACACATTTACTTTAAAGGGAGAACCAAGTTTCTGTGGAAAAGGGTGCATAATAGTAAAGCTGAGGCCAGAAAATGGTGACCACCCACTACTCTCAGGAGAAAACCCTTCTCTCAGGGCTTTGAGGAGACTGAGGCACCAGACTGAAAACCACTCATTTTTTTCAAGTTACATTCAGATGACCAGGTGTTTTTAGCAAGGGCAATGTGTACAGATGAGCAAACAACAGCCGTAATGTTCCAAAGCAATACAGAACCTTCACATCTAACAAGCCTGGAGCAAAAAGACACCCAGGTCCCAGACACCGCATTTGGCTGTTTTATTAGGGACCTGCATGTTTGAGAGCATGAAGGCAGGAGCCCGCAGCTGTTGATTCTGTAGAGATGAAAATTTGCTTTACACATCCTCTGCTCTTGCCTCTACCTGAGTTTACATAAACCAGCTACTGTTTCTTCTTTACTGAGGCACTGAACCGCGTTTCGCACTCTCATGACAATCTCAGAGAAGTTACAGCAATGTTTCTCATTTAACCTGGCTTTCTAGCAAGGCACTTCACAATCCCAGTCATGATTAAGCCACAAAACCCTTCGGGTGGACAGTTTATGGAGAGCAGAAGGAATAGTAGAGGAGAAGCTCCAACACAAATGGTGTTAAGAGCACCTCCTTTCCAGCTGGTGCCAGCTAAGCAGCCAGGCATGGCACAAAACCACTGCTATTTCCTTATGCCCATTCCAGATTCTGGTCACTGCCTCTGTTCCTGGCTATTCTGTGTGTTTTGCCCTCTGAAGGCAGCTAAAATTCCAGCAATTCTTCATTCAGCTCTCTTGGCTTGGCCACTGCAATTTTGGGGTTAGTGCTTCAGTACTGCTTTAACATGTACAACTGAGATCAACATTCTCCCTATAATTCTGATAACAGCTCAGACAATCTATGTGCTTTTTGCTGCTAAAAGTAAATATTTATTAGTTTATTTGTAGTGACTATGGTCAGAAAATACAATAAAACAATCTTGTTTCACTGCCAAAATTTCACAGGTTTTGGTTAAAGCAGAAAATTCCACCTACACTCTGAAATAAATTAATTTAGTTCTTCATTTTCCTAGTAATTTGTTGCACTGGTTTCCCCCCATGCTGTTTAGACTCATGACAAATTTTGGCCTGACTCTCATTCTTGTTACACATTTCTGTTGTGCCATTCACCTACAGATTAGGGGTTTAAAGGCCTTGTATCTTCCTTTTTCATGGAGAAGGGGTTTCCTCCAGAAGTGAGCACAAACCAATCATGTTCTACATAAGGGCTGTCAGAGCAGCCACCATTCCATGGCCTGCCAGGAAAGTCAGGTAATTCCTTCTTCAGCCGGTCTCTGACCCTGTTTGGGATTTGGAAGCCCAAGAGGCAGAGCAGTGCGGGCACACATAGACTTAGCAGTGCTATTTTAAAGGCAGATGTTGACCACAGTGCTTCTTGAGCTACAAGCCTACAATTTAGGTTTATCTCTTCCCAAGCTGCTCTTCACAGCTATGGAAGACACCCATTTTGATGCCCACAATTCCTGTGTTTCTCCCTCTGTGTAAGTAAAGAACAAAGTCGACAGTGAAGGCAGAGGGACAATCCTGTTCTAAATGGCCACATGTAAAGTGATAGGGCTCATTTTTGGGGGCTGAGTCTCCCACAAAGCAGAGCCCAGCCCTTGGGAGGACAGAACGGCCCAGTTTGTGCACAGGAACTGAGGGCTCCAGTGTTACATGTCAGACTTAAGAGCCCTGGTTACTTGGAAACAGATTAAGTCTTCAGTGCTCAGGACAGACTGGATGCAAACCTTCCTCTAAGAAAGGACAGCCATTTGGAGAAAGCAAAACAACATTTTTTCCCTTATTGTCTTAGTCAGCAGTGAGGAAAAGGAGTGGCTAAGGCAGGGCAATCCTTACACTTCCTATGTGTGGCACACGCAAGGGGCCCCGAAAGGGTGAGATGTCATCAACTTTTGAACTCCACATTTACAAACGCACTCTCAGAACTTACCAGTTCCCAGCTGCTTCGGCACCAATCTGAAGTGAACTCAGTCACTGCAGGGACTAGAACTGTGTAGATAAGGTGCAAAGCCGTGCCCCAGTGTGCCCTGCATTCCTGGATGCCATGCCCTGCTACCTTATGGTGCAGGGAGACCACACTCACCTGTACTTATTGTTTCGGTGCTGACTCAGCAACTGGTTTCTGCACTCCAAAGGCAGTGATAAAAACATTCACAACCACTATAATGAATACTAGTCCTGTTGCAAGGTTGTTGAGGAAATCCAGCTTTCCATGTTTTGCAGGGTTGTTAAGGTCATATTTTACTTCAAAGAGAGAGGAGAAAAAAAAAAATGTTTAGTGAGATGTATATTTCAAAATCCAGAATAAAAGTCTTCACACTGATGCAGTTCAAGGATTTCTCTTGCGCTGAGCTATTTGCATCAGTCGTATTTAAAAGGGAAGTCAGATATTTTGCAGTGTCAGTAAAAGTGCTAAGGGGAAGGTCTGTAACCACAAGGAGCCTATTAACTTCCAGTAATTAGCATCTAATCTCTGTGGAGGCACATGGGAAGTAATGGATGCACTAACATTACTAGAAATCTTCTGAGCTCTTGATCTTTTGAAGCCTAGCTTTGTTGCAGACTTTAAGCATTTAAAAATTATTTCAGTCTTGAATACATTAAGTTTTGAAGCCCTGACAGGATGAAGTTAAATTTCCTAGCATTAAAATGCCACAAATCTCTTTACCCACTGCTGGATTTTTTTTCTGTGCTGGTGCCCTTCCCCAGCTTGTACTCCCTTGTACTCCCTGCTTTTGCCCTGGCTCTGTTTTTAGAAAGCAAGGACTCCCTATCTGTTAAAGAGAGGGAGATGTCAGAGCAGTATAGCTGCAGCCCTTCCTACAAAGAGCATCAGCTGTGTAAACATTTTCCTTTGTTTCTTGCAGTTGCTCTTTTCTTGAACTTCTAATAGGAGTGAGGGAGGATCACACAAGGGAGATAGCATTAATTTAGTGTAAATTTTGATTCCAGGCCTTGTGAAAACATACAAATTAGTCACATTGGGCTGATAATAGGCTTGGTACAGGACACTGAGAAGTCTGGGGTGCTTGCCTGATGCCTTAGAATCATTAAGGCCGGAAAAGACCTCCAAGATCACCAGGTCCAAACTTTGCCCAAACAGCATGGTGGCCACTAAAACACCACGTGAATACCCAAGATCTTTCTGTGTCTCTGCTCCCTCAGAGTAAGGGCTCTGCAGCTCAGACCCTCAGCTACATTTCTTTGATGCTGGTGGCATGAGTGAAGGGGAATCCTGGAGCAAGGTTTGAGAATGGTTTTTGCACAGGTCACTGGATCTGGTGCCTGTGAGAGAAAGCTTATACCTGACAACTTTTTGCAGCAACACAAATAAAACTCAGAGCTCCTTCTGACAGGCACATACACAGATAGATGTGCAGCTTACCTGACTCTACTGCACGAGATAAACTTTGGTGTCTGTGTGTGACACAATGACCCTGCCAACACTGCAGAGCTGACCCGCAGACTCCCTTGCTGGTGGGAGCAGTTGAGTGGTGGCAAACACACTGGTGGTGCTGAAGCACTGAAAGCTGGGTTCACCTGGTGTCCCTAATTTAGAAGTCTAATGCTTGTTCTGGTTTCAAGGAATTCCGGGCACCTGTTCAAGTGCCGGTTGCTAAAGCAGCGTAGTCAAACACCACAGGCCAGGCAAAGCAGTGAAGAACAGTGTGGGGGAACTGTCTGAGAAGCTCCTGCACACCTGTGTAGGTGTGAAATAATTCAGGCTCAGTAGTACCTCAACCTCAAAGAGAGTTTACACGTCTGTAAAGCCGCTGGAGGTACATGGATGCTTGCATGCCAAGAGGACCCCGAAGGACTCTAGTAATGTGAATGAAGCAGAATAAATGAAGTGAAAAAATTAATTCTGAAATGTGGAAAAAAAGGCATTTCAGACGGTTGGTTTAAAAAGGAAAGGTAATAATGGCCTAACTTGTGATGCAAGTTAAAAGAAATCATGCTGAAAGGCAAGCTGACACTTTCAGAGCTGTCCCTTTGTCCAAAGGAGGGTCAGAGAAGACAAGTAATGTTTGTCAGTTTAGGAAGAGCTCTAAATCTTGAATTGCAGTAATCCTATCTTTGTAATTACAGTGCTTAAGATGAGGGTGTTTGTGAAAATGTTCTTAAGAACAGCTATTCTTTAAGTATTTTATTATAGTGGGATTAGATGACTATGATTTCATGCCACTGAAACTATTTCAAGACATTCTTTGCTTTTCTTCCAAAAAGTTAAGATCACCAAATCACTTTCAAGGACAAGTTTGCTGAACATTTCTCACATTGTTTTTGTAAAAGGCTCTTTTGAAGGAGGAAAAGCTTTAAATCCCCAGTAGAAACTGTGAGAACTGGTAGCTCCCAGGATAAAACCCTGCCTCAAGGAAAGAAACTGGATGGTGGCATAGACTTTTGTTTGGAGATTGTAGAGGCAGAACTTTGTGGCTGGGCAGAAAGGCAAACGGTTCCTGCAGGCCTAAACTCCCAAATATACATTGGGAAAAGCAAGTTCTCACTCTGATGCCTGTATCTTTGTACCTTAATGTCTTATTTCCTCTCTTCCTGTCTTCTTCCTATCCTTTGACCTCAGCAGGACAGTACTGTTCCAAGAGTGTGTCACCATAAGCCGAGGGCTTTGTCACTCTCGGTGTGACAAAGATAAAATTGACAGCATTTAAGCCGTTTTGACAATATCTTGCAGAAACAAGTGTTAAAAAGCAATAGCTCAGCATATACTGAGAAATTATTGCCCAACAAAAAGAGAGGGAACTTGTTTACAGCCTCAAAGCCTGCTGAAAGAACCACCAGGGAGATGCCTTGAGGAACACGCATGTATTTCACTAGTTTTTCCATGACCCTCTTCCCACCTCTCCCAGTATCAACAGGTTGTTTTTTTCCAGCCCCTTTCTGGAATCTCCTCTGAGCCAAGACCTGGATTTGGCTCTTGCACCAACTCTACCAAATGCAGAGACAGCTGTATTCTGTCTCTTTTGTGAGAAAGAAAAAAGCTACATCAGCTACTTATCAGTATTACCAGACGTGTATCCTGGATCCCCAGGAACTTTCTCCTTGAACAGAACCTTGTTTTTTCAGCTATGATTAAAAAAGCAGAACACTGAAGGGCTGACAGGGAATGCCAAAAGTGGCATCTATAACTTAGTAAATGCCACGTGTGATCTCTGGCTTTTCATTTACACTGGGCTTAAGGTTGGTCATATTGTACTCGTTCAGGTAAAGGGCAAGATTTGAAAAAGGTTATGAGAAGAAATGATCACGTAACACCAGCAGAAGGGATGCACAGCTGTTTCCTTCCAGTGGAGATGTCATTTGTTTCAGTGAGCAGTGGGGTTCAACATTTCCTCTGATTTCCACAGGAATCTTTGCCTGACTCTCCAAAGCGATAGTCTGGGCCTTTGGGTGCTGCTCATTCACGCCGCAGGTTCCCAGCGACTCTTCAAAGTGCCACTGGATTCTTTTTGCATTTGGCCTCACAAGAGCATGGGGGAAAACACCACAGTAGGTTAAGACAGCAAAGATTGGTACTGAAGGCTTGTTTAAGGTCAAACCAGAAAACTCAGTTTTCCAGAACAGTGCTGTCTCTCCACACTCCGTGGAGTTTCAGTTGGGGGTTTTTTTGGGTAATTCATGATCACTCAGCAATGACATTGTTTTAGAAATAAGTCTGTTTCTACAGCTACTTAGATCAATATTCTGCCTGACAGAATAAGGCAGAGGGTATAGGACATAAGTGTGCTACTAACTTGGCAACACTAACTTCGAACACTTAATTTTTAGTGACAAATACTGGGTCTTGTGCCTCACAGTGTTGTATCTGTTCATACTGAATGTCTATTTTTGAAAACAGCAAAAACACTGCATTGAACTTCCAGGAATGTGAAGGTCTGTAATTCCACAAACAAGACAGAAAGGGGAGAAGGGGAATGCAGGGAACTAATTCTACAGCTGCCTCATTCAATGTGTCCAAAGCACACACTAACACAACTCCTATTTGAACTCATCCTCTTGGAAGTGATTTCCAGCATATGTTAATGGTATCACATCACATTTCTTAGGCAGAAAGTAGAAAGGGTTTCCCAAGCAAGTTCCAGGACTATACTCAGACTGTATCTTCGTGTCACGTGTCATTTCAAATTGTGGACTGTGACTTCATGTGGATAACAGAGGAGATACGCTCTTAGGGCGAAACACTGCTCCAAGTAACCTGTTCTTCTTTTTAATTTTAATTTCAGTTTAACATGGATTTGAAAATTAACAATAACAAGTATATTTCTACCAGTCCCCACTTAGAGATGTGGGATCTCTAGGTGGGGAATGGTTGATGCAGTCTGGCTGCAGAAACACAGCCAAGCTGAAGACAACGTGCCAAACACTAACATGAAGACAGACTTTTCGACTTTCACTTCTCTTTCAGAGTTCCATATTCACAGTGAATTTTTTTTATGTGACTGATATGGAAGAAACATATTTCAGTCATAAGATTAAGTAACAGGTCTTGCTGGAAACAGTATTATGAAACTGGGCAGGCTGCACAATCCTATCTGGCCTGCTGATGTTTCTTTTATGATATTTCATCATTTTCCTTCCTCCTCAGGCTTTCTGATGAGAAAAATACTCATACTCTGGGCAAATGAGTATGAGAACATTGATAAATATTGAAGATTCCACATAAAGCTGCCCTTCCTGCCTTTGTTGCAGTATTTCTATGGTTTGAAGAGAAAATCAATATTTTTGGATATTTAAGAAAATTTCTTCACTTGAAAGAGTTGTCAAGCATTTGAACAGGCTGCCCAGGGAAGTGGCTGAGTCACCATCCCTGCAGATAACTAAAAGATGTGTAGTTGTGGTGTTCACGTACATGGTTTAGCGGTGAGCACGGCAGCGCGGAGTTAACCTCTGGACTCAAAGTTCTTAGGGGCCTTTCCCAACCTAAATGATTCTGTGATTCTAGCTTTAATCGGTTCTGAGGTAAAGACTTCCAAATACAACAGCTTTTCAAAAGTAAATGCTGTGTCTACACACCCGTCTCATAGGCCTGTAAGAAAAACACGTCCATGGGTCTTGCTGCTGCCACCTACCAAGGAATATCAGGAGCACTCCCACCATAACTTGCAGTGTGAGTGACAGACTGATGAGAACGATGAGGGGGATGTAGAAGTTAAAGGAAGGTCCTTGCTCCATCACAGCTTTCAGCTGGGACGCGTTGGCCATGAGCAGGGCGACGTCCAGCATGCTCTCGGCCGCGCTCTTCTTGTTGGCGTAGTGGTTGATGTTGAGGGGCCCGTTCCTTTGAAAGAACTGCAAGCTTCTGCGCTGCAACTGGGAGAGAGGAAAGGTTATTCACATCTCTCTTAACTGGTGGTGAGTGAGAGATCCTTAGGCTCATCCACCAATTTCTGTGATCATGTGGACAGCTTTTCCGCTGTTACCACCGTCCTCCCAGCTGAGAGGAGAGCAGGAGGCAGGGCCTGCCTGTGCTGCCCTTTGGCAGGTACACGTTTTCCAGCTCGCCGACAGGATCAGTCTAAACAGCGGGAAAAGGAAAGATTGGAAAAGCTGAAAAGTTTGCACTGAATAAAAGCTAAGAGGGAAAAAACACTGTAACATGGTCCGGCAACAGATTGCTGGGACTAATTTACTCCTGAAAGCACACTTAAAAATACAGACTTATTAAACTCACCGTCTCTCATCACACATCTAAAAAGCTCCTTCATTACTCACGAGTCTAATTTTGAGGATTGATGTAGAAGTTGGCCACTGTGTGAGCTCTGCTTGCCCTCTTTTCCCTGCTGCTCCTTCCTCCTCCATGCCACCGCCCGGGGCCATCCACACACAGATGTTTTTCCACTTTACTATCATATGATCCGTGGTTGCCAAGAACTGCCCAGCTACAAGGGAATCTTTCCCCCTTCCCCCCCCCCCNNCCCCCCATTTTCACATCAGGTGTTTTTGGGGGTTTTTTTTTGGTTGGTTGGTTGGTTTTGTTTTTTTTAAAATTGCTCTGCAAGCAAATGGGAAAATAAAACCCCAGGGCTAGTTAACCCAGGGGGATAAATAAATGTTTCCTGATGATGACTCATGGGACTCAGCTTGAAATCTGACAGCTTGTCTCCCAGAGGTGCCTATTTCTCCACGGATTAGATGCAGCTTAGGGTAACTAGGTTAGACTTAACTGCCTGACTCCACAGGGAAGGAAGAGGGGGTGATCCTCGATCCTGCAGTCTCTGAATAGGGCAGGAACTTCATTCTCTCTGCTCTCACTTCGAGACTTCATTTTCAAAAATAATAGAGAAGTGTACGAGGAGTAAGCTTATTCTAGCTGACTTCTTCAAACCTGCTTCTTAGAGACCTTTTTACTGGCCAAATGTGTTCCCACTTGCCAGAAAATCCTGTGAGGGAAGTCTGGCTTTGAAGTTAAGTTCAAATGTAGAAGACGCCCTCTAATTACTCTTCTCAGCAGCACTAGAAACGACCGCATTTCCAACTCCAAAGCCAGGCTTGCCACAGTCCAGACCTAAAAGCCTCCTTTTAAATAGGGCAAGTATTGATGCACACATTGCCAGTTTTTCCAGGGCATTTAAACACCGAACTTGACCTGTTTTCACCAGACATGTTGTAATTCACCACAAGCCTAAATATTTGACTGAGTGTAAACTGACACGGGGCAGCAGCAAATGTTTTTTCTGCAAAGAGAAGCAGCCATGTAACCGCAGCTCCACGCAGAGGCTTCTTCACTGAGACCAAGCTCCCAGGAAGAAAATGGCTCTGAGACAGATACCAACTTCAGTCAGGAAGAACTCAATAATCATTTGGTTTTGTCTAAATCCCACAATCCAAATATGCAATTTGGCTAGGGAATCTGGCCCACACTTGCCACCCTTTTTTTCTTCTTAAGAAGAGCCTCCTATTTTCATCCCCCTGCCCCATTATACCACTACAGCATTTGGATGCTTCAGAAAAAATACCACAATTCCTGCATCCCATCCACCAGAAGCACTAAACCAGGTGCAGATGTTCAAGTTTCCCTTAGGGAAAGAAAGCAGCATTGAATATATGCTGGCAGGACTCAACAGGAAAATCCAGACTTACATTTTTCACTGTCCATTGTGCAGGAAAAAGCCAAACACACACATTTAGCTCTTAGCTACCTGATGCAGCAGGGTAAGAGGGGATGGGGAATTATGTGTATAACATTGGAATTCAAATTCTAGGCAGGGATTATAAGAAACTCTTCTCAGTACACTACCGAAGTAATTTCTATTTTGTCACAAGTTCATAATAGAGGAGAATTTTCCTGTGTCTAGGAACTAATTAACTCCTTCTTGCCAAAAATACTGACTTTGAAATCTCTGTTGGGTCTACAAGGCTGCAGCATGTCACAGAGGCACAAACTACCCGGGTAGCTGTGAGTCAGCTCTCAATCCCGACGGAAGGGGACTGCAGTGAAAACATGACGACTGGTTTCTTTGTTTTCACCCCATGTAGGAATGTGCACATGTTTGACATGGCTTTTTTAATCTATACAAGAGAGTAAATAGTCTGGGTGACATCTCCCTTTCAGTCACATCTGTGACTCCCTGATGTAAGGCAGTTTCTACATAAACAACAGAACACAGTATTTTCTTTTCCCTGAGGAGATGTACTGCTGCACTTTCAGGACCTTGCTGTTTGCTAAGTTTCTGTATGGTGGAAACGGCAGGCGCTGGTGTTTGAACTGCAAAGGTCGGAGCAGCTTCTGAGCTCCAGTAAATGGAGATTTTTCAAGGTAGGGAGCTGCTAAGGCAAACTAAGGAAAAATCTTCTTATTCCTGGAATGACAACTCAGCTATTAACTGAGTTGATAGATTCTAAAAACTGGCATTTTACTCAGTTAAGAGGCTTTCAGCTACCATTCCTGAAAGCTGACCAGCTCAACATCAGAACCACGCATATGCAGAAGTGAAATGTCAGGGCTTTTTCTCCGCCTGTCATCTTGCCCTCACCAGGAAAAAACACCAGTAATCATGAAAGCCCCAGAAACAGTCACTTCCCTTCTCCTGACCGAGGAATGGGACCTCCTGACTCATGCTGGAAAACCGTAAAACAAGACAAAACAAAAAAAGCAAATCAGCCTTGCCTTCTGGGAGCAAGCTGAAGGTCACTGCCAAAAGTATTGAAAGAATCATAGAATCAAATGGGTTGGAAAGGACCTCTGAGATCATCAAGTCCAACCCTTGATCCACTACTACCACAGTTACTAGACCATGGCACTAAGTGCCACCTCCAGTCTCTTCTTAAATACCTCCAGGGAAGGAGAATCCACCACTTCCCTGGGCAGCCCATTCCAATGGCTGATTACCCTCTCTGTAAAGAACTTTTTCCTAATATCCAACCCAAACCTCCCCTGCCAGAGCTGAAGACCGAGCCCTCTTGTCTTACTGAGAGCTGCCTGGGAAAAGAGCCCAACCCCCACCTGGCTCCAACCTCCTGTCAGGGAGTTGGAGAGAGTGATGAGGTCTGCCCTGAGCCTCCTCTTCTCCAGGCTAAGAAGAAAAAAAAAAAAAAGAAAGTGATGCAGCCAGTACTACAGAGGCAGTTTTTAAGATCAGACTACGTGTTCCACAGCAATATATAGACAGGCAATGAAAGAAGAGCTGCTGCCTCAACCTCAGGGTAATGACAGTTGGGCACAACAGAAATCACATGGGAACTTTGTGATGTGGCTTTATGGGATCAGGGAGATTCCAAGCATGTAGCGGCACGCGCAGCCCTCAGCACCAAAGACCTACTGTGCCGTGGCCACCTGCAGGGAAAGTGGAATGTCTGGAGATTTCCTAGGATGCAGGTAAAGCGAGGCTTTTCCTGCAGGTGTCACTTGGCAAGAGAGCAGCTCGTGTTCCACGTGACCTGCTTCAGTCTCAGCGCAATCAAAACACCTCATTACGCGCATTCAGTATTCGAATTACCTGGTGCAGACGTCTCCAAAGGAATCTGAGCAAAAACAGAGCCAGAGGGCAGATGAGCCACGTGTAGCTGGAACCTCCCTCCTGCAGTCACAGCCTGCCCTCAGGTCCCCCGTGTCACCAAGCCTCAGCCTCTGAGCACAACCACCCCACCGGTGTTGGTCTGTGCACGGCTCCACAGAGGAGAGCAGTGAAAAGATTCCCTCTCTTGCTCCATCTGTGACTGGAAGAATCCTGTGGAAGAGCTTATTTTCCCAGTGACACGGTGGTGTCCCCACAGACAGCACGTCTCCGGGTCTGTTTGCTTGTCCAGAGCACTGCGCTCTGCAAGGATAAAGCTACGAGGCCACATCAGAAACTGGCACTTTTTTGGCTCTATAGGACCAAATCTTCCCCTCTAAGCCTGCACGGCACTGGGTTTATAGTCTCACTGTCTTGGCACAGACTTTGCCACTGCTTTGCTTCGCTCCTCGTTTCAGTGGTACACCCAGAAGAACTGAGTCCCTTCAAAATACAGAAAGGATTTAACTGTTACATTTTAAAAAAAATAAATAAAAGTGGCTCTGAGGCAAGTGTCCTCAGGTGCTGAGTTTCGTGAATCAGAGCTAAGACCCACCTGGTGACTCAACAGGAAGGAAACAGCACTGAAAATGGAAACATTTGAAAACAAATAATAAAGTATCTTTGCTAAATACAGTAACTTGTTATAGTAAGGATTGCAGCATTAAATCCTTACTTGTGACAAAATTTGTGCAGTTGTTTGTTCAACATTCGTTATCAAACACAAGTGACTGTTGAAGGGGTCAAACCAACGTGCTGAAAGTCTGACAAAAAAAAAATCCCCAAAGTTATTTGTTTTCCTTGTCCAACTTCCCAAAATGTGCCTGTTAATCTGTCCAGAGAAGACAAGGCGGGGTTTTGGATCTGCCAGTCTTCTGTAATCCACAGAG
Organism: Cephalopterus ornatus; assembly: GCA_013396775.1. Classification (NCBI taxonomy): domain Eukaryota; kingdom Metazoa; phylum Chordata; class Aves; order Passeriformes; family Cotingidae; genus Cephalopterus; species Cephalopterus ornatus. The sequence goes on from VZRE01014200.1 coordinate 329,342, forward strand.
AAAAAAAAACCACTGGAGAAAATGACACTTATTTTGCATTCGTATTTAGAACTTATGTTTGTTTCTGTCTCTCTGCCCTATGAGTGCAGAAGGAAAGGCAGCATTTGGATTTTGCGTACAAGGTTTTAGGATTCATTCCTTCTCTTCTGGTATATTCCTAAGTACTTCAGTCAGCTTCTCCCACTACATATGAGATCCCTTAAAGAGATTGTTTTAGGATAATCTAAAAAAACCCACCCCCAAACCAAAAATTAAAGCCTCACAAAAACTGTAAAAGGCAAATATTGCCTGACCCAACAGGACCTTAAAAATCACCAATTCAAGAGTCAGATCTGTTACGGACACTGAATGTCCTGTTCCTGCCCTGAAGTCAACAGACACTTGCAGTAGCACAAGACTGGTTCCTGTTTTCTTCTTAAATCCCACCAGCAAAGCAGTGAGCATGGTAAAGAATGAATACCGGAACTAAAACTTACAAAGTAAAAGCCAGAAGTACAGCCTGGGTTGCTTTAGTTCTAATTTGCAATTTGTAATTGCAGCTACCTAAGATCAGCTGGGGCTGCAGGACCCAGAGCTCAACACGTTTCGCATGTCGGGCCCAGAGTCTCACGTCTGGGTTCTGAAAACACACAAATACTTTTTTTAATACTGCTTCAGTATTAGCACTCAACACTTCCATGGTATTCTAACTTTCAATCATTATGCAGTAGAATGCCTTTATTAAATAGAGGAGAGACACAGTTTTGTATGGGATAATTGGAGAAATATTGCTGATTATTAATTTTATATTCCAAACAAGGTTTCCAATAACTGTGCTTCTAATTAATAGCACCTTCCTGAAGCTGTCAGAAAGTTCTCTGTCTTCAGTTACATTTAGTCTTGAATACAGTTTATATTTACTCTGCAATAGTCTTCATTGTCTTTGGCTTGCTCTAACCCTTCATGCAGTTTTCTTTCTCTTCTGGGTTAGTGATTACTGCAATTTTATGCGCAAACAGCCTCCATTCAAATTCAGGCTGGACCAGCACGACCTCTGGGTTTGTAATGCCATGGAGCAAGCTTCCTGAAAACCTTATGTTCAGGGACAAATCTGAATTTTAAAACAATGGAAACCTGCTACATAATTGTAGCTAAAGCTGAGCCATTCTGATGTGTTTTGCAATAGTCTTCCCAATCAGAACTGTTAAAAAGATGCTGAACTTTTTGTTTGTTTGTTTAAAAAGCAATTTGCTAAGGTTTTGAAGTATTCATCTTTAAGAGAAATACCACGTGGCAAACTTTTCGAGATCTTTGAGGCGAAATTTCACATTCAGAAAAAATTCCAATTAAATCAAAAAAGAGAAGGATCAGACATAAAAGGAATAACGCAGGACTAAAACAGGGCACAATTTCAGAACTTTTATTTTTTTCTAAGAGCAACACTGAAGTTACAAAACTGCAGTAATAACTTTATACTAATATTTAATAATCCTCATAGATGTGGAATTTCTATCCACATCTCCATCACCTACACACTGAAATTGCAAAGGGCCATATGTGGCCACGCTGAAATCAGACTTTCCCCCCACCTCAGAGATCTTGTTGATCTAAGAAAAACAGGGAAGATATTCTACCAAGAAAAGAAATATTCTCCCAACAAAAATAATTTAAGCTATATCAGTCAAGTAATGGATGATTAGGTTCTTTGTACACCTCCTCAGAAGATATTGCATGGTTTTCCCCCCTCAGTAAAACATTAGATCACTTGTTCAGCTTAGCATTGACTCAGAGAGAAAAAACCTACCTCTGGCTCTGGACTGAATCATCAGTTCCATTTCCTATGCAAATTCCACTTTGAGGAAAGGGGGAAGATGTCTATCCAAGATGTCAATCCAAGTTTAACGCTAACTAGTTCATGAGACTTCTGCAATCACATCTTGGGATGGTGAGTGGAGGCAAATAAAAGCAAAAAGGTTAAAACTCAGCCTGTTTTCATATTTCACAGACATCATGATTTTTCTAACAGCTTCAAAACCCCATGCTTAAGAAAAATCACTTTTCACACAATTAGAAAATGCAAATATGACTACAGGAAGGAAAAAAAAGTCGCAATCATGCTGACTCCTGAGAGTTAAAAAAGTTAATATTAAAAAAGAGAAAAGCACAGTCTGCTGATGGCAGAACACTGCTGTCCTAAAGCTGTACTGATTCCAGGATCCAGTTAGAATATTTCTCATTAATACTCATTAAATGACTTAAATATAACCAGCACACCTCATGACTAACTTTGTGAAATGAAGGAGTAACTTAAACTTGTTCCCACAGCTATTTTAATAGAAGTTTGTTCCTGTAGATTTTTTCTGCCTTGCATTAATTACCGCTCATTCCAGTCATTTGGTCTTACAGTACTACTTCTCACAACTGGGCTGTGGGCTGCCTATTTTGTGTGGTTAAAACACTATTTGTTTACTCTGCCTACTTAAAAAACAGACAAACAAAAACTTATCACCAACAGCATCAATATTTGGAGTACATCGAATACTCCAAATTCAGCTTGATATGAGTAATGCTCTAGAACATACCATTTCAGCCTATATGCAGTAAAATAATTTCAAGTTCCTACAGGTTGGTTACCTGCAGTATGATGCCAAGAAACTGCCATGTCCCAAATTACTTGTGAATTACTATACAGACTTGAATACGTTTTTAGGAATGACATGATTAAAGCTGTTCATTTCTACTATCCAATTCTTGCTCACCTCTTGCATAGCTCTTCTTTAACTCCCACATCACGAATCTCCTGTTATCATGGAAACACTAAACTAGATTTTACAGCACGGTGGGTTAGAGTGTTTCAATATGGACCGTGAACAAGGAAAGCAACTAGAGGAAGGTGAAAAAACAGTTACAATCTGTATTTGCATGAACAGATCCTTTGCAGGAGAGGCAGACACTTCTGCCAGCTGTAATTACACACATTAGTCAGTGAGGTGTGCCAGGCCAGCCCAGTCTCAGAAACAAGGAATTTCTTGCTTCTAAAAGCTTGACAATTGCTAAAAAATTTATCCAAATTAATGATGGAGTTAAAATCAACCACATCAAACCACTCATTCAGAACTACAGAGGGCTCAGCTGGTCTTTTTTTAATAATTTGAGTGCTTTAACTGCTTTGAAGGTAAGACAATCTGCATTTCGTGTTAGCTCTTCTGCAGGAGGAGGCAGTGGTTTGTGGTGAAGATGTACAGGAGAGTCTGTTTTGAGGAGAGGACAAGTGCTGGGGTGGCCCATGTTGTGGTGTTTGTGACCATTCCTAAAAGAAGACATACACTTTTGACTTCAAGATTTAGGCACCTGCAGATGGTCTCTCCAGGTTTACTCGGCTGCTGAGCTGGGGTGTTCTTTTGTTTGTGTGAATTGTGAACTTTGCCAGATTTTTTAAGCTATCTCCTATTCATAGATTGTTTTTTGAGAAATCTCTCTCCATCTGTTTTACCCTGCATGTACTTTGTGTGTGTGTGAGAAAATGAAAGAAGTTTCTATGAAGTTCTCTGAAGTGCCACTGTATACATTTAAAACAATATAATAAAATGTCTCACTGCTTATTCTTTATACGGTCCTCACAGAGAACTTGAGTTCTGATGGGAAAGACATAACAAAATGATGGTTGCTTGAAACCCAAGATGAAGTAAAACAGGAAAGTTTCAGAAAAATTCTTGGAGCAGACCATACTGAAAAAAAAAACCCCTCTCACAAGTACTTGTGATGTAATCACAACACTGTGTCACAAAAATTAGAGGATTGCCGAGACGTCAGAGGCTTAGAGGAAACCACTCCAGGCCAGCAGTTTGACCTGTATAACCCAGCCCTGATTCACTTTAGGTAGGATTTCCAGGATTTATTAAAACCAGATTATTATTTTTCTTGGTATGATATTCATGACTCCAAGGGGTTTTCAGGGAGGGAGGAAGGAAGGGAGTGCTACACAATGAGCCCAGTCTGTCTGTAACCACAAAGTTTTAACCAGTGACACAGAAGGTAGTTTAGTACAACGGTTTCTATGTGGCAGAGCCTTAGCTTGGAATAAGAGCTGCCTGTAGAGTTTAGTCCTTTCCAAAACAAGATAAAAAAGATGCTCTTTTACCAGTCTGGTTTTCCAGATAAGTAGCATGCTCAGCAAACATCCTTCACACATAAACAGAATATGGGATGAATGCTTTTCAGCGAGGATCTCCAGTCACGTTTTGACTACATGGAGTACTAAAGAGTCAGGAATTTCACTTCTTGTTTTTACTTGAATTACTGTACGGAAAATTAAATTAAATAAATACAGGCCCAGCCCCTTCAACAACTCCTCCTACTTTTGTAATTGCTTATTGCTGTGCGGGTATCCCGGAGTAACTTTCACCATCCTCTNGGAGCCTGGGGGGGGACAGACACGGGACCTCGGGAGGACAGACAGCCGGGACCTCGGGAGGACAGACAGCCGGGACCTCGGGAGGACAGACAGCCGGGACCTCGGGCTGGCAGGTGCCGGAGCAGGGCTCTGCCTGCCAGGGCCGGCGGGGACGTTCCGCTCAGCCCTCCCTTGGCAGGTGGGCCCCGAGCAGCGGCCTCCCTACACAAAGAGCGCCGAGTCCACGGCAGACACGGTAAAACACCGTAAGAACCGAGAAGCACCGATGGATCAGCGGGGCTCCCGCAGCGCTCCCGCAGCCCCGGGGCGGGCACGGCCGCGGGTCCCCCCGCGCTCGGCCCCGGTCCCCGCCCCGTTCCCGGCCCTCACCCTCTCGGCAGCCGCCGGCTCCGCGCCCTCCGCCTGCCCGTTCAGCTCGTGGGTCTCGCTGCCCGAGTCCATCGCGGCCCCGCGGGTCCCTCCTGTCCGCGGGGGAGAAACTTTCCCGGGAGGCAGCGGCCGCCGGAGCCGGACCGGTCTCCCCGCACACCGCCCGGGGAGGATCCCGCTGGAGGAGCCGCCTCCTCTGCCTCAATCCCTCCCCTCCCCTTCCTCTCTTCTCTCTCCCTCCCTCGCCGCCGGCGGGGTTTCCGAGCGTGAGGGGCCGGACCAGCGCCCGGGGCCCCGCGGGTGAAGGTCCCGCATCCCCGAGCCCCGCACGGTGACCGGGGGTGAAGGTCCCGCGTCCCCGAGCCCCGCACGGTGACCGGGGGTGAAAGTTCTGCGTCCCCGAGCCCCGCACGGTGACCGGGGATGAAAGTTCTGCGTCCCCGAGCCCCGCACGGTGACCGGGGGTGAAGCCCAACCAGCTCGGGGTTGAAGCCCCAGTTTCCACTGTTGGCCCCATTTGTTGTTATGGTCTATTTTTAATCGGTAATGGATTGAAGTGGCTCATCTCAGTGATCTCTGTCCTGATGAATTGGAAGGCTGGGGTTTGACTTTAAGAGAGCTTCCATCAGTGTTTTAGGGTTTCAGTTTCATTATTTTATTTTTTTCCATCTCATTATGCTACATGTTTTTTTCTCCCTAGGCTTATTTTCCCACCTGTACTGCGGCAAAAGGTGCATTTAAAAACAATTAACGTACAGGCTTGATGGTGATGGGACATCAGAGGAATACTTGCATGCATAGAAACATCTGGCAATGAGAGCAGTGATGTAAGCATGACATATGAAACAGCACAAAATAATTTAAATTACAGTTTAAAGTGTTACTGTTATGCACAAACTCTCCACCACTTAAACTTTACAGTGTTCAGAGTAGAAAATAAATGTAAAAAAAATTTGGTTTATATGGCCGTAGGTGACTTCTTTTAAAGCCTGAACTGCTCATCTGCCCTGAAAAGGTTCCTGAGTAGCTGTTCAATAAGCCACTTCCCATGCGTGGTGTCCAAAGAAATCCACTGTTAGGAATCACTTTTCTCACCCTCTAAAGAGAACGAAAGGATATTCTATTTATAGAATGCAAACAAACACAGAGAATATAAATAAAAATATAAATTATATATAAATAAACATGCAGAATGTAAACATATCTAAATATAATTTGAATTTTTTAAGTCAATATTAAAAAAAATGAAAATTCAGACTGAGGCTTGAGGACTGTGACACATCAAATAAATATCTCTCGTGTATACCATACCCCTGCAGCCTTTCCCTGCAGCAGCAGAACTCACCTCTCTGACACCCAATAACTATTGAGCGGGTAGGAGAGTGGAATTGTGGCAACCACCTTCAAATTTTTGTTTAATTCTGTCCTTTGGAGGTTCTCCAATGGGGTTTAATGGAGATTTATATTCACCTCGATGTTAAACTGCACTGACTTCTCATAGTGCTGATTTCTGTTTAGGAGTTCACAGTGGTTTTCTGCTAAAGCAGACTTAATTGGAGACTGAACCCATTTTTGGATTTGCAGAAAAGGATGGACAACCAGATGTGGCAAAGTACAAATTAAGCACATGTTGGGCTTCTGTTTTTCATGCTGAAGGTCGCTGAAGATTTCATTTCACTGCCCTCACCACTGTGCTGAACTGATCATTAACGTTCGTCACACAGAGCCCCTCAACACAGTGTACACTCACAACTTACTGCCTCCACAAACGGCACTGCAAACATTTATTTAATTAGACTCTACAGGAAATCCTCATCCATCTTGATTCCTTGGCTGCCTCTTCAGTGCAGTGAGCTAGGAAACACTAATTTAGAGAGAAATAAAGATTATTATTATTATCAACCATGGAAAATGGAAGAAATGATGTATTACGAGAGCAAAGCTATATGTGTATGTGTATAAAGCACAGTGTTGTCAGTTCTTACCAAGCTCAAGGCTTGGAAAAACACATTGCTTCCCTTAATTTTTGGGTTTGTGGGAGCTGAACTTCAGTAATGCGCTCAGTGAGGCCAGCTGTTATCAGACATATTATCTCTTCTGTTAGCACTCATTAAATAGTGCTTGGACCATAACTGCTGCTGTGTTTGGATCCCAAGACAACCTGGTCAGAGCCCTCTCTGGTTGCAAGCATCCAGGGACATTTTCATAGATAGTGCTATATTTTTCTGGCCCCTTTTTCACATTCTGTACTTCCTTGCAAGTGCATTTGGAGAAACTCGCTTGGCAGTTGTGTTTGATGTGCTCTAGTGAAATTATTTTGCCTTAGTCTTATGTGACACCTGGGGATAGTGCTGAGTTATTCCTTCTCTGTGCTAACTCACTTCGTGCTGCACAGTCACATGCCAAAAAGACCTGAGAAAGTAGGACCTGATGTTAATCCTATGGGATTTCAGTGGAACTGGGAAACAGCTTAGTCTGAACTTGTGGCCTGTGAGCCAGGATTCACACGTGGTGTGAAAGTCAGTTCTCTGCTGCAGCTTTATATTGTTGCATTTGTCAGTCCATCATCAATGTCTTTAACAATGAAATTTCCTGTTATCCAGCCTTTGAGTTAGTTTTGTTGGATGAATCTGAAAAACAAAATAAATCTTTTGTTTCTTATGAGAAAGGCCCTGCAGGAAAACAGCCCGAGACTCAAAACTGTGTGAGAGAGATACAGCCTGGTGATGCTATCACTCTGCAGCCAAGGAGTCGAAGCAACAAGACCACACTATGTGGTCATTCTTGTTTGCATGTGAATTATAAAAAGAGAACTCTGCAAGAATTGTCACAGAGAGTCTGAGTCAGGGGTTTTGGTGAGTGCTTTGCAGAGCAGATATTGGAGGCTTCAGAGAGGGTCCCTGGGACCACTTTCAGAACAGTCCTTGAAATCTGGGTGGGAATATTAGGTCAACAACCCCCCACCTCCACTGCTCTGCATCTTTGCATCTTAGCCATGGAAGGAATTCCCAGTCTCTAACGCACTCTCAAGCTGTTAATCGTTATTAACTGTTTTGTGGTTTTTTTCCTCAAAATCACTCTGATGATTATGGGACGGGCACCGAATGATCCTAAAACACTCCTGAAATCTAACTAGAAAGGACAACACTTTGCATTCACAAAAATTTCAAGAGTTTTTTGTTTTGACTTGGATTTGGGGAGGGATTTGCCTTTTATTTTACTAGGAATTAATTTTCTCTGCCTGAATATTGTTTATGTGGCCGAAGAGACAATCTGAAGAAACCCAAAATGAAAAAGTACATGGTACTCCCTGGCATTTGTGGTCACTATAAAAACAAGCCGTGATGCAAACTGGTACTTCTGAACTAGAGCAAAAGTTCAAGCAAACAAAGTGGCATTCGGTATAATTTTCCTGTGGGAAAAATGGATCAGTCATTCAGCGATGCAGGAGGGAGGGAACCAAGGAGGAGGGTGCTGGTGATGAAAAATGAGGCTATTTGAGGTATTTAACATGGACATGGAGGCTGAAATTCCCAAACTGGTACTTTGCGTCAGGTGCAACTGCATCACCTTTTATAATCACCTCCGATCTCCCTCAGCACACCCTATTTTTTTTTTTTTNCTCCCTCAGCACACCCTTTTTTTTTTTTTTTTTTTGCTGGCATCTTAATTTACATGTATGAAAATTTAGTTCCTTGCCCTGGCATCTACTCTCAAAAAAAAGCCCAAGTCCCTTTTTATCTTACTGTAAGATATGTGTAGTTTGATTTTTTCTTTGTTCTGCAAGAGGTGAAAGTGCATCATATCTTTGAAACTACTCAGAGCAAAAGCACATCATTTTGCGCTTTCTTCCTTTTTCAGGTTCCTCTTATTCCTGCAAGCCTGGCATTATACCCTGCAGAAAATCATGGTGTTTGAAAAACAATGTTCAAGACAGTCTTGTTCCAAATGCCTGACTGATTTTAATGAAAATAACATCAATAAAATTAAGTAGCTGTTAGTATCTGATATCTTCTTAGTTCATGGCTTCTTAGGTGTGAGGTTCAGGAAAGAAACTGACTTTTGTATTTATATTCTCACATGAGCTATGCATTTGGTTGTTTTCTTGTGATGTTTTTCATAATTTCCTGTCTGCTGCTTGCTCTTTGTGCTTACATGAACTGCTTGGGACGTGAGAGGAGATACAAAAAAAGGCAGTTCCATGATGCTCTCTGTGAATGGAGGGATGCAGTAGAGAGATATTCACCTAAAGACAAGACACCTATCCCACTTTCCCTTTTTAAAGAAAAATCGGGTGAGTAAAAAAAATGAAAGCATCAATTTGGAGAAAGAGCAGAGGAGAAGGGCCTGACCAACACAGCCTGGCAGCGGAACTGCAGAATTCCCAACATCCTCCATGCATCACTCCAAAATCAGTCTTTGCTTCGTGTGCCTCTGTCTGCTTGTTCCCAGCAAGGCTACCTGTTTAAAATAGGTAATTGGTGTGAAAATGGTGCTTTTCTCTATAATGAATGGTGGCCAGTGTGGAATTACTTCTCTGAGTTGGACGTGCCCAGCCGTGTAACCCACACCGCAAGTTTATCTCCTGCAGAGTTCATTCTGTGTCCAGGAGTCATGATACATAATTTAGACCTGACCTGTAGCATACCCTGGACCTTTAGTGAGTCTATATTTAAGTGGCACTGTTAATTCCATAGAGCCACAATATTTATGTTACAAAATTACCGACTTCCCACAAACTGCGACTTAGTCTGGAGCGATATAGAGAAGGTAAGGCTGCAAGTCTGCTCTGATTATGGCTATCAAGGATGTACCCACTGCAAAAAAAGTTTAAACTGGCTATCTGGACAAGGCTCTGTGTTGGAAAGAAAGAGGAAGAAAGACTTAAAAGTATTTTGGGTTATGGCTACAGCAGTCAGTAATATTAGAGATGGTTGTGGAAGGAGGAGTTGGTTGGGCACGCACACTGAACGATGAAGCTGAAACTTGTCAAAGTGAAGTTTTGGGTGGAGAATTAGTTGTAGCAGTACATCTGTATTAACCTGGGAAAAAGGAGGCTCAGGGAAGACCTTCTCGCTACCTACAACCACCTGAAAGGAGGGTGGATGTCAGTCTCTTCTCCCAGGTAACAAGTGACAGGATAAGAAATGGCCTCAAGTTGCACCGGCAGAGGTTTAGGTTGAATATTAGGGAAAATTTCTTCACTGAAAGGGCTGTTCAGCCCTGGCACAGGCTGCCCAGAGCAGTGGTGGAGTCACCACCCCTGTAAGTGTTCAAGAAGACCTGGAGATATGGCACTTGAGGACATGGTATATTGGTGAACATGGTGGTAGTGCTCGGTTAATTGTTGGACTTGGTGATGTTAAAGGTCTTTTCCAACATCTTCTATGATTTAATGATTTACTACAGGCACACAATCAGAGAAGCAGATCATTAGGATATTTTTAGGCGCCATAACAAGTGTCTGGGGAAGAGGGGGTTACATTTGTGGGTATATAATATCAGTGTAATGAGCAGTTTTCTGTATTGCAGGCAGAGAACTAATTCTCTGCTACTTCAGAACCCATTTTGGGAATGATTACCATTGCATAACACAGGGTAAGGAGGGTTTTTGAACCCACTATGTAATAGCCTACTTGCATTGCTGGAATTGCTCCAGAATAACTTAAACTGTAGGGCTGCCAGGCAGCCCCAGGAATGAAGATACATGGATGGTTGTGACAATATCAAAGCTCTGAAGTGACCTGAATGTTTTGATTCACTGTGAGCTTTCGTGAAAGGCAAATGATCAAGGCAAGGGACGGTGCCCTTCCCTCCTAAGTAGGTTCTGGAAGGAAGTTTTGGAATATTTTCCAGATATGAAGCACATAGGGAAATCTCCACCCTCTGTTATTGGGAAGATCAGATTCAGCAATCGCATTTGTCCATTTTGGACTTAAAATCTGTGAAACTAGTGATTAAATATGTTCTTTTGCTTGAGATGTGCTGCCTTGCTTGGCACACGCACACTTGGAACAGACTTTTTGAGAAAGAGAAGGTTTCAGGCAGTGCTGGACTCATGCCAGAAGGAAATGAGTAAGCTCCTACCTAGAAATAAGCAGAAGCATCTACACAAATGGTTTACCATTAAAATGGGGACATCTGGATTTTGTGAAAATAATCTGACCCAGGATATACAATTTAGCAGCACTCTTTTGGATTAATGTCTCGTGCATTTAGAAGTGTAAGGCAGTTCATTTTCTCAGTAAAGAGCAAGTGCTACCCGTTACATAAAGGACTCCTCCATGCTGTAGTGCTCACTTCCCCTGGGCTCGCTGCCCTTCCCACACTCACACATTGCTCTGCAGTGCCCTGTGTTCACAGCACACAGCAAATTAGATGGGCACTTAAATCAGCCTCTTAGCTGCTCTATTGTGCCTTGTGCAAGCAGATGTTCCCATCGTCTGGAATGCTTGGTGCTGTCTGGAGCTGCCAGCGTGCCTGCAGTGTGGATGTCAGCGAGGCTGTGCCCAGCGGGGTTATTTCGGGGAGAAGAGGGACCCAGTGGGCTTGAGCTCCTGTGGCAGGGAGGTGGCCAGGAGTGCTCATGGGCATCTCATCTGATTGTGGAGTCCAAATTTGCAGCATGGCCACACATCCCCTGGAAACCAGGGAATTCTGCCTGGGATTGGCGTGGCGTGGCACCTGCTGTCTGACTACAAACCACGTTGTGCAGAGAGAGAGGTGTGGTGCCCCAGCCTGGCCCTCGTACAAGGTATTGCCATTCCTCCCTGGACAGCCCGATGATCCGTTTTCTACACACTTTTGTAGATGATGATGACAGCCAGCGAGGTTGTCAGGTGGTTCTGACATTCTTTAATTCTGGAGCACGCTTCCTGAGGAGATTTGGCGCTCTTGGCTGAAGTTTTCTATTAACACCATCCTGGAATGCCTCCATCCTGCTTCAGTGGGTGCTTCCACTGCTGCACCTGCCTTTCCTGCAAGGGCTCAGGATTCGTGCTCCGGGAAGTGTTACCACACAGGATATCGGAGAAACTAGGTACAGCCTTTTACTTACGATAGGAAATAAAGACTTCGGAGAGAAGAGTCTCAATAGGAGGAAATAAAGCACCTGTTTTTATCCCGCGTCTCAGAGACTTCATAACTTTTACATTTTCTGGCTGAAATTGCTTAGCTAAGTCTATTGCTATATATTAATTCTCCTTTCACTAGTCCTAGTAGAATCACAGCACCTTTTTTAACTACAACATACATTTGTGTGTGTATTTACACACTTGTACAATTAGAGGACATGTGATGTTTATGCAAAAGTTGAGAAAATTGTAGAGCTGAAATGAGATGGCATATAAAGTTGCAAATTGTGAGGCTGGTCTAAGAGTTCTGCTGAGCTTAATAATTGTCTTTTATAAAGCCGTGAAGTGTGTTAATGATTTCTCTTAGCTGGTAAAGTGCCTTGCTGAGAAAATCAGATTTGCATATGTCTGGAGCTGCTTAACTTAACTGTGTTGCAAAATATACAAATAACACAGAGGTTTAAGAGGTGGTGCTGTGTTTTTAGAGGATGTTCTGGTAATTCACTTCAGAGCTGCTGAATCTACATCTAGGTAATGAATATGAGATCAGGAATCTGTTGCATTTAAATTTCCAAACTGTGTTGTCATCTTTTTATTCTGGCCAACTGGCCTTTCTTATTATCATTACGTCCTTTTTATAGATTTTATTATATCAAATAGATGGAGAATTATTTAAATACCTCTCTGTGCAAACTCTGGGCTTCAATGTTTATTTTTGAAAGGTGACTTTTAACTTTTTTCATCAAAAATGTATGGTCAGTGATAGGTCAGAGATGGCACATTATCAGTAATAAATTCCAGAACAAGGAATTCAAAGAAAAATTGAGCCTAATGTACTTTTTAGATGTGTGCAGAGGTGGTGCAGTGCTCTAGAAGAGGGAGTGGCAGGAGGTTATCTCTAAACCAGAGTGAAAAATGCACCTGTTTAAAATGCCAGGTCTCAGTACAGGTGTGAATCTGAATTGTATGTCCCTACACAGCTTGTCAACAACCAGGTAAATAAGAGAAGAATCAGGCCCTAGAGCTACTATTGGCAAAGGGTGATTCAGTGAAAGGACTGATCCTGTTAAATGAAAAGGCCTTTGTATATGGAATTACTCCCAAATGTAATTCATAGAACAATACATGCTATTCAAGTGTAGGAGTTTTTTTTAAAAAAAAAAAAAAAGAGAGAAAAGACAAAAAGGAAATAAATGAGCTGTTCAAAGGGTTCTTTTGTATCCCAGACTCGTGCTTTTCGGAGTAGTTCCCAGCTCACAAGATGTGTGAGGAGAGCAGAGAGGGCGGCAGGAAGAACAGAAAATTTTCCCCCGAGGTAGAGCAGCAGCTCCACAGGTGATGGCAGCGGTGAGGTCCCCGAGGCCCCGAGCACCTGCCCTGCCCTGGGCCACAGGGAGGGAATGAAGAAAGCAAAGTTCACTTCAGTGCCGAGGTGCAGCCTATGCCCATTTGTTATGTCCTTTATTAATTTTACTACGCCTTGAAAAATAAAAAGAAAAAGAAGGTGATCCTTGCCAGCTGTCCCGGTTTTGCAGCTTCGATCAAAGTGTCAGAGCTCTTGTGTGCCAGCAGGGTTGTGTCCGTGCTGCAGGGCTGGACCCAGTTTGGTCTCATTTGGGCTCTCCCAAGGCCCGAGTTCATGCTCCACTGTGTGAGGTGGGGTGAGTTTGTGTGCATTACATGTGCCCTTAAATACTGCAAAACAAGCTTATTGGCGTGGCTGATGTGTGAAACAAGGGAGGCCACACGTCTGGGGTGTGCAAGCAGTGGGGCTGGTTTTGTTGCCTGGGAAGAGTTCCTAGCTGAGGTTGGTTTTTCCAGAATTTCTGGAAGTTGTTACTAGATTCTCTGGATAATTCAGGCTGAAAGAGACATCAGGAGGTCAGCTAGCCTAACATTTTGATTGAAGTAGGATCAGCTGTGAGGTCAGGCCAGGTGACTCAGGGCTTTCCCCCAGCCTGGCTTTCAAAACCTCCAAAGCTGGTAGTTTCTTTGTCATGATAATGTTCCAATATATAAATTTACAAGTATCAATTTATACCCCTTTCATGTTTTCTCCTTGCCAGGTTCAGAGGCAGAAGTTTTTTGAAAAGCCAGAAATTTGACGGTACAATTTTTCATTTGTTTTTCTGGGGTTTTTTAAGGAAATCACATGAAATCTTAGGTCTGGATCACTTAAAATAATATCTACTTCAAATCCCATTGTGATAAGCCAGCTGGGTACCAAACACAAATTGCTGTTTACTACTGATACACAGTTTAAAAATAGCAAGAGGAAATTCCATCTCAGATGAAACTTCAAGGCCAGAAATCACTATTGTGATAATTTTGCTTGAATATCATGTAGCACCACTCACAGTTTGCCCAGGAGCTTGTGGTTGAACCAAAGCATGCATTTTAGAAGGACAGGTGGCTTTGTTGAAGTCCTTGGCATTGCTTTTAAAAGTGACACTGAAGGAACTTGACAGCTTTGGGATGTGGTAAACAATCAGCCTATAGACTAGAGTGGACTGAAACCAGTAAATATGATACATAAGGAAATTTTTTAATCAATTTAGACCTGGAAGTGCTGAGTGGCCTCGGCAGAACTTGTAGGCGTGTTCGCTCTGCCTGTGATCTGCATTCCCCTCTGCAGTTGCACTGAGAGCTGTCTGTAAAAATACAGATTTCCTGGTGTTTTACCGGGAGACTATCAGAAATACATTATAAACGTTTCTTTCTTTTGGTTTCTATCTTCAAAAACACGTGTATACACACGGGATTTTTCTTGAGAGACCTGTTGCCTAATGAAAGCAGCGCCATCTGGCTTTGTCTTTCTCCTGTTCACCAAATATTTGGTGCAATATGTTAAAAAAAAACTCCAATACAACCAGTTTATTAGCACCATGTTGCCATGTTTTCACTCCACTAGCTGCTTATACTTGCAAATATTTCCCGTTGCTGACTTTTCTTCTTTTATTTGCTTGAGTGACTCTTGTGTTCTCATTAAATCTTGATGGTTGCACCATTTATGAGGAATCTTCTCTGACTTAGAATTTAATAATCATGGACATAGGACATAGGACATAAAATACATACAAAAGCTATCAGGAATATCATAATGTCAGTTTTATAGGCCATGGATTTAATAACATCTTTGTATTTACAGGGTATTTGTTGTAATTCATTCCTGCCTGTTTTCATTAAAGCTTTGTAGGAATTTACATGGAATGTAAGTTTAAGGTAACTGCCCTATTAAGATGCATATTTTAGTTTTTAAACTTTGCTGTGGCACTTTCTGCTGTTGCCAAACTGTGCTGCCAACATCTCTGTTTAATGCTCCCATTACTCATGGGAAGGTCCAGTGTCACTGAAATACTGAGGTGTGGAGGAAATTACCCAGCGATTAACAGTGTTTAGACCCACAAATGCGATTTTTAAAACCCCCGTCTAGCTGGAAATTGAAATCAATAGTTGTGCTTCTAACTAAAGAACTGCTCACATTGAGCATCTTAATGCTGAAGCTGCCTGAAAGCTGAGCAGTGTTAATGCACCTCCCTGGGGGTCTGAGGATGGAGCTGCTCCCGCTCCACCCCAGGGAAGGGCCAATTTGTGTTGAGGACCGAGGTCCCTCTGATCTTCAGGGGGAAGATGTGACTTAACTTTAAAACATAGGCCTTAGAGGAGGCAAGTTGGTAGTTCCAGATAAAAATTTGGGGTTACGCCCAGAAGTGGGAGGTCCAAGGTCTCAGCCCAGCATGGAGCTGCTCGGTGGATGGTTTGGGGAGCACAGGGAAGGCCAATTAAAAATTACTTTTTTGCTGATCCAGCAAATTTTTCCAGGAGTGGTGACACGACCTCAGTGTGAGAGGTGCTGAGCACGGTGACAAAGCCGCGGTTACGGCGTTTGGGGCGCGGGGCTGAACCACTCCTGTTGGGAGAAGAATTATCTGAGTACTCGGCAGGTGGACTGCTGCAGTTTATTAAGGGAAACACAATTGCTTCATCGTTTTAGAGTAAAGAGTTTTACCTGTCTCTGCAGGGGGTAAAAAAAGTCATTCTAGGCTGTGGAACTTCAGTGAAACGGAGTGACTTACGCTGTCTGAGGATAGAAGGAGAAAAAGTTGCTGCCTCGAAATGTTGGCAAGCCAGGCACACCAATGAGAGTGAGCCCCAGAGGAGGTCTGGAACGCTGGCTATGTCAAACCCCGCTGTGATAGACCAACCAGGTACCGACGCAGAACGCCCTGGTTTGCTTTGGGATCGGCTGTTGCAGGATGAAGCGCTGCTGAATGCAAGTTCTGTGCTGGATCAGGTTCCTAAGGGAGCTTCCAGTGACTAAACACAGGCCACTTCCATGCTGGGAGCAGGATCCAGCTGTGCTCTTATTCACTGCTGGCCTCCAAGGTCTCGGGGAAGACTGGGCTAAAGGATGCAGGCAGAATTTAACCCTTTGGGCTGGAGCTGTCTCTGCTGTAGGACAGTATGTGGATCACTCTGCAGTGCTGCTGGCTGCCAGGAGGGCGAACTGCGAGGCTCTAAGTCAGTGTGATGGGTTGTAAAAGGGTTATGATTCAAGGGGAAATCATTAGTCCCTTCTGAGGATTTCCTTCCTGAGCACCACCAAAACATTTTTCTGACCTCCTAAGTAGGCAGGAGGATTGAGATATGAATTTGTCTTTCTCCCTGCCATTGCTTTTCTGCAGGATTATAATGCAAACCAGAGATAATCAATGACTGAGAGACAGGAAACATCCTAATGCCGGGGCCAGGGCAGCTGTGGTTTGGATGTTGTTGTGTGCTGCATCTCTAGGCATTTGGGTTTTATTTCAAAAGAGAAACTCTAATGGTAATGTTTAAGAGTAATGGATGCTTATACCACCTCACTGGGCATTCTCAGAACCTTCATAAATGCATTGCTACTACAGGCTCACAATACAGAACAGCAGTTCTGAAAAGCTTAAAAAAACCCAAAAGTTTGACCAAGACAGAAATTGCCACCTCCACATTTTTCAGGAAGGAAACCACAAAATCTCAGCCTAGCCTAGAAATGCCGCATTTTTCATATCGGTGGCCTAAAAAAGATGAACGAGGAAGAGAAGAAAGAAATGTGTGTGTAGATTCCTTAGCCTGGCAGCACCATGTTCCATGTCACTGTGTTCTAAAGCCCTGGTTCATGGGTGGTGTAAATATTGAAATTATTGCAATTATGGTTAATCTCTTTCTTGACAAGTAACATTGCAGATTTCCATGGCAGATGCTTCTTCAATGGTGCTGGCTGGATGGGAAGTGAGACATTAATACCTTGAACATAGACCTTCTTCAAGAACTGCTGTCAGGAGAAATGCAAAATTCGGGAAATAAAACTGCTCTGCTGTACTTAATTGCTACTGGTCGCTCACTTACCTCCTAAAAACACATTTCTCTCAAGCCTAGCACACCTGGCATGAGGGTGGAAAGCTTTAAACTGGGGTCGTTTTCCAAACCACCTGACTGAAAATACTGTAGGAAAACTAAATTTAACTCAAGACAGCTTCAGCTCTGAGACCTTTATGTCAGATCCATTGGCAGTATCAAAGCCCACACGATTCAGACACCAAGGTGGACTTTAAAATCCTGGTTCCAAAAAGCAGTGATTTTTTAAAAATATTCTTAACCGTTTTTCAGACTAGACATAGTCAAGTGCATTTTTATTCATTATGGTGGAGGTTTAAAAGCAGCTATGTAATAGGATAAAATAAGAGGTCTCTGTATGAGCTAGCACGTGACAAGATCCACCATGTTCTATTCTTCCAGAACAGCAAGGTCCTTGGGAAAAGAAATGAGATATTTATTCCATTTTCATTGAGAGGTGGGACCAATGCGGCTTTCCAGGAATTGAAGGGTTTTTTTGTAAA
Organism: Cephalopterus ornatus; assembly: GCA_013396775.1. Lineage (NCBI taxonomy): Eukaryota > Metazoa > Chordata > Aves > Passeriformes > Cotingidae > Cephalopterus > Cephalopterus ornatus. The sequence continues at coordinate 347,053 of VZRE01014200.1, forward strand.
CTTAGGGCAAAATCTGGAGGTAAGTTCACGATGTAAATCCTCCCCACACTCCCAAAACCCTGCCACTGGGTGGTATTTACCCAAGTTGTAGAGAAAACAATGCAAAATGGAGATTGCACTGTTATATGGGATGGATTATGGGAAACCAACATCTAGGATTCTATTATTGTTATTAAAACAGCTCCAGTTTATGAAAGGAAATTTAATCCAGTAAGTGTATACAAAGCTTGCCTGTCAGTTTATCTGACTATCTACCCCACAATATGGTTTCTCCTTTTTTCCCCCCTTTTTTTTTTTTTTTTAATAAATCTGTCAAAAGCAAAAGGACAGGGTTTCTTTGGTCAGTGGTCTGAGTCATTTTGTTCTGATGCTGCTCAGAGCACAAAATACATGCTTATGTTACCATGTAGTAGTAATGATCCCAAGAAAATATTTGCTTTGCTTTTAAGCAGTGTGTCTCACTGTAAACAGCATTACTCTCCATTCAGGAAATTAATTGGAAGTATAATTAAGGACAGTAACAAAAGGCTTGGGAAAAAACCCAGCCCCACAGAGCCAAACCAGCACAAATTAACCAACCAAGAGCATGCTGCAGTTCCTTAACCTGCTTTGGTTCTTCGAGAGGATTTGAAAATGGCTGGTGTGTTTAACTCACATTTTTCACAAAGCTTTTAACAAAGGTATCTTGAGTAATTGGAGGAAGAGGCCCTGTCACATCACGAGCCAAACCCTGGCTGAGCAGCTGCAAACAAAGAAACTCATCAAAGTGTTTCTGTGGGTAATACTGAGTCAGAGCTGAGGTCCAGGATTTCTGGCCTTTTGGGAAGGCTGTGGGGGGAGCCGCTGCCTCTCTGCCGAGGGAGAATTTTGCACACCCCTGGGGCTGGGAGCAGGTGCTGGTGCAGAGCACAGGAGTGAGCTGTGCCGGGGGTGCAAGGCTTTCCCCCAGCAGGACCTTTCATGCCGTCACCTCGGATGGGCTGTGGAGAGCCAGGACAATCAGCTGCCTGTGTGCAGAGGCCATCGGATACCCCGGTAATTCTGTCCTCCAAGGAGCCTGGGTCTGCACGGAAACAAGAAAGCTGTTCTCAGTGCTTCCCGCTCAACTTAGAAGCCAAAAAATGGTGAAACATGCCTTCAGAAATTATTCAAAGGACACAAAAGGCTTCTTAATAAAGGTAAATCAGGCCTTTGAGGTAAACCAGACATTTGAGGATACTTTGGATTAGTCTTTCAAAGTATGATTCTAGCATACAGTCGTAGCCTTTTGAACAGGCTTTCCTGTTATGCAACTGAATTCAAAAAAGGAGAGTAAGATTAAAAAAGTATTCTATCTCTCCATGGATATGTTCAGGTTTAGCTTTTCTAGGTCTCACTGTTTCAGTTTATACAGAGTCTGTAGCTGTGAGTTTCTCTTCTTAGCTGGTAGTCTTTTGTAGGAATAACATACACCGGCAGGAGGGAGAAGCAGAATAAAAATATACTGGCTGTATCAAACATCCCATTGACCTTCAGAGCCTGAGAGGGGAAAAAACTTATTTGAAGTCTGTATTGCTATGGGGTTTTGTTGGGGTGGTTTTGGTTGGGATTTTTGTTTGTTTGTTTGTTGGGGTTTTTTAAGGTGATGGTACTTCAGTAGAGCACTCATCTCCCTTTCTCCATCTCCCTCCTTTTCACTCGCTGTTTTGCCTGCTCCATCCTCCCGTGCTGTCTTCCCTCTTCCCAGTGTTTTAACATCTCGTTGATCCTCTGGAGCATATCCAACAGTTCCCCTGTATGTGCAGAGAGAACAATTCCTTTTTGTAGGCTCTGTGCAAGTGTTTCTGTCACTGCTCTTTGAGCACACGTGCTAGCTTACCATGCAGGGCAGAATTCCTTATTCCTTACAAAAAACTTGCTGTTTCAAGACGAGGGAGCTGTAGATTGAGGTGGGAGCAGCAGGTCTGTGGGTACATGGGCTGTGCTGCAGCCCTGCATGCAGACTTGGTTGTGTTTGGTCCATCTGCCTTGCACAGTAAGGATTTTTATCACTTTGTGGCAAGCAGCATAACCTTTATCAAAGCACCACCAGTGATGACTTTTCTAGTATCACCGTTCCTGTGGAAAGATCCATTGTATTAAAATAGGGTATGACAATGCTTACTGCTGCCAGCATGTGTGTCACATTCTCTCTGACGCTGGTAAATACAGCCATTTTAGTATACAAATGAAAAATGGGAGTGAATAAACACAACCTGAAAGCAGCATTACAGCTCTCTGCATTCCTCCCTGTTTGTTCATATATATGCTGAGATAGCAATGCACCATGGAAGGCACAGGTACAACGGGTGGAGGGCAGCAGTGAACACTCCCTTCTTTGATTCTGAAACACTGATTGATGTAGTTGATGTCAGGATCTGTGTAGAGGTGGCTGCATCCCCCTTTGGATAGGCACCAAAATGCATTACAGGATGATAATGGCCAATTCTGCTAACTCTGCTGCTTGTCTAACAGAATGTGACTAGGATGGTCCACGGGGACAGTGCTTCAATATGGAAAGTTCTAAGTGTCCTCCTAAAGGTGACAAGGGCAACTCAGAGAGAGGGGGTCTCTGTGCAGAATGTAAATGAAGTTAAATGAACACCTACAGCCAAACACCTTCGTGTGTGCTCTCCTCTGCCAGTGCTTTCCTTCCCTCCTTGCTGCGGGAGACTCCACAGGTTCCGACCCCAGCTGCAAAGGTGACCTTTGGTTTCAGGGAAGAGCTTTTTCTGCTGAGGTGTAGGCTGCAAGGGTAAAGATCTCCTCCTTGCAGAGCTTTTCTAACCTCACCACTGACAGACAAGGTCAGAGGCAAATAGTCAAGGGGTTTCTGTGCTTAGACTGGAAGTGTAGGAGGCATTAGTGCAGGTGCATTGTGGATTGCTGGGAGCCCTCCTGCAGGGAATGACTACCATCCTCAGGAAATCTAATCTGTCACATAAAATTGAAAAGCCTTTGATTCAGACAAAGGTTAGGTGTGTTACTCATCATTCTACATCTGAGGTTTGAAATAAGCTTGGTAAAACCCCGGTGCTCCTGTGAGCATTTTTCAGCTCTGGGTAAATGCAAGGTCCAGGGAACTACACACTGCAAGTCTTTGGAAGAGATGAGGAAATAACTCTTGGGCAGATTCAGGTTGTCAATTAAAATTTAATTATAGCCTTTGGCAATATGAGAGCAAAGGTTAGGTCTGAAGCCTTTGTGCAGTCCTATAAATAAATTAAAGCCATTAGGTGCATTGGTCATCATTTACAAGACAGCTTTTGCCAGTAAACACAGTCACATCGTGTATGAGACCGTGGAGTTGTGAGTACAACCATGCAATGACAGAAAAGGAAAAATTGGCTTCCACTGCAAGTTTAATACAGTAAATATGGGTAGTGAGTGAATAAAGATGAGAGAGAGGGTTGATTATAATTTGAAGTAGCAGATTACTTACCTGCACTGGTTATTGCTCTGCACAAGGATCAGGGTGGTGGAGGTGAGAGAGTCAGCGCAGGGTTCTCTCAGGCCCTTGATAAGAAAGGCCTGACAACAAATGGCTGAATAAGATAACTGCTCTAATAGGATGGAATAACAAGAGGAGCATGAGTAGCAAGTCAATCTTACCTCCCTTTGGGTGCTGGGTACCCCACATTCACGCGTCTCTGGACAGAGTCTGGACTGACTTTCCCCAGTGCACTGTGCTGGGCAGAACCGATGCTGTCTGCAGAGAGAAGCCCTTTCAGTCAATCCAGCTGAGATGTAATTTACCTAAAGGGAAAAACATCTGTTCCTAAAGGATGATCTCATGAGAACGTTTTGCTGGGCTTTCAGACAGCGCAAGGCAGGTGAGTGGCACTGTGGTGGCCCCGCGTGGGAGCTGCCCACGTGCCCCCTGTTACACCACACTCACTGGGATTGTCCTGCAGTTCTGGGGTCTGAGTGTGTGACGTGGAGCCAGGAGCCACGAGGGGTGTGGAGCCCAGCACACCCCTGGGCCTGCCTGCCTTCAGCTGTCCTGGGGAGTGCCAGCTCCCAGACATGCCCATCTCTGTCAGGATCAGCGTTCCGCCCTTGATCCATATGCAGTTTACCTTTCTCAAACGTGGCGTAAGTTCGGATGGCATAAATAACATACAGACTTCTCCAACCAGCGCTGGGAGGTCCAGCAGAGCACAGCATCAGGGACCCCTCAAACACCATGTCCTCTGCAAGGCTCCTGGCACAGCCGCAGTGTGCCAGCCCCAGCTCAGAATACAGCCCACCACCTTCTGTTTAACATCAGAGCTCTGAAGCCTACCCACCTTACCCAACCTTTCAGGAAAGACAGGCGTGGAGGAAACCTAAAATAGGACTGAATTCCCCCAAAAGCCAGCAGAAGATGTAAAGAGATGGTAGGTGTGGGTAATAGGAGCGTTTCTCCCAAGAGCATCCAGCCCCAGGCAGCTTGTTGCTAGGCAGAGGCACAAAGGATGTGTAATAACGCTCCAAAGAGGAGTCTGTACATTTGATTTTTAGAAAGCAGCTGAATTTCGGTTGAGACATTTACATATTTAGTTTGTCTAGCTAGTGTTTGATATTAATTTTAAAAGCACTCTGTAATTTGCCTTGCTGACTGTTGTGTTTTAACTATGGCACAATTCTAACGCCACCCATTAAATTTTTTTCCCCTCTGCAATTAAGTTCTGCAAAATCAGGTTTCCAGGGTGGGGTTTTTTTTTCAAATTTCATGAAGAAAATTGCCTTGAGTACGATTACTGTGCCTTGGTTTTTTGTTCATCCCCTTGCACAGTTAAACATGTGGTATTAAAATGCAATAGCAGTAATATCATGGAGCTGCAATTACATTATGGAATCATTATCTCCATGGAACGATGGGACTTGAGGGACACACCGGAGTACAGGTTTCTGTAAAAGCATCTAGAGGTTATGATGATGCCTCTCTAGGCATGCCTTGAGGCTTCTGCAATGCTCTTAGACTGAATGCATAATGATAATAAAACCTGAAAAGTAGCTTTTCCTTAAAGTTTTAAGCAATTTGACTTTTTTGGAGCTGTTAATAGCTGGAAGGTTTGAACTGTTGAGAGAGTTAATCAATACCTACACCTGTGTGTGTACCCTGTATTTACACACATGTACAGACAACATCTCTGTGTATGTGGGTGCCCACGTAAATCCAGCTGGAATATAAGACCTGTTCAGTGCTTGGATATCAAGGGATTTCTTTTTCTTTCACTTTTTTCAGCAAAAGAGAGGATATGATAAAACCTTAAAGCTGGCCTTTCCCATTGGCCTTGCTGGAGGTAGAATTCTAAACCTGGGATTTTAACCCTCAGGCCAAGGGAAATAAAAAAAGAATTCAGAAATCTAAAGTTCAAATAGGAGAACATTCTTTAAAATCAAGAGTGTTGTGTGTGTGTGTGTGTATGTGAGGGTTCCAAGCCCACCCTAGTACAACAGGGTCATAAAAAGAGGGTAAAACTTTAGCATCCTTTCTGGCAAATTTTTGTCCTCTTTATAGGAGATCTGAATGCAGCTGATGATGTAGAACGTTCAGCACATGCTAAATGTGCCTTATTTCCTTGATAACAGGTGGTTTGTTGCTTGCTGTAGTACAGCTGGATATCCCACGTAAATGGGCAGAAAGAAAGAGATTGCATTTGGATAGAAAATTAACAGCAATAATTATGAAATCAATGTAGGAACTTGTTTTCATTAAAAAAAGAACTAATTGGACACAAAAATTAACTGCCCATAATAGTATGAGTCATATTAATTCAGATATCTCCAGGCAGTTCTACAGAGATGGCTTCAGCCTTTACATTGCTGAGGACTCAGTCAGTCAGTTCTGGCAGGCAGCTAAGAAGGGAATAGATTATTTTGCCACAGAATGAAATTATTGGAGTAATGTTAATATTATTGCTTATTTATAAAGAAAAAAAAAAAAGTAGTCATCTCCGTGTAGAAAAAGCCCAAAACTGATCTCAGCTGCCAGACAAAACAGGGCCACAGGGCAGCTCATGACAAAAGGACTTAGGAGCGAGTCTGTGCCTTGCCAGCAGTATTTGCCTGGGGAATGGGTATGTTGGGGTTGCTGCTGCTTTTTCCTGCTTTACAACCTTCCCTGAGGGTGATTAAAGACCTGGTTAATGCCTCAGGCTGTGGTAGGGGCGAGGCTCTTTCCCCAGTGTTGCACTGATTTCCCTCCACATCCATTTCCACATTCACCAGTTCATCATCAGGCAGGGCAAAGCAGCCAGGAATGCTGCTGGGAATGGGGTCAGCAAGCGGCCACAGGTAACTGCCCCTCCACTTCCAGCTCAGGCTGCTCCTGGCTGGGTGTATTTACATAAAAATGCACATATGTGCATTTATGCACATACTTATACAAGTGCTGTCCACAGCTCTTTAGCTTGAATTAAGGCTTTTTTGTGTCTCCTTTTGAACTATTGAACTGCTGAAGGAAACACTTGATGGTTGATGGCTTTATATTTATGTGATGTGTTTGCTTGGCATCTTTGTAATTTTGCTGATAAATGAGCTTGTCAGCATGTAAGCAGCAACGGTCTGCATTAAGCTGCTCTAAGTCCTGAAAAATGATGCCAGGAAAGCGTAGTTGTTCTATATTATTATGTGATTCGCTTCTGAGGGGGAGTTTCAAGCAATCATTCCATTATAATAGACAGCAGTAGGATGGAAAATTTTGGTTTGTTGTAGCCTTGGACTCTTAAAGGTATGATTAAAAATATTGGTATTAACAAAAGAAGGAACAATGTAAGGTCTTTACAGGTGGAAAGGCAGGAAACAATTTACCATCTCCTAATAACTGTTCTGAAACTGAACCATTTATTTATTCCACAGCTCTTTTAGAAAACCCATTGCAAGGACACAGCCCAGCATGTGTGAAAGGTTGTGGATGCTGGGAGGGGGAATCCCCAACTGCCAGAGAAAAGCATATCTTCATATCCTTAGAAAGGGCAAGAAGGACAATCCAGGGAAATCAGGCTAGTCAGCCTCACTTCTGCTTAGAAAAATCATGGAGCAAGTCTTCTTGAAATCTGTATCTGGGCAGAGGATGAAGAAGGAGGCAATTTGGAATAGCCAGTTCAGAGGTGGGGGTCGGCCTCTCCTCCCATGCAGCAAGCAATAGGACAAGGGGAAATGGCCTCAGGTTATGCCAGGGTAGGCTCAGGGTGGATATTAGGAACAATTTATTGACTGATAGAGTGGTTAAGCATTGGCACAGGCTGCCCAGGGCAGTAGTGGAGTCACCATCCCTGGAAGTGTTCAAAAAACGAGTAGACGTGGCAGTTGGTGATGTGGTTTAGTGGCCCCGGTGGGATTCAGTTGAAGGTTGGACTTGATGATCTTGGAGGTCTTTTCCAACCTTAATGTGATTCTATGATTACAAGTTGAGAAGGTGGAAGTCAAGGTTGCAACTTTGCGACTGAAGCAAACAGGAGTCTGAAAGCTCTGCCTGTACCAGCTCTTCTGCACAACCCATTTCCATCCTCTCAGCCACTGGGTGAACCCCTGGTGCTGTGCTGCTCCTGGGCAGCCTGTTCCAATACTTGACCACTCTTTTGGTGAAGAAATGTCATGTTTGGCTCTTCTCTCCCACTGCTGGGGAGTTGGGCAAAAAAAATAACCCAGAGCATGCTGCTGTTGTTTTTTTGTGCGTGTCTGGAATAACACTGCTCCTTGCAATCTTTGTGATACGTTGCTGAGAACTCAGGCCCAAACCGCTTCTGCAGTTGAACATATGATGTGCTGTGACATCCTGAGCTTACAGTGATCTCATGCAGGTGCAGACAACTGTGCCAGGGGTAAAAATGGTCTTTTCAAATGTGGTTTTATTGGCAGTTCCCCCGCTGACTGCTCAGATCACCAGCACGCCCAGCATTGCTGGAGCATGTGGCTGTTCACAGCCAGCCCAGCTCGATGGATCTCGTGCACCACTCAAACATCAGCCCTGTGTCCAACATGCTCACCTCTCCCACCACCCCTTGGGTTTGCAGGTATGTTTTGTGCCCAGTGTGGACACTCTGCAGCTGCAGCAGCAGGCTGGCAGCTGGGGGAAGTCATCACACTCCATGCACCACCTGGGCCTGTGCTGTGATTTGTAGTTCTGGAGGGATTCAAGGAGCCTCGAAGTGTTTAGGCTTCTTGTTTTTAATTATCATTATTACTATCAGCCAAGCAGTTAAATATATATATGTTTAAAGCGGTTTTTTAGCCTTGTCTAGTGAGTCATGCTCTCAGTGAAACATGATCTGTAATTATGTTCTCTCTTGGTTTTCACAGTATCTAAGCATTCCTGTTACATTTGTCTGAAGCTTGTACTGTTTCTTCCACCTCTTTTTAATTTTTATTTTAAGCCTATGACTAAGAGAAACAACTTAAAAACCCATCAGAGTGTTGTCCTTGATGATGTGCTCGTCAGAGAACAGCTCGTAACACTCTCCTACGAGTGGGATTATTGGGAATCTTTAAAGCTCAACTGACAGAAACCAACCAAGCAAGGGAATTAGCCTGATCTCTGAGATACAAGAAATCCCTTTCTGCGTTTGCCAAAACAGGATAAAAAGGACCATTGTTGGTGTGAGGGAAGGATCCTCCACTGGCCCTGGCCACTGGCCTACATTGTGAGTCGTGGATTATGCACCACTGGAGGTCTGTTAAAAACAAGCTGGAACAACATGTAACTTGGCAGGAGCGGTGTGTGCTCCGAGGATCCCATTGGGCTGGGCTGGATGACCTCTCCGAAGTGCTTTTTTATCCCTGCTACTCCAATAGAGTTGTCTTTTTCCCTTGCTTGACAGGCGATACAAATGTAAATGCCCGTGCGTAGCTTAGCAACGTCTCCAACTAGTTCTAAAGTTTTGCCCCCAAAAGTCATTTTTTCTGTCTTTGTCTGTGAGAAAACAGAGACGTGGAGGTTGGCTCAGACCCCAGGGGAAGGCTGCGGCGCTGGCGAGGACACACAGCTCCGGTGGGAGCACGGAGGAGGAAAGCTCATGTGCTGTTCCCATGGCTCTGTGCTCCAAAGACCCCAGACCCCACGCTCCAAGCTTGGAGACCGGTTGGAGAACACTTGGGAGACCTGTCAAGGGGTCTTGGAATGCAGGACACACAAAGAGAAGACAAAGGTACACAGCTGGGCTCCAGGAGGATGCTCCATCTGTTTAAATTCCTTTTGAACCTCTCATTTAAAAACTTTCAAAGGGTTGATCCAGATCGGAGAAATTAACCTGAGTTCAGGCCTCTAGGAATGCCTGGTGCAATTCTTTAAATCTGTCCCATGCCTTTGAAACCTTTTGAGTTTGCACGAAAGATGGCATGTGTCTGGCTTTAAGAAACGGTAAGGAGAAACTTGCATCAAAATTTGCCCTAATTCAATGTACAGCCCTTTGGATTCTTAGAATGATAGATCCATCTAGAGCTGGGTGGGGCCTTAATTTGCTCGGGAAATGTAGCACCTGCAGTGGTGGATGCTGTGCTGTTGCAGCAGTGGCTTGTTCAATACATTCTGACTGACTTGAATGGACCCTAAAAAGTTATGGTGCATCAGGATCTATGATCCAAATGCTTTTTCCTTTTCCCTTTTTTGGGGGATTTTTTTTTTTTCCTCCAAGCAGATGGATCAGGTCCAGTCCTTGTCTGGGCAGGGTCGGAATGTAGCAAGATCACTGCTCTCTTCTTCCCTTCTGAGGCAATTTAACCCGCAAAAGGTGTTTCTCTTAAGCAATGTTCAACTGGTAACTATCCAACAGGGGTTTTATCCAGAAGTTGTTACATTCCTTGATTATTTGAATCATTTGGAGTACTGTGGAAATGTCACAGCATTCAGTGAAAAGTGCTGACAGCTTTTCATATCCTTCCTGGGGTATCCCATTGTTGTTAAAAATGCAGTCAGCGTAAAATAATGTAATGAAAACAGGCAGAAATTCTCTCTCCCTCTCTCTTCTAAAAATAGCAAAAAAAAAATCCTTACTTAGTTTTCAATAAAGACAGCTTTGCTTTACTATCTTGTGCATACTAATACAGTTTGCTTTTAATAATAAAGAAGAGAATATTCTTAAAATTGACTCTATCAGCAGTTAACTGGTTACTGGCATGATGTTTGGCTTGGTATTATTGGTTACAACTGTGACAAAAGACATAGAATCATAAAATCACAGAATGGTTTGGGTTGGAAGGGGCCTTAAACATCATTTAGTTCCAACCTCCATCTTCATTTTCAGCCCAAGTCACAGAACTGTGCAACCATTACCATCAAACTGTGATTTTTTTGATATTATATATATATATATTTATATATAATATAGACAAGATTATCCGTATTTGTATTTGGATATTTTTTTCCTATCGTTTTTTTTAACGGGGTTTTCCAGGTCTGTGTCAGATTCTGTGCAAGTATCCCAGCACCCAGAAGAGGCAAGGGAGCTGAGGTGTGAACCATGTATGTGACACACGTGCCACTCCACACACACAGCACCCTCATCTGACGTGAAGATGTCCTACCCAGCTGTTTTATGTCTTGCCCTCAGGACATGTTGAAGGGAGCATGCAGGGAGAGGAAGCACAGCTCCCTGAAATATCCTCCAGCCAGGCTTCCCTCACAGCTTAGCCATGATGTATGACAGGGATTGCTCCCTGATAACCTGGTCCATTAAACCTTGCCATTGCGTTGCCATGTGCAAGGAAGGAAGAGTCTCTTTTACTGCAGAGAGGAGATCTGATGAAAGCGAACATGAGTTATGAATAGAGTCGCCTGCCAACGAAGCCCTAATGAAAACATACAGCAAGCTGGAGAACTATTGGGAGCAGGAGGCTGTTGAAAGTGTGGTGCACTATGTACTGTATTTGTGTTATGGGCATCAGGAATTGTTTTTGGACGGTGTGAGTCCTTATCCACCCGAAAACAACAGCCCTCCGCAGTCGCACTCCAACCATCTCTCTTTGGTAAGGTATGTCCTCTCTGACAGCAGAAATAATGCCCCAGTAAAAAGCTTGACCAAAGCTTTTTTAACTCCACATGAGTGTTTCCCTGCTGCTTTTCCTTGTTTTTCCCTACCTGAAACTGTTCTTAACTGCTGTTACGTTCATTAACTTCACCTGCAGAATGAGCAGCTGGAATTAGCCTGTTTCCCTACAAAGTGTCTAAACCTGGCAGAAGTGTTTGCCAGACCTGATGCATCTTCCCATAGCTGCTGGTTCATGGGAGTAAGGAACCAGTTAGTCACCGAGGGTCAGAGCCTGCTTCAAGCAGTCCATCCACCTCCTGCACACTGCTGTGGGGAGGCTGGATCAGTGAAGGATACAGGATTGACAGGAATCCAGGTAGCCTTTCCTTTCTGTTGTTTCATGGTGAGAAACTGCAAATTATTTCACAAGGGTGCAGGTCTGACAGTGTGGGTTCTCATGCTTGTTTTTATTATAGCTGTTAAGGTCTTGGGTGTCTCAAAATACTATTTGCTTTAATGAGGAAAATGTCTCTGTTGTTCAGCTGGGAGCTTCCTCTGTGCAATGTGTTTTCACCAGAGAAGGTGTTTGAACCACCCAAGTGGAAAATGTAAAGAAAGACCCTCTAACAAAAGGACAAGGCACCTTTGCCTAGTTCCAGCTGGTTGCCTGGACGGTGGGACCTGGGCAAAGGGAATTCTGTGTCTGGTGGGAATGGCTGTGCCTGCTGCCAGGGAGAGCAGTCCATCTGAAGTGTCCTTGAGATTTCAGCAGTTTAAGGAAGATGACCTGTGTGATTATTGTTATATATTTCTGTTTCCATTGCGGGGGGGGGGGGTCAAAACCAGCTTCCAGAAATAATGGGAAAGAATGAACTAGCTCCCTGAACTTCAGAGTACATCTTGGTCTGTTCTGCAGGGAAGTTTAGTTGTTAATTTATTCAGATCAATTCACCTACCTCCAGCTGTCTTAAAATGCTTTCAGAAGAAGGGGAATATTCATTCTAACAAAAATAGTACACTCCAAAGCTATAAAATTAAGGCTGGTTACTAATTATTCTCATCTGTGTAACAGAAGAAATTACAGAAGGCATTAAAGCAAAGAGGGCAAGGAAATAAATGTGAATGACTCATATCGCAGTTTTCAAGGAGAAATTTAGTTAAAAGATAGAACCTGAAGATTTCAGATGAACCTAACCAACCAAGCCACACTATAGATAAAATTTAAGGCCGATAAAAAGAACCCACAATGGAAAAGAAACTTGAAGCATCTGTAAACATGCCGGGATGAAATTAAAGGAAGCTGATCAGAGTGTGGCCACGTCATAAAATGTGAGAAGATAGATAATGATCCAGATAAATGCCATGGCAAATGTAACCACGTCCTTTTGGAGATCCACAGCGCAGCCTCACCTGCAGCACAACATTCAGTTCTGTTCGCAGAAGGATTTTTAAAATAAAAGCTACTGAGAGAAGCAGGTAAGAGGTAAGCCAGACAAATGGCAGGCAGGGAGTGTGCAGGTAAGAGGGGATGTGCTCAGAGACCTGAAGAGAAATCTTGCACTTCTGTGTACTTTTAACACAGGAGCAAGTGTTTTAAATCAAAAGGCATAAAATCTGATGTATTGAAAAGGCAATACACAGTTTCACTGAGGAGCCACTTGTCTTCAGGTGCTGCCTGTTTGCTGTACAAATGTATTAGGGACTAGAAAAGATGCAAAAAAAGCTTCATCTATAAAAATTGTTTGAGCTGCCGTAAATGATTGCCATCCTCAGAAATCTATTTCTTACATCAAGAGCAGACCCTGGGGAACTGCAAATGTACCAAAGGTTTGCTAGGCACCATATGGTGGTTATGAAAGAACCTAACACGGGCTTATTTTTGAGTCGGAAGAATGGAAGAGAGGAGGGCTAAATCTTGGAAAGCAGCATGTTCATGGTTATGAAACCCAATGTGGTAGACAAGGCTCAAGCCCTCGACACTTCAGCAACACTCGCTGCTTATCTATTTATAAGTCGTTCCGCTAGAGGGGCATTAATCAAATGAGAAAATACTCTTCTCCTCCAGCCTGGGAGTGAAGAAACTGTCACAACAAAAGAAAAGCAAATACAGTTATTTTAAGATGCTGGGAGAGGCATTAAATGCAGCCATGTACTTGCAGAAGGTTGTTGCCTTGGCTGCTGTCTCTCGTCCTGGGCTGCGAGAGCCGTCGCAGCCCAGCCTTGCCCCGGGCAGGCAGCTCTGCAGATCTCGTGTCGTCCTTTGATAAAACAAAGGCTGATAGTGCACAGCTACCTACAGAAATGCTGGCAAAGCATTTCAGAGAATGTTGATAAAAGCAGACTGAGTGCCTTTAGGACATCTGCCTCGCTGTGATCTCCTGCCCCGTGTCAGAGGGACACCGTGTGATGATTTTCTATGAAGCCATTAGTAGGTGTCTGAAGGAGGGCTGTGAAGGTGGTGAAGGGTCTGCAGGGGCCATACAAGGAGCAGCTGAGCTCACTAGATCTGTTCAGTCTGGAGAAGAGGAGACTGAGGTCAGACCTCACTGGGGTCTGCACTTCCCTTGGGAGGGGCAGTGAAGAGGCACCTCCAATCTCTGCTCTGTGTGAGAAGGGACATGACCCAGGGAATGACTGGAGCTGTGTCAGGGCAGGTTGAGGTTGGATCTCAGGAAAAGGTTCTTCCCCCAGAGGGTGGTTGGGCACTGACCAGGCTCCCCAGGGCAGTGGGCACAGCCCCAAGGCTGCCAGAGCTCCAGGAGGGTTTGGACAATGCTCTCAGGGACAGGGTGGGATTGTTGGGGTGTTCTGTGCAGGGCCAGGAGTTGGACTCTGTGGTCCTTCCAACTCAGGAGATTCTGTGCTTCTATGGTTTTACTGGTGCTGGCACTGTCCTTCTCCATGCCATTCCCAACAACTCTGCTCCCTTTGTTGCCCTTCCAACTCTGGGAATCCCCACAAGCTTCCATGTTTGGGAAGGATGGGGTTATGTGGTTTAACTGCCTGTACCCTGCTCAGCAGGACAGAACCCACTGGGGTTTTGGTTTTATGATGGGTAGAAATGCTACAAATCATCAGTGGTTTGCTCACAACATTCCTCTGATAAGCTCACACCCAGTTTGACACAACCCAGCTCCTCTGTGTGTTCCTTGTAGGAAAGAAAACTTCCAGGAATACTTCCAGGCTGGCTTTACCTGCTTTTTAGCAGTAGCAGGTTACAAAGAGCTCATGGGAAGAGGGATCCTGCTGCAAGACCATGTCCATCAGAGGAGCAGAGTAACTCAGCTCGGCTCAGACTGTTTCAGTCTACTGATTCCTATGGGAGAGAGCCAAGGGGAGGGAGAAAGAGTACTCAGACATTCTCACTTACTTTCAGCAAAAAAGATACATTGGGCACACTGGGAAAATGTATTTCCAAGCTAGTGGTGGTTTCCTTGCTGTGCCACAGTCCCTGATGTTGCCTGCTTCATTAATTCCTTTATACCCTTGATAGAAACAATCTTAAGGACAAGCAGACTTGTTTAAGTAGGTCACACTTGAAACTGATCTTTTATTGTTCCAATATTTCTATTATTTAGTAATCAAACCAAATGGATCTGAACCGAATGGCAGAATTTGACACTGAATAGTTAATTCAGCCGTAAAACCTGCAAAATCCCTGGGAAGAGCCGCTTCAGGTATCAGGGTTTCAGTGCAAAGGATAAAGGTTTATTTTTGTTCCCCCGGGGTTCAGATCAGGGATGTCCAATCTACTGAACACAGTTACAGTTTCAATTACTTATTGAAGTTGTAGTCTATTGGTAAAACTAGAATAATACTTTAGAAAATATAAATGCTTAAAAGAGCAAGCTTGGAGAATTCCCTGCTGAGATATTACCTTACTGCCTTATGGAGAGCAATTCTGCCCCAGAAAATGAAATAGAAAAAGATCCAGCTGTAACGGGATATTGCACAAAGAGGAGAACTGAGGATTTTCCTTTAAAATAATAGTTTGAAGAAACTTTAATAACTGGCTTTATTTAATTTTTAGCAAATATTTTCTGCAAACCTCTGGAAAAGCTTTGTAAATCCGTCTGTACAACAGTAAATTTGCACAAAAGATTTTCTTTCTTCAAGTTTGTCCAAACTTGAAATGAAGTGCAGTAAAGAGTGCTCTGTGCCCTGTTGTCAAAAGTTGCCAAAAAATTAATTAAAGTGCCTCTCTGGTGCATGACCTGAAAGCCTCATGCTTTAGCTGCTTTTCCAGCTACTGAGATCTTTGGGATTTTTGCATTACTCCCTTGACTGCAGCAGTATTTAAGAAGCAATGATGATATGAAATTACACTGTTTGAAAACGATGATGATCCGTTATAAAGTGCAAATAGATTATCCAAAAAATCACTCACAACTAGGATCAGCGGAAGCATTGGTTGTCCTTTCTTGCTACAAATGCCAAGCTATAAAACTTTCTAAAACAAGAGTTAAAGAAGAAATGGAAGGCCAGATGAAAACTAGGCATCCTCATTGAGGTCCACGATTGCTTCCCACAGTTTTCCACCATCGGGCAAATGCCTGGCTTTGACTTCTCTCTCCTGGAATTGAGTGCTTTTGCCAGTTTAGGCTGTATATTCTAAATTTTACTGAGTGTTGTGAACTGGTTTAACTGGTTGAGCAGGAGGTGATTTCCCCCAATAGGAAAGGGTAGGATGAGCTTGTTGGAAGCCAGATTTAGGTGATGCTGTGCCCAGGGAAGTGCTAAGCCACCTTCAGCTCTCGTCACAGGACAGCACATTCACCCTCTAGAAATTATCACTCTGTTCGTAGTTTATTACATGTCATACAATCATGAAATGGTTTGGGCTGGAAAGGACCTTAAAAAGGTCATTTCTTTCCACCACCCTGCCATGGGCAGGGACAGCTTCCACTAGCCCAGGTCTCCCCAAACCCCGTCCAACCTGGCCTTGGACACTTCCAGGGATGGGGCAGCCACAGCTTCTCTGGGCAACCTGTGCCAGGGCCTCCCCACCCTCACACCCTTTCATTACCAATGTAATGAAAATTGTAGATTAACCTTTTCAGTGTGCACTGAGGCACACCAGCTCCTCATTCATTCCCAGTGACCTGCTCACAGTTCCCTGAACCATGAAAACCTGCGGCTCGGGCATTTAACTGTGAAAACCACACATTTCTTTTCCCTGTCTAATTCAAGTTTCCCTGTCTGATACCAGCTAAAGGGTGGTGTTCAGGTGATGCCCGCTGTTCCAGCTGAGGACTCTGTGCACTGTCAGCTCGTGCTGCCAGAAACCATTATGCCTTCCTCGCTTTGGTCTCCAGTAGCAACACAGATTTCTCCCCACCTCTGGTGTTCTGACAGAAGCCCTGAGAGGTTATATATCGTTTTTAGATGAAAATCCTAGAAGTAAACAAATTCTTACAGTTATGGAAATAGCAGGGCTTTTGAAGCCTTTGAAAACTAGCATCCTTTTCAGGAGGGTGATGGAAGAAATCATTGGGTTTTGCCTTAAATGCCTGGAGCCCCTCTGGTGTTCAGGGACAGCAGACATCATTGGAAATAATCGATGACTCAGCAGCTTGCTCTGCCTCTCCCAGGGTGATGGGCTCATGAGCCATTGATCTCTCATCCAATATGCAATTATACATCTCCCTCTTCCGCTCTTTCCCTGGGGTTGCGCCCGTGATTAGTACGGATTGATTCCATGGCAGTGGGGAGCTGGGTGTGTTTTCATGTTTGGGGGGGATGCACACAATTTACTCCACAGAGACTGGGTGTCAGCCACTAAAGGGAAGCACATTTCATGGGAAATGGAAGTGGAGGGTCAAAGGGAACAACTGAGGCCTTCGTTCTGCTTCGTTCTCATACAGCACAGCATCACCAAGACCTCCAGGGAAAGGACGATAACGCTCACAGAATTTAGCTGACATCCAGAAAAGGAATTAGTGTGTTGGAAAAACCCTGTCTTTCAAATTGTCCTAATTTCCAACTTCACATTCTGAGCTAGTTTTCCATGCTGGTATTATCTTGGAATTGGGAGGCTATTATTGGAATTCCACCCTCTGAGGCAGCCATTCCATTTTGGTGCTGTGCACTCCATATGACCTTTTTAATATTCTGTTGCTTGACTGCTGCCTATTCTTCCTCTTTTTGCTATTTACAGTTTTCCAGCCCCATGGGGAAGGAATAACTGCACTGACTATTAATGACAATACAGACTGCTGGAATGAGCAAAATGGTTCCTCAAACAGCTACCCCCCAGTGGATTTATGAAGTTTAAGATGTAGAGCAGTCTCATCACAATGGTAGTCCTCAGCTCTATTCCCACTGAAGTTTCTGAGTGTTTTGCCATCATCTCATTCATTTGCAGAGAGCAGGGACAGCGACAAAGAGCTGTTCCAACAACATTTAAAAGATCATGTAAAACTGTAAAGAAAATGAGAATTACAAATACAGGCATTAGTGGGCTTTTCCTCCTCAAGTTCATCACGAGTAATGAGAAATGAAGCCTTAAAAATGTGAAGCTGAGAAAGAACGAGAGTATCCAAAAAAAAAAAAAAAAAATCAGGGTCAGAAAATTAAGGTTAAATTTATACACCTGGACAGCAAAACTAAGATCAGAAATGTACACTTGGATTTTCAGCACACCTATTTTATGGCATGAGAGCAGTATCAAATAGGAAGGAAAATTGGCAGAAACCTTTCGGTCCCTCTGGCCCTCAGTGCCTGGCCCACGCGTCCTGCCCTCTGGTCCCCTCGGAGCATCCAGAGTAAATCCACGGCACTGAAAGCTTGGAAGTGCCAGGAGACACCTCACCCTGCTCTGGAAAACTGAGTCGGAAGGTAGGAGATCTGTCCTGCTTTCAGAAGTTTATTTTTAAAGAACTGGAAGTTCGCAGAATTTTGAAGATGTGTTATTGGTAGTGCTGTGTACCTGGCTGAAATCCAAAGGACGGATTTAGAGCAGAGAATTAATAGTATGTATGATAACAGGCCACTGCAAATTTGTGAAGTTTGTGTTTATGAAGGAGTTCTTTTACAGCTGCCTGAGTGATACAGAGCAGATATACATCCTTGTAGTACTTAGAGGGGGCTTGTAAAAAAGGAGAGTGACTTTTTACATGGGTAGATAGTGATAGGAAAAGGGGGAATGGCTTCAAATTATAAGAGAGGAGTTTTGGATTAGATATTGGGAAGAAATTCTTCCCTATGAGGGTGGGGAGGCCCTGGCACAGGTTGCCCAGAGAAGCTGTGGCTGCACCATCCCTGGAGGTGTCCAAGGCCAGATTGGATGGGGCTTGGAGCAGCCTGGGCTAGTGGAAGGTGTCAGGGGGGTGGACTGACTTGGTCTTTAAGGTCCCTTCCAACCCAAACCATTCTGTGATTCCATGATACTTGCACACTGAAAGAAGCAGAGAAGGAATAAGAGCTTTTTTTTTCTCTCTGTTGTATTACTGTGGCTTTGGTAAGATGTGAAGGGCAGCACTCCTGGGCTGTGGAGTGTTTTCCATTTGCTTGTTCAGCATCTGGCACAGGACAGAAGCTGCAACACTCATAGTTTTAAAGAATCATAGAATCAGTAAGGTTGGAAAATACTTCCAAGATCATCAAGCCTTCAACCAAATCGCATCATGGCCACTAAACCAAATCACAAAGTGCCATGTCTGCTCTCTTTTTTGAACACTTCCAGGGATGGTGACTCCACCACTGCCCTGGGCAGCCTGTGCCAATGCTTAACCACTTTTTCAGTGAAATCTTTTCCCTAATATCCGTCCTGAACCTCCCCTGGTGCATCTTGAGGCCATTTCCTCTCATTCTACTGCTTTTTACCTGGGAGAACAGACTGATAACCCCTCTTGCTCCCCCCGTCCTGTCAGGGAGTTACAGAGAGCGACAAGGTCCCCCCTGAGCCTTCTTTTCTCCAGGCTGAGTCCCCCCAGCTCCCTCAGCCACTTGTGCTCCAAACCAAAACGTCTGCAAAGTAACAAACAGAAGAGAGACGTGAGCTTTGGCTGAAGGGAGAAAATGCCCCCTTACCATGAGCTGCCTGAACCAGGTGTAGTCTAGTTTCTCCACATGTGTGGGTGCAGACTGCACCTTCTCAGGTCCGTGCCTGGGGAGAAGGTTGGATTGGCTCAACTGCAGGCTTTGTGTCCTTGCAAAGGCTGTGTGTGAGCCCACAGGATCTTAGGCTGGGATTAAAAGTGCCGTCTTCCACTGCTTAATTCTTTTGGTGTGTTGTCTGTCATGAAGAAAATTACTACACAGCACGAAGATGGGAGGGGAGAGAACCCATGCTGTTGATTGACTTTGCAATATCATACACAGAGGGCAGGGGAAGCAGTGCCCAAAGAGGGGCTCTGAGCTCGTGCAGGGGAACTCTGCAATCAGAACGACAGGGATTATATCCTTCTGTATTTCTAATCATACTGTTGCCTGATCTAATCTAAAGCCTGAAGGCTTCTTGCTGGGTGAAAATTGCATGTGGAAATAGAATCTAGATAAGATGCTTGTCATCTTAATATCGAAGCACCCCAGTCCAGGATGGAAATGACAGGTTTTTATTTTAGAAAAAGAGACTTTTCCTTCTGTGGGGCTCTGTGAAGAATGTGGTTCGAATTGTCCCCAGTTGTTGGACTGAAGAAAGTCAGAAAGTCAATTGGGTTTCAAAAACATGGCCATGGCATGGTGGAACTAAATTAACCGTGACAAATTCATTATCTTGTGGGTTTATATGTGTTTTTAGTGATTTCTTGCCATCTTCATCTCCCCACATAAAATACCTGCAAACACTGTTCTCCGTCAGTGATTCTGTGTTTATCTGGAGCTTATGGAGCATTAACTGGTTCCAGCCACTCCTGTCACACCTCTTGGCTTTCTGCAAAAGCTGCTTAAAAATCAGCACCGGACTGAAAGTGCCTCGCACAGAGATTTTTCACTTAGAAATTACGGCTTTTAGATTTGCTTTCCCCAAATTATTTAACACCGTGGCTCAGAGTATTCCAAACAACTCACGGCCCCCCTTATGGCACAGGTGACAGGGAGCCCTAGAGCAGCACGTTGCCCCAGGCACAATGTTTAGACCACACACCTCTCTGGCTGGTGTTTGTTTTCCAGGCAAAAATAACTGCATTTAGTAGCAGTTGCTTTGGGGTTGTCTTTGAGGATTTCTGGCAAGAGAAAAGGGACGATAGGCAGGTGCAACAATGACTGATAAGTGGAGGAGAGCAGGGCAGGAGCCTGGTTTGGGCCAGAGCTACTGCATGAGGAAAGGCAGATGCCTATAAATAAAGTACATCAGATGTAGAAGCTGATAAGGAGAGAGGAGAGCGCGAAAAGTGTGCTCTGTGAGCCAAATGAAAACATATGGCTCAAGCTTGGCTTGTGTGTGCTGCAATTAACACTGTAAAGGTTATCTGAATATTTTCCCCCCATGGCAAGAACCAGAAATATTCCTTTTATCCCAGAATTAACAGAAACAAGAAAAATACAGACTCTCCAGGAGTCTGTTTGCAGCCCAGTCCCCTGGGAGAGGAAGGGAGAGGGTGAGACACCCCTGACATTCAGCAGAGGAATCCCAGTTATGCCTCCTCTTTGCCAAGTCCAAATCTGTCTCTTGTGAGAATGTTTCTGGATTGGTAACGTTCAACATCAAGGAATTTGTGCACAGCAAGGCACCGGCTCCCGAATGGAGGTGGCTGAGGGCTGATTTCTGGGGACAAAGGGAAATGAAGAGCCTTTCTCTGCTCCACCAGCCCTGCTGCACAAGGAGGACCCTTTTTCTAAAGCTATTTCTGCTTCACATTTGCCCTAATCAAAGAAAAGGGACTCATGTCCTCGTTAGCCTGTGGAAGGACTCTCTGATGCAGGTGCAGGAATTCTCAAAGCAGCTGGGTTGGGGTAGTGGTTCCTCTTGCAAGGAACTGTCTGTGCTAGAATTTTTCTGGGCAATTTTGGCCCCTCAGCCACAAGATACCATAGTACACGAATGATGCAGTGGCTGCTAATGAGAGCAGGTTGATGTACAGAGTATATTCCTCCTGGTTTATAGCTCCTCTAGCATCAGAACCCAAAGAAGCTTTCTTATCTGTCCTAAGGCAACTCCAAAGCCTGTCCAGCCCCTGGTGGAGAGTTCTGTGTGCCAGTGATTTGTGTTCTCTGTGGCACCTCACAGTGTCCAGAGCTGGCACAGCTCTTTCAATGGGATGGGCCACTGTGGTTCTGAGAAACACAGGAATTGAGATGTATTCTGTGACACTACAGATGAATTTATCAGTGCAAGAACTGACAGTAATTTCTTTGAAGCATCTCTAACTCAGATCTGCTGATGAGGGAGGCATTAAAGCAAATGCTGTATTGCAAAACCACCAACGGTGTGATATCTCAGCTGCTTCTGCATATCCTTGTATTTGCACTTCAGTGCTATGATTTTATAGTAAACAAGTGAGAAAGGGATCACAAAAGAGCTCAGGTATTGCTCCTGGATGCTGCTCTGTAGAGTGTTCACTAGGCGCCTGCCTCCTGGTAGCCTTCTGGTTTTGGATTTCTCATAGCAAATAAATAGATTTAAACCCAAGCAAAGAGCAAATTGCACAATTTTCTGATATTTCTTCCAACATAAGCAACTGCTGGAAACTCCTGGCTTGACAAAGAACTGCCCCAAATCCCATTGCCCTCCTATTCCTCTGAGACCAATCAAGTGCTTAGAGCAAGCTAATATCCCTCTGGGATCTGGATTATTTGGCCTTTGCAGATTGTACAGTTCTTAATGCCCCAATTCCTCAAGTGTTCCTGGGAGCCCTGAAATCCAGTGGGGGCTGGACCCACCTCAAGCCTCAGACAGCTCAGTGAGGAGGCCCTGGCACAGGTTGCCCAGAGAAGCTGTGGCTGCCCCATCCCTGGGAGTGTCCAAGGCCAGGTTGGACAGGGCTTGGAGCAACCTGGGATGGTGGAAGGTGTCCCTGCCCCTGGCAGGGGGTTGGAATGACTTGGTCTTTAAGGTCCCTTCACACCCAAACCAGTCTGTGATTCCACAATTCTGTGACATCCACCCTTCAGCTGCTGAGGACCAGCTGCACCTCGATGTGAGGGAGGAACTGTCCCCTCTGTCTGAAGCTGGATAGTTTCTCTGTTTGACCCCTAAACATGCCTTTGATGCATTCCCTGCTCAGAGGGGAGGATCACTACACACTACTATTCTTTCTAGTACTTTTTTGGGTTGCCTGGGAGACAGCTGCCTGTTTGCACTTTACAATCCCGGCATTTGGGCCCGATTCCGGAAAGGAATAGTCAGGGGTGGGTTTTTTTCCTCTCAATCTCCATTAATTCACCAGCATCCCACCTCCCTACCTGTGCCCTCCCCTGTCGTTTCTCTCAGCACTTGGAGAGCCCTGATCAGGAGAGGGGAATGTCCTGGGATGGAGAGGGCAGTGATTCAGTCAGAGTCTGCTCCTGGGATAGTAGAACTGTGTCACAGACATAGGTCTCCACACCCACACTCCAAAGGATTTTTCCCCCAAACTTCGTGACCTGACACAACGTTTCAAAGTGGCTACAGGATAACAGGCAAAGACACACTGCCACACAACACACGACTGTTACACATTCCTGCTCTGTATTAGTGTGGGCAAAGAGTGAAAATCAGCCAGTATCTCTTTCCTTTTTGGCTTGTCCTTGGCCATGACCTATTTTTCTGTCATTTCATGATCACAAGAAAATTGCACCGTAAGAAATTATGTATGTCCTATCTTTCTCCCTTCCCAAACCTTCCCTTCCCAAA
>VZRE01014202.1:0-35299 GCA_013396775.1 Cephalopterus ornatus
TGGAAGGTATCCCTGCCCATGGCAGGAAGGTTTGGAACTAGTCGATATTGAAGGTGCTTTCCAATCCAAACCATTCTATGATGCTATGAAATGTGTCATAAACAGGACCCTATTTCAGCTCTTGAAAGAGAGAAAGGGTGTAATAGCAGCTTTTTCTCCTTTTACTGGAAAACAAGAGAAATTTCTGGACATGTGTGCATAAAAAATTAGGAAATATTTATTATGAGGCAGTGTTTTCTTTTTATCAGAGGCAGCAGAAAAAAAACCTCAGAGGACTGAATTTTATATTGAATGCCATATCTCCTACTCTGTTGACAGTATTCAGGAGAATGCTAGTGGAGTCTATTGAGAAGGCAGGACTTTGAGGAAAACTAGGACATTTGCACACCTGGTGGAAGTTATTCCTGAATTCTCCCTGGAGAATAGATAGTGGTTGGCCGCAGGCTGTGTATCAAACAGCCGAATATACAGTTCATGATCTCTAAAAAACTTAATTTAGGTCCTAAAATTTAAAGCAAATCTTCTGTAATTTGTGTAAAACTTTCAGCTTTTCACTTGAAATCCTGAAATGGTCCCTTCCAGTCTCTTCACATATGTTTATGTATATTTGCTATGCAGAACTCTCAAAAATACATGAGATTTTTTGAAGACGTTTAAAAAAGCTAGGTTGTCAACTCCTGTGTCAGCAATATATAATTACTATCCTAATTAAAAAAGGACTTAAATTCATATTAAAATCTAGGAGAGCTCTGCTGTTGAATTCAGCTGGGACAGATTCAGTATCTAAATTATAACTAAGCTTTTGCAAGGGCAAATAGGAAAGGCAAGCAGAGATGGAATGAAACGGTTCCCTCCATCATAGCTGTATAAATGACCATGTTTTCATCCAGCAGAATGGGAAAACCTTAGAGCAGGAGATGAACGTAGGAAGTGCACCAAATCCTGAAGTCCTCTGTTCGTGGCACTGTGAGGAAGAAACTAGGGAAAGCCTCAGACCCTGACTCATGGCAGACCACCATTGGCATTGAGTTTGAAGTGAAATGGAAAAGGTACCTTCTGGCAACAACAAAGATGGCCAAAGGCAACAACAGGTTACAAGGGTCAGACTCAGAGGTGATAGACAGATCTAATTTCTGAGATTTGACAAAAACAACACATTTGGTTTAAAAACCAACAAAAAAGAAACTTACGTGAGTTAAAAAAGATGGCTTGGAGTGTCTGAAAGGCCTTTGCCAGACGCCCTCAACTCAGCAGTGGAGTTCTCACTGTTCTGGATCACTTCTTTACTGTTTATCTTGAGTAAAGCCCTTTGTAATTAAGTTAATACTGATTTAATCATCACAATCATACCTGGTAGATATCCAGGGCAATGATAACAAAAATTAAACAGTGTACAGATTGCATCTATGACAAGAGATTGAAGAATAAAAGAATACGGCAGTGGCAGGTCATACTGCAGTTTCCTTATTGAAATTGCTGTTAAAAACAAAACCAAACAAACCAGAAGGCTAGAGCTGCTGCTTCTGCAAGTGTTTAGTCATGATTTGTGTAATATACTTGGACTAGTTTGTTAACACAATGCCATATAGTGGTGAGCATTTGACAGCCACATTATTACATTGCAACCTGGCTGAGAGTTTGTGGGACACACACTTGTGTTTTAGGTCATTTGTGTTCATTAGCAAGTGCAAAGTCATCAAGGCCGTGTTTGTTCTCTGCTACGGGAAGCTGCAGCTTACTCACCTGGACCCAGATATGCAGCAAAGTCGTCTCATCTAACGCCTCATCTTCTAAAGAAAATGAGTTGGGATCATTAGGCATTAGGCACAGCTCCACTGTTTCCTATGTTTTCTAATTACCTGGCGAGCTGTCTGCCTAACAGTAGCAGTGGATTGGAGGAATCTTGGGGGAAGGTGGTGGAGCCCCTATCTGCAGTGCCAGTACAATACTTCATCAGGCTTAGGTCTCCATCCTTACAGGAGAGCTTGCTTAGATAAGGTAGCCAGCTCTAGCAGAGAAAAACCCTTTAGCATGATTCATGTGTTACCTGAAACAATGTCACAGCACCGTTTCAGATTAGAAAATGTAATTATCCTGATCAGTTGTTTACAGAGAAATTGTTTGAAGCTTTCCAAAGACATTGTTTGCCGTCAGGGCAGTATCACTTCCATTGTGTATTTTGTGTACTGGCCTGATAGATAATGATGGGAGCTCCCAGAAAATGACTCTCCCTCAGAGCATCAAAGTTTTAGAAGTGTTCTTAACCCTGCTATAGAATCTCATGCAAGATGCAAAATGCAACAGTCTTTAAATCCATGACTATTAAGTTCATTATGTTTTAATTTGAAAATTGGACACTCAGTTTTTCAAGGATTTATGGCCTTATCCTGCACACACTGCAGTCAATGGGAGTTTTGTCCTTGGCTTCATTTGAAACAGGATTAAGTTCTTGTGATGTAATGTTTGATCTCCAAGCAATGAATTCAAGAAATAACTAGATCTTAGTAGTTATCAAGATCAGTTAGAGCTAATCAGATAAAAACTCTACAATTTTGAGGGAAAGGAGAGTGCCAGAAATTCAGCTGAATGCCATGTGGGGACACAGTGGAGAGCATTTCTGTGTTGACAAAATTTAAATCACAGTCAGAACCATTCTAAACTAACCTAAGCTGGAAAGCCCTTGGCTGACTTGCAGAGCTGAGCAGCTCTGAAAGCCTGCCATTTCATTTTAAATTGCAGTTCAAAACTGGTATTGAGCTTAAATGTTACATTGCCTTGGGGTCAATGTAAGAGTCAAATCTCTCACCACTTATAATCTGGAAGTAAAATCTGTTTGGAAACACTTGAATGCTGGGGATTGATATGTTTGAACACAGGCAGGTTGAGACTTTTTTCTTTTTTTCCTTCTTCACACTAATGTAAGACTGCTGGGAGTAGAGATGGGGGATTTGGCAGTATCTCTACTATATTGATTTTCTGGAATGGGAAATTTTTCTAAATGGGAAGAGCTTTGTACATTAATTAGATTGACATGGTGACAAGAGCACTAGAATATGCACGTGAAGAAAACATCCTTAACCTTAATTGTGCTTTAATGTGGCTGATTTCACAGCTGATGCGATCATGTTCTGCATTGACTTGCAGTGCTTTACAGACATGCCTTTTGAACTTCGTTGTATGTGTAAAATGTACAGGTTTTCATTGAAGGGATAACTTTTTTATGGGGGATATACTTAATGCTGTGCTGTTAAGAAACCCAGATGAGCTTAGTTAGCTCAAACTGCCAGCAAGCCGATTTGTTATCCACTGACAAAACTGGATTCCAATGCTTCCTCTTTTTATGGTGCTGGTAGCTAACAACATGCTCTACATTGGTACAATGTGACACAAAGATGGAACAGAGATTCAAATTTGTGAAATCCGGGATTTAAACCTGAAATAACAAGCCTGGCAGACAAGCCCAGAGATTTTTTTTCTGTCAAACCTGCTGTATAATATTTATTAGCTATTACTTTTCAATGGAGGGTGAGGGACATCTACTGTAATCTTTCACCTTTCCTTGCCAGTAAAAGGAGAAATAGTTTTAGTTTTCTCTGAAAACCACCAGATTCCCTGTACCTGTGCAAAAGGTTTAGAGAGCTGCCAGAGCCACAAAAGCATTCCTTTAACATCTCTAAGCAGTGGTTTGAAAGATCTCCTCCCCCTTCACACACTCCTTTACCCCCCCTTCACTCTGCCTTCCTCCTCCTTCTCCAACCTGACCCCAAGGGGCTGCTTGCTGGAGGCTGTGCCAGAAAGAAAATGCTGATCCTTATTTTAATTACCCTCAATGAGTGGGAGAGCTGTACCACTTGTGTCAGAGATCTGCCCCATAAACACGTCTCCTGTTGGAATTATTGACAATTAAATGTTTACTGCAATTGATAACACTGGTTTTACAAATCCAGAGCTAGGTCTCACCTTATCCGCAGTAGAGGTGTGGAGATGTCTCAGCTGGCACTTCTGCACCAGGATGCCACTCTGATGTTGATTCTGTCAGCAGTCTTCCACTTATTTTTGGTAATCAGATCACAGCATTTTCACATACTTTAGTTGTCAGTAGGGAAGCTGTTCTTGTCCCCCTGGGCTCGTGACAGCAAAGCATAAAGCCACTTCCTACATACTGCATAATGAACCGGAATCTCTCCTTCTACAGAAGGCCATATCCTCCTGCCAGCTGCATGCACAGAGCCTGGATTTCTAAATGCATGCTAACCCATGGCCTTTACTCAGTGCTATTTCTCTTGGTCTCCATTGGAAATAGCTATCCAGGTGGGATCATTCATGAAATCCAGTTTTCTTTTTTCATGTGTGAGGTAGCTTTCCAATATCCCAAAAAAGAAGATTTCTTTGGAATGGGAGAGAACAGAATTCTTGAAGAATTGAACCCGTTGATTAGAACTATTTCTCACATTCCCAGAACAGCACAGAGACAGCCAATAGACACACACACAGGTAGGAGTGTAGCAGGAATATCCAAGTGTTTGCAGCACTGGAAGACACTGAAAATGTGAAGGGGTCTGAAAAACTGGTATTTAATGCACTGATCTTCGGAGCCTTCACAATGAGGTATTGTTAGATATAGGATCTGCTAAACAATGAGTCCTTGATAGCACATAATACCTATTCAGAAGCTCAGCTTTGCACACTTGCTCTTAAAACATCCTTAGCCCAACTTAAATTTACCTTTGTTGCACACAATGCACATGTGACAGACGGATGCATTCATTCATCTACTTTATTTAGAGCTTTGAGAGGCTTACCTACCGTCCGCTGTAAAGCTGAGATTCTTAGGAATCCCTGAATCAATGCTATTGCTAGCTAGTTTCTTTTAATGTTGTTACTGTCAGATGCTTCAGGTGAAACTGAAATAATATTGAAGTAAAATTAGAAAACTGGAGGTCTGTGAGCAAAACCTGGTTTTGCCTAGTTGCCTTTTGTGCTTGCCTTATATTCCCTGCGTGGACAGTTTCTCCTTTTGAATAAGGAATGCAATTAACAGCACATACTGTACTACATCTACCAGTCATTAAAGATCAGAAAGTACTGCTTGTTGTTAGCAATTAGTTGAGCACCTCCTATTACTGCAGGCTGGCAGCCAAGCTGGCAGGTCCGGAAAGGGTATGAGAATCCAGGATGCAGTACCCTGACTGTACATAATGTACTTTGCCAGCCAAGAAGAGGCTTTCCTCAGTGAGAGGCATTCCTCTAGTATGACGGCAAATGGCAGCGACAAAAAATGGCAAAGTTTCCTACCAAAGCGCTCTGTTCCGCTTTAGTTTCTGAACCTGGAACTGCCTTGTAAACAAAGTTGCTCTTATAAGCTTGCCTGCTCTTTCAAATGTTGCCAATGTCTCCTACAAGCACCTGAACAAAAATGACTATTTGAAAATATGTAGCCTTTTGAAATGTCATAAATTGAAAAAAGGAAACTGCAAGGCTCCAGAACCTATAGAAATGTGTTTGGGCATTTGTTCAGCTGATTTTAGAAGAGTTTTTAACTCTTTCTAAAATCTAAAGAAAAGTTTGGAAACAGTCGTGGGTTTTATATAAAATGTGTGTCTAAATTATAGCTGTTTATGGCAGTTTCTGGATACTCTCAACTGCAAAAATGTTTCCTGGAGAAAGTGCAGAGATGCTGCAGTTCCAAAGAAGAAATCCATAGTGTGGCTGGACAGTCCCTTGTAGTATTTAAGGTTTTAATTGGAGGTAAACACTACTTACCTGATCTGATACAAACTCTTCCCAGGAGCTAAGTGGCTCATGATTTGGATTTCTACCACTGTAAAGTGCAATGCTAATGGGGGAAAGAGGGAGAAGAGGAAAGGAAGGATTGCTAAGCATACAAGTTCGTGCTTGTCCTTTGGACAAGCCTGTTCTTGCTTCCCTAAGTAGACAGTTTGCACAGTAGTTGAAGTAGGAATTTTCAAGCTAACCTTTCAAGGAGGGGAACTGATGCAGTAGAAGTAATTGCTGGTGTGATTGGCCAAGTGGCCATCAGAATGATCTGAAAAGGCCTTAAGGGTACTTGCAATTTTGATCAAGCACAGGGGTGAGAAGGAAATGATGCATTTGCCTACATGCCTTGCTTAACTGTTAACATAATAAATGGAAATTAAAAGTAGAAGCTGTGGAATCTCCTGGGAACGAATTTGTTACCTTTAAGACATACTGAAATGAGAATCTTAGCTCAAAATTTGAGCAGAAGAGATTCCACTCATGGCTCTTGGGAACCCTCTCACTGTTCACATTCACTGCCAATTTAGGTGCTGTGGTAGAGAGGTAGACTGGCCCAAGTTTTACAGCTATTGCTAGTCCTTTGATAACTCATGCTTATTCCTCCCCTAGTACAGTGCTTTAAAAGGACACTGGATATTTACATTTTTGATAGTGAAAAATAAAGGCTTGCCTTCTAAATGGGCATCCCTTTCTGTTACCAAGCAGCTCTATTATCTGTGATTGAACAGGGTGAAAATCACTGGCATGTAAATAAGGTGCTTGGTGAGGTGCCAGACAAAGAAGAGGCTGTGGATTGACATGCGAAGCCACCAGGAGCGAGCCAACGTTGGACACTGTGTCTTATCATGTCTTATCTTGCTTGGAAGGCTCAAAGTCACGGAACCATAGAACCACAGAACCTCAACCACTTCCCTTGGCAGTCTGTTCCAATGCTTGACAACCCCTTCTGTGAAGAAATTTTTCCCAAAATCCAATCTAAACCTCTCCTAGTGCAACTTGAGGCCATTTCGTCTTGGTCTGTCAATGGTTACTTGGGCAAAGGGACCAGCAATTCTCTACAACTTCCTTTCAGGTAGCTGTAGAGAGCCATAAGATCGCTGTTCATCACACTCCCCCATCCAGCCTTGTTTTCTCCAGGCTAAACAACTCCAGCTCCCTCAGCCTGTCTCAATCAGACTTTTGCTCCAGACTCATCATGAGCTCCATTAAAAAGGGCTTGTTTCTCTTTGGACTCTGGCTACCTCTTTTTCCAAGTCTAGTAGATTATTCTTGAAAATTAGAACATTTTTCCTGATAAATATTCATGTATCTTCAATGTCATTTCAACCTATTTGTAGGAAGAATACTGCTTCATTAATTAAGGATGAGGCTAAGGGCTGATGCCTGTTTATTTTTAGAGACTAAGTTAGATGCATTAGAATTTGTCTTTTGTTTTCTTTGCTTACACAGTGTTTTCAGACCTGGTTTCCTAAAAGTCTCCTTAGAGGAGAGTTACTGATGCTTTGAGCATAAATCTCAGCCACTCTGTGCACGGCTTCACCAGCTTCGTGTCATCTTCTCACAGGGAAGCCTTTATTATCACTACACCCATCTTTGCCTTCCAGTCTCCTCGTGCAAACTGGAAATGAGAGGGTCAGAACTCACTGTGCCTGGATTTTACAATGCTTTCACCCTGCGCTGGATATTAAAGGCAACTGGAAAGAGTCTGTTTGTATTATCAGAGAACAAGTTCACATAAACAACAACTTATCAGAGATCTGTGTTGTAAAAGAATCACGGGGAAGTATACTGAGGAATATCACTAGAGACACATATTTCATGTATTTTATGACTTATTGTTTTTCAGATGTCATATTTGAAATTAAACCTGAAGTGTTTTGAATCATTTCTTCACCAAAACTGCAAAAGTTTTGGGGATTTCTTTGGTTGAAAGCTCTGATATAAGCATATGTTATTTTTTAGAGATAGTTGAATAATAATCTCATAAACTGAAGTAAATAGGATTGGCTGCTTTTTGGCTATACCTTGCAGTCTTTTGTTAATTACCTCACACCTCTTTAGAAAGTAAAGGTGGTTCTCCTGTATCATTTAAGGTAGCTGCTGTATATATGCAGCATAGTGAAACCTGTCCACGGTCACGCAAGTTATCTATGGTGGGTCAGAAACCCCAGTGTCGGTCACTTATGTTCTTGATTATCCCCCAATCAAGAACATTTCCTAACAGAGAAATGCGAACTTTCCAAACTAAGTTCTCACTTCTCACCTTTCCATCTGTCATCTCTACATATCTGTGTGTGACTGCTTGTGGATCCTGCTCCTGTACATCCAGTCTCTCTTGTACCCAGGACTGCCTTTCAATGCTGAAAAATCCAAGTGCCTCCAGCTCTAGAAACTTTGCACTCTCTTCCCAAAGCTCCACACTGTAGCATGGTGGGGACACGCAGACTTAACTGATAACCAGTTCTGTGCTTCCCTGGGGACCAGGTCAGCTCAGAGCCCTCTGCCTGCCCGCCTGCCTGCCTCCCCTGGTGCCTGCAGCCACCACAGCACCAGAGCTGCCAGATTTGGCACCAAGCACCTCTGGTCGCTGAGATTCTTGCTTATGCCAAAAATACTAGAAGGAGTCATCCCATGGAAACGTGACCTGTGAGCATGTGTCTTGATGTTCTGACTGTCCTGATGACCCTGAGCATCCCCTGGGCAAATCGCTGGCCCCATGGGGCTGGGACAGCTGCTGCCCTACGATTTCCCAACATCCGGAAAGCAGAGGTGAGGAAAGGGAATAGAGACATGGAGGAAGGAACAAATCCACTTCTGCCAAAACCATGTAGTGAAGCATCCTCTGTCCTAACTCACCTGGTACTCCACTATGCACACAGCATCAACATAGTCTGATGAGAATACTGCAGAATCAGAAAAAAGGAAAGCATTGGGGAGCCAGAAAGGGGGGAAGGAAACTAAATGTGGAAATTAGTGGAGAGGCAAAATCAAGGCGGAATTATTCAGCTTAAGTGTTGCAGGACATGGTCTTATTCAGCCCTTCTTGCAAGAAACTGTATCCCACTTTGAGAACTGCTTCTACACTGGGGGATGAAGAGCAAGACTGGCACCATGAGAATAAGGGCCAGGTCAAGCAGAAGCAACTGTGAGTTGCTGTTGTATGGGCAAGGCCAGCATTTTGTCTGGGGAAAGCATTTTGGTTCAGGGTAGGGGCAAGGCAGAGCTGGCTTTATTGTTGGATCTTGCAAAACCTGCAGAACTAGGGAAAGAGTTAGAGAAATCAGCAATAATTACTCCGTAGTTAGTTCTGTGACTGCTGGAAATCTCTGTGGCACAATGAAAGTATTGGAGTAAGGAGTAGGGCCCAGAGCCCAGGATGCTACAGCTAAGATAATCAGCCTAATACTAGTTATTTGATTTCATTTGTTTGTTTGTTGGTTTGTTTCTGCATCCTCTGAAAGCTAGGGTTTGTAATTACAAGTTCAGACAGTGAATTGTGGAAATCTGTGTGGGAAACTAGGCAAATCTGCTGCCTCACCCTAACAGTAAACACACTCTGAGTAGTTTTACATTTGTATATAACTGTTTTGTCCTTGTCATAAATCAGAAGCTCAATCCATCTCTGCATTTAGTCACTGCTTTAAGGTGATCATAGCCTGTCCCTGCAAGATCCTGCAATCTCTTTAGCTTTTTATTTCCTACTGTCCTAAATTCAGAATCCCTTTTCAATGCTAAGCTTAACTTAGGCTTGATTGACATGATTAACTTAGGCATGATTGGCACACTCCACATTAAGACATTTGAAGTTTTTTGCTACTGCTTTCAGTCTTTGCTGGGCTTTGCACGCTGCCTTCTGCTTCAACCAGTTCTAGCCCCAGTTTTATAACCCATTAAGCCCAACCCTGTCAGTGCTGGTTGTTTCAACACCAGTCTGCATCTTATCCACTTCAGGCATCTCTCTGAGTGCCTGCCTTCATCATAGACCTCCAGGTATTGTAAAATTCAGTGATAAAGCAATCTTTTCATCTCCCAACTCTACCTGTACGGTAAGGTACAGCACAACAAACTTTTGTTTGTGCCAGAACTCAGCATTCATTCACCTTTTTTGGCTTAGTTTTCATCCTACTGTAACTCTGCATGTCCATTAATAAAATCAGTTCTGTCCTGGACACATTCTCTAACCTCAGGGTGTGACTGTAGCCTGGTTATAAAGATGATGGCAGAGTTAGCAGAGCTATATGCTTTGAAGTATGTTTTTTGTATCACTGTTTATGCTGCAAGTTGCACAGAGGCATTCAGCTATAATTATGTCTTAGCCCTGAGTGTTACAAAGGTGAAGACAGTTCACTGCTGGATCCCATAAGCCCTGCAGTGCTAGGACGAAGGTTCAGTCTGACAAGTGAGAATATTTTAAGGCAAGTTTTAAAGTACAAAATTTTAAAATCTTGTTTTCAAGCTAGGGCTGGGTGAAGTTTCTCACAATGGAAGGTGTGTGTTTGTGCTAGGTCTGGCTAGAGTCACAACTCCTCTACGTACTGACAAAGTTTTGTTGTAGTGGAGAGATTTCATAGAGTTACCATTGAATTATGGTTAGTTTTAATTGTAAAAGAAGAAAGAAGAACTGAGATTGTAACTGGATGCTCTATCATTGGTCTTGCAGGAAGTACTGGGGTGTACAATAAATTGAAGAATTTTGTGATAGCCATGAGTTACGTGGGCTTTGGGTTGAGTTTGGGCTTAGGTTTAGGATAACTCCAACAGTGGTAACTTTATAGTTATATAGATAAAGCTCTTAGAGATAAAGTGAACACCACAACCATTGCTATATTTAAAGAACAAATATGTGCTCTTTTAATTTCTGCCGTGGAAAGGATTTCTGAGCTGCAATGAGATTATACTGGGGACTAAGGTAAGGATTTTGGACAGCCAGAGCTAGATGTCTTTCTGAATCATTCAAACCACTGCAAGGATGTGGGCTTTTGCTAGTCACGAGAAAAGCCTTCTGATTAGCGTTGGGGCAGGTACAAGTCACTGGGATAAGGTTCAAGGTTAGTGTGTGCCTAAACACAGCTTTATTCTCCCTCCATTTGCCTGTGGACAACAGCACATGCACTTCCTGTTTGTGACTTTTCTAAAAATGAGCCTTAACGGGAATAGTTCAGGTCTGAAGGGTCTTCAGGTTTTGAGAAAACTGAGGTCTCTCTTTGAACTATGTGGCTCTGCTTCTGTTCATCTGGAATTTGTAGATGTCAAATGTTGAATGGAAAAATATCCAGAATGTAGTGCCCTGCTTAAACGCTTGGTTTTGACTTTTCAAGAGTAAGCATTGCAGCAGAGCTGTAGCTGTCTTTCCTGGTGCCTCTTTAAGCTGTGCTTATTTTGTTAGAAAACAGCTTAATTGCTTAGGGTGAAGAGTTAAAGTTTATTTTTATGCTGCTCTGTTTTTAGCTGCAGATTGACATAACTGGCTAGTAGTGGAAGCCCCTTTGTATGAAACATCCCTTATCGTATTTGTCCCTGGAGCATATTGTGTGCCAAATTATCATTCCTAATAGGCTGGTTGACTTTCTGGACAGAGGAAACATCTTGATAAGTTTGCTAAATATGTTATGTCAGAGAAAGTGTATTGCGGATCTTTTATCATCCGCAAAAGGACACACTTGGTTCAGCTCTGGAGTGCCAAATTCCCTAAGCTCACCTGTTGAGCAGCCTGTTATTCACAGCATCTGATTATCCAACTGTGTACACTTGGCTGCCATTTTTTTCAGAGATACTTACGCAGTGGCGTTTTGCAATGACGTCAATTCTTTTCCTGTCTGACCTAGAAGACTACAGTGACTCAATGTTGGCTAGGCAGCCTTAAAGATTAAATCGAGGACACTAGCTTAATTACTTTAACAGTTCCTTTAAAGGATTTCCCAAGAATGAGATTCATGACAAATTGTAGCTTAGGGGATTTTAGTAATTCCTGAAACTGAAGCTAATGATGCAACCCAAGATATGCTCTGCGTTCCTGTTGATACGCTGAGGGTTTTTTAAAAGAATAAACAGCACTGTGAAGACTTTAGTGCTACAAATCCTAAATACATTTGGAGCCTAGTTCTGGTGCATGAATTTGTGAAATGAATCCTATTAGCCCAACTGCAACACCTTACCCAAGTAAAAGCTGCAGGATTTGGCTATATTCATCTAAAACTATCTTTAAATCTTATTTTCATCTGCAGAATTTTGCCATGCAATTTGGAGAAGCTGTATTTGCAGTTGTTACTAAAGTGAGTACCTCTGCTTATCCCTTTGCTAATAAGCACAACAAACTAGATTCTGATATCTGCTACTCCTGCATAAATGAGAAATAAAGCTTGTGACTTTCACCCTAGTGCTCAAGCAGTACTTTACAGGCTTTTATAAGTACTTTGCATTTATTATATCTGAGTAGAAATACTGTGGGTCTTCTAGATTTTTCACATTAAGGCATGCTCTTTTGGTGTTATGTCATCAAGAAATGGAGTCAAATCTTTGGCTCAGTTACAGCGATGTGTTTCCAAAAAACGTTACTAAAGTTAATTATTTTACTCTACATTTATACAGGAGCAAATAAGAGGGTTTATTATCAACTTATTTATCATTATGATTGGAAAAGGCAATTCAGCACAAGCTTGATATTTGCTACTTCTGCATAGATTCTCACTATTTACAACTCATAAAGGAGGAGGAAGAGAATCTTCTCTTGGAGAGCTGGAGAGGAAAGAATCTGGCTAAGTCTGAGGACATTTTTGGGACTTCTATGCAATGCTTAAGACTTACTCATCACCTCAGAAAAGTCTTCACCACTTCCATCATGAAGTTCTCCTATCTGCAACCAAATTGTCCTTCCTGTAGACTCTAGAATAGTTGGGGGGGCGAAAAGTAAAGTAATTTCCCTAAAAACACTTTATTGAAGGTAAATTAGGATTGAGAATAATTAATGGTGACTAAAACATAGTATTGCTCATAAGGATGTTGCAGGTAGTAAGTCCTCAAATCCAGGGAACTCAGGGTAACATGCTCTGAACAGAAATAAGTACTACACGCTTGAAGCTGAAGTAGCGAGATCCTCATCCACAAGTCAGAGGTGGAGGGGATAACTTTGAAAGCTTTTTGGATTTCTGTGGTTACTTTTAAACTAAAACTTTTAAGGTGTTTGGCTTTTTATTCCTTAGTAGGTATTATTTGTGCTATACAAAGCATAGCTTCCTATGACACACAGTGACAAACAGAAAGCAGAACACTGGGTGGGAATGCCTGGCCATTAGCTGCATAACATGTCCATAAAAAGGCAAAGGAAAACCAGTAGTTCTGTATCATCAGTCAAAGGTGCCTTTTTTTTCATCTCTTTCATTAAATTTAGTAATTTGTAATTATTCAATATTGAATTTATGATAAATCAGATACTGAAGTTATTTACGATGGTTATAAAACCTAGATAGGTATGTTTTGGCTTGATATCAACCTACCTCTCAAAATTATCTGAAGAAAACATACCTTTCACAATGTGTTAGCTTGAAAGTAGCCCCCCAAACTAATAAAGAGGACAGCCTCGCCTCCCTGGGATGAGGTCCTCTGGCTTGACCAGGGATTTTAAGAATATCCTCAAAAAAACCCTAGAGTACTACAAAATACCCAGCCTATTTGCCTTTGATAAGAGCAACAAGAAATGCAAAGAGAATTGTTTGCTCTTGGGGAGAGGCAGAGCTGGATGATATGAAGAGTTTTATAGCCAGCTCTGTGTATGGCGTATCGTGAATTCCACAGTAGCCCCATTTAGCAAGGATGGAGATTACTTTGAGATTACTTCATTCCCAGCACTGAATACTTACTCCCGCTGCCTGCAGCTTCTTTCATCCAGAGCAACCATATTTAGCCCGTTCAGTAACATTTTTAGAACGTATACTATTAAAACAATGTGGTGATCCCATTAATCTCATTATATCCAGGCATTGTGTATTTTTTTTGCTTGGTTTTGTTTCGTTTTTTTTTTTATTAAATTACTTCTTTTGAAAGAAATAAGTATGTGAAGGTATAAAATAAGTGCTAATCGTGGGTTTAACCTACTTATGTTCAAAGCGATAGGGGGAGAAAAATTTCAAAGATGTTGTCCTGAGATTCAGAGGAGTTGCCTTGGACTTCTGTGGGAACAGACGCAGAGGAAAAGAGCACTTTTGAATAGTTTAGTATCCCGGGAGCACACTAAAATATAAAAACTAGCTTTGAGGAAATTGCTATGTCCTGAAGCGCAGTAATTATTTCAAAGTAAATAACATGAAAGAGTCACAAGGAGATGGCCGAGCTCTGAGTCGTGAAGGTAACATGCACGTGTCACCTTGGGGGGAAAGAGATTCTATCTGAAGAGATTTTTGCCTTTCTTTCTGACATGTCATACAGATGTGAGGTATAAACAAAGAGCAATCAAAAAGGACTTAAATCAGGAATAAACTGATATATGACTCTTCATGAAATATTCCTATCTTCACAGCTATTGTGCTCTTTATCTAATTTCCTTGGCTATCTGATCAGAGCTGTTTATTTCACTGTTGAATTATTGCTGAAGTCTGAGAGGGCGCTGCTTTAAACAATGGAGCTGGTCAGCAGTGTTAGCAATTCATTTCCATAGTATCTAGCCCTGCATGGTTCCGCAAAGGCTGGATTTGCCCTTGGAGCTTTCTCTCATACTGGATAGCGTCTGTAGATATGACCAGAACAGCACCAGAGCTTAATGAGGGCAAGACGCATACAGCAGTGGGCTTTTGTGTGATGAATACACTTGATACTGCTTTCAGATATGTATTTACTCCTGCTGATTGGTGACTGCTACATTTGTACTATAAGATGCTTGGGTCCCGATCTAGTTGAAGGTCTTCCTCGGCACCATGGCAGAGGGGTTGAACTAGTTGGCCACTAGAAGTTCCTTATAACCCAAACTATTCTGTGATTCTGTGAATAAAAGAGAAAATTCCAAAATCACAGTGCCTCGTGTGATTTTCTAGGCATTTTATGGAATGGTTATCTCCTGGTTTAAGCAACAAGGAGTTAGCAATAAGGAGTTCTTGTTTGAAGCATCCTTTGTTAGTGAGTTGGCTTCCCTAACTCCGTCTCCAAAGCCTGTATTTACTACAACTGCTAAAGTAGTATTGCTATTGTGTCTGTGGAAGGGAGAAACAGAGGGAGCTCCCTCTACTTGACTTTGTATAGTTTTGACTAAACAATGTCACTCTCACACAGTTTAAATCCTGGACTGAAGGTTAGGAAATTGTTTGGACCATAGCTGTATTTCCACTTACAACTTGCCACCAGGGACCTATCATTTGCTGTGAACCATCCACCCTGCACCTGCACCTGTCTGAGCTGAAGCCCAGGCCACCAGGGTGGGACAGCTCAGCACAGGCTGGTGCACTGTGCTCACGTCTGACGGTGAGGCGCCTGCATGAAAAAGGCACAGAGAACTGTGACAGACTTGAAGGCTGCATCTCCTTTTTTTGCCTGACAGCATTTGTTACATGGCATACTGCTCAGCTATTTTTTAAAACCTGGCAGGTCTGGACAGTATTTCTAGTAATAACCGTTTGGTGTCCCCTCATTACCAATCTGAAAAAATGGCATACACATACAGACACTACCAGTATGTGATCTGAAGCTTTAACCTGGTGCAGATGAGGCCCCTAGCAGACAGCATCAGGGGTTGTAGAATAACAGAATTGTCTGGGGAAGAGACCTTAAAGTTCCAACCCGTCTGCCATGGGCAGGGACACCTCCCACTAGATCAGGACATGTTCCAGGTTGTGCTCATTGCTGATCAGCCAAGCCAGGAGGTATTGTCTCTAGCAGTTTTCCAGTTTTCTGTGAGTTTGAAAGTGGCTATAACAGAGTAGCAGACCCTTGAAAGTGCCTCATGAAAACTTTAAAATGCTGATGGGCCAAGGTAGTCGCTGAATACACAGTCATTGCACACAGCGGAGCAAGCGTCTGCTGCTCCAATATCTGGAAGCACGTTACAGGAAAGCTGTTGGCCTTAGGTTGCATTCCTGAACCGTAGAGCAGGCTCTCAAACTGCTGTCCCCGGCAAGGGGATGTATGACACCAGCAGGGATGTTTGCTCCAAAGGGAGCAGTAAACAAGCTCCCAGAGAGAGGCTGAGCCCTGCCGACAAGCTCAGCTCCCCGCCTGTGCTGCCTGGGGAGACCCACTGGGACCTCGTTTGTTGTGTTATCTCCGTTGATCTGACACCACAGGCGGGCTGGAAGGTCCTGTTTCTCAGCTATTCTTAGGGATTTTGACACCTGCTATAATTATCCCAGTGGTCATTTGCAGGGGGTCTAAATGTTTCGTCCTTGTGCATTGTTCTGGAAGGCAGTTTCAACTGCTTCCCTGGACACTTCCAGACCTAGTGAAAATAGAGGGGAATTTCCATGAATGCAATGAGGCTGCATCCTAGTTAAGTTTGGACTGGCTTTGACACTAGTTCTTTCTTGAGGAAACTGTCAGTGATAATCAGTGCTGATCTGTAATCAACCTCACACACTACCTACCCTGTGCAGTGCCTGCACCTTTTCTGGTTTTGGATGAAAAAGAGACTTTAAATACTATCAGCAAAGGAGGTTTAACTGGATTTACTTTCCATATGGAGAGCTCTAAGTGGGTTTATAATAGCTTAATTTGTAAATATGATTCCACAAAGAAGCTAAAATTACTGAAGTTTGCATGAAGGAGACTAAGGGAGATGGGCACACTACCTATGAAATGACATCTTTGGGAATTATGAAGTAATATCACTTGTTTTTTGTCCTGAACATTATACAGTACAAATAGGAAATAAAGTATTATTATTGGCAGTGACAGACAACAGACCACAGTTTTTTGCTTGTACACAAATTGTTTCCATGTTTCATTAGCATCTGGAGGTATCCTGCTTCTTTCCTCTCCTTGGGGACAAAAAGAGGAACTTGAGCACAAAGTGTAACCCCTTCCACACCATCCTCTCACTGACTGCAGAAATCCTTTCAGAAATTTAAAGAACGATCATGATTTATCTGACTGTTGCTTTACTTTATATTCATGCAGGATTTAGAAAAACATCAGGCAGGATGGAGATAATTGCAAATGAATAATTACAAAGAATAGAAAGGATAGATGGGTAATTACAGAGCTTCTCTTAGGGACAATATTACTTGTCATTAAATTTGATGGACTGATTTTCTTTAGCGTAAACAGGCAAATGTGCCTTCCTAAACACTTAAAGTTACTTCCTAAAAAACATACATTTTGTTTAGCAATAATTAACCCCTCCTGAAAGAAATAAATTTCTGGTTGAAGTAAAATCCTTGGCTTAATTGCCGAGAGTTACACGTGGTTTACAGAAAGTCAATAACATAAATTTTCAACCTCTCTGATCAAGAAATAGGATGAAAATGAACTTATTTGTTATTTTGATTTTTATAGGAGTATGTTAATTTCCTTGTCTTTCAGTAATATTACTGGTTTTGTGATGATTCCTAAGATGGACTGACCCAAGGCTCTTGCATCTGAGCAGTCAAAAAACATTTGAGGAATCTGAACCCAGATATAGATGAGTATTTTAAATTTGTCTCTTTTTGAACCGAGACTAAACCCAAACATTTCCCTGAACTTTAAAGAAATTAACTTTCAAGATGTTTCAGCAGCAGCGAGCACAACATAACAGCAAAGAAATACAAAACTTCCAAGGTCTTCATACTTGTTGTTCAATCATTTCTCTGTTCTTTGTCTTTGAAACGAATTAAAATTCTGTACTAGGTGATTTGGGGAGTACTTGCCCCCAGGGGAAGATTTGATTGGATTATCTGGGCTCCTCACTGCGGCACTGCTGGGGTTTCCCATACGGTCACACTGGGGCACTGGATATTGGGCGCATTGCAGCCCAGCTTACCTGGGTTAGTGGGCCATGCTGCTGCCCTCAAGGGACTGGGGGCTGGCTTAGGGTAGTGTGGGACACCCCACATTTGAGGCCCTCACAAGGCCCACATAAAACAGACTCACTGTGGATCAGGACCATGAGCAGGTCATTTCAATAGTGATGACCTAAAGGAAAAGACTTCCATGTTTTCTTGATGCTAGAATCATTATGCTGCATATCCTCATTCCACATACGTCCAGTCCTTGTAAATCCTGGTAATAGGAAAAGGCAGCATCATAGAGCTGTCATTTACAATAATAACCAAAGAAAGGTTAAAAAAAACCCCAATAAGATAAAAATACACCATAGGGCAAATCTGTTGCCATGCTGCCATTGGGTGATGGAGCTTCCATCGACATTCCCTTGGCAGTGCTGACTTGTGAATAACATACACATCCCCAATGCTTGGCAACAGCACTGCAAGGGCATGTGTATGTGCGTGCACCAGCCCACACCACTGCGGTCTGTGCACAAAGATAATTTTTTCCCCCTTCAGGGTCGCAAAGAGCAACTGTACAAAAGACTTTTTTTAATAGAATATGTTCTTATCTTTCGTAAAACATGGACCCACCCGACACTTGGACTGGTCTGTGGGCCCCACCCTTGCCCTTTTGTTTGGAGCCTGGGATCATATGATGGACTGGGTTAGTAAGTTGCTGTTTATGTTCTTTAAACCTCATCTATTTTGTTTTACAAGAATATATCACCCTGCTGACGACTTACTTGTGCCATAGTAGGGACTACTAGTGGGTAGCGGGGAGTGGGGTCCAGAAAGGGGAAGGAGGGTGTAACACATTTGTCATGATCTGCCAACATTTCCAGGCTTGGGGTTGGTGACTGCACAATCTTGGCATTTTAAAAATTAAAGGGCAAGAGCCTGAGCTCACAGTTCTAAAAATCAGGAGCAATTGCACTGAAATCAGTGCAAAAATCATGTACATTAAATCAGAATCATGCCTTTGAACTCCCAGGTTTTCAAAGAGTCTCAATGTGTTATTATCAGATGGTTTACGACATTTCAGCAGGCACCTGGGGCAGGCAAAGTGGGTGTCCTTGGCCTGCTTCTGATGCTTCCTGCTTTAATCCATTCACTTCACCAACCAAATGCCCAGTTTACAGTGGTGTTACTGCAGTGTTTCTGGAGTCCAAGGCTCCATTGAAGCTCTAACACAGACTCTGGAGGTTGTGAGCTATTGATCGTGTTCTGGTGTTTACCACTAAGCACTTTTCCCAAATGACAATGGACTACTAAATCAATACGGTCAGACTCCATGCTAGACACTTGGAGGCTGATGGCAGGGGCTCTGTGGAGCCAGCTGTCACAGAGGAAGATCTGAGAGGAACCTTGTCTCCAGACGTATAACCCCATCTGTCACAGAGAACAAACCAGCCAACTCCACCACCCTGAAAGAGAAGGGCTTTGTGCTCTGCTTCAGACAACAGAGGAAAGTAATGAGGTGAGGGATGGAAAGAAAGGACAAGGCTCTTACCCAGCTCTGAGAGCAGTGTCCAGCATTACCCCTGACATTGCTGTGTGAGGGCATAAAAGTTACACCAGCTTCTCGGTTGTGCGAAGGAGTGAAGGGAGGGCCAGATTGCACTGGAAAATAAGCTGTTGAATTAACACCGATGTTCACTTTGGGCTGATTTTTCATGCAGTTTTGTGAGTCTTCTTTGATGCAGTTTCCAGCCAAATCATGTTTCAAACAACACCACAGCACGGCATGTTGACTGGGACGGCAGCTTGGCATGAAAACCCTCCTTGCTTCCTGCCACCTCTCTCCTACCACTCAGCCATGACACTGACTATCATGCAGCTTTCCTGAGGATGTATGGGATCCTAGGGGAAGGGAGGAGGGACTTTAAGTAAGGTGGGGCACCCTGAAACTATTGGCCTGACTGCAGATCCATGAGGCCAATAGCAGTTGATGGGGGAACCTGTCATCTCAGCCTCTTCACTTCATGATACAGGACCAGAAAGCCTTGAAAGAGTGGTTTTGGAGCCAGGGATTTTGGAGGTGCTTCTGGCATAAATAAGTTGCTGTACCCAGACCTTAGACCTCAGAAGTAGAGAGTCCTCCACTACAGCTTATTGGAGCTAGAGCCAAGGATTCAAGTGAGCACTAGCATCCCTAGCTCTAAATTAGTGTGTAGAAGTGGCTGGAGAGTTCCACTGGCTGTCTGCCCTGGGTTTGGTGAAAGCTTTTTGAAGTAGAAACAATGCACATGAAGCCTTTTATGCTCTACAAAATCCTCAGCCAGTTCTAGCACTGACACACAAAGAAAACCACTTTATATGTTGTTTAGCCAGATACTGAGCAGCATAGTTGATACTAGATAGTCCTGCAAAATCCTACACCCTAAACTTGGTCAATTCCTATGGTTTACCAAAATATCAAATTGGTTTATAAAATAGTAAGATAAAGTACACTGAAAACAGACAACATTAAGACTTGCTTGCAACGTCTGGTCCTACCACAAAAGGATTTGTAGAGTAAAATGAAAATTATTTACCAGAGAGCTATAAAACTGTAAACAAAGTATTGCTGTGTCAGTCCTGTGGTTACCTGTTTCAGAGGGCATCCTTTCAACATTTGTTCCAGTCGAGGCCACACTTGATTTTGGTCTGGCAGGATAGCCATGTTAACAGTGTGCTTCCAGGTATTCATCTGGGTGGGGTGAAGAGCTGGACACCTTCCAAAATTCTGCTCCGTACTTTATTAACACCCTGAAACCAAACTTGCAAGTCCTACAAAATGGGGGAAAATAAGGATTGGAAGGGTGGGGAGAGAGAGAGAAAAAAAACCCCACAACCCTGCAGTATTTGAATCTTTTTACCATAACAAAATTCCAAGTGAGGTTTCTGTATCTTCTGTTTCATATAATCTTATAAGATTATATTTCATATAATCTTATGACAGAGTTTGCTGCAGTTCAAGTGAAGAGAGCTCATGGAAGTAGATGTGATGCTAGTAAAGTAAAGAGGGAAGACTTTGGGAAGCTTCTGGCATAGTAAAATAAATGATGATGAAGCAAACATAACTTTGAGAATGCAGAGCCTGCCATACACACTTCCCAGTTTATTTATTTGTTTATTTATTTATTTAGCCTGTTTTGATTCTTTTGTGTTACCATACAGAAACCATCTACATCTGCTTATTATGTTGGAGATACAGCCCTTGCATTCTGATACCTCTACACTCAATGGGACTGTGTAAAAGCACACTGTGGCTGGAACAGGGAGACTGAGATTTATTTTACAAGGGACAAATTCCTGTATATGTCTCCTTAGTCACATTTTCTTTCCTGCAAGAAATGGCAGTAAGAAACAAGAAGCACATCAAAAAAGAAACCGTCCATTTAGAAAAGCACTAGCTATTTGCAGAGTTGAAGTACCAAAAGCCAAACTCTGCCTATTTAGTCACATGTGTGCCAGTGGAACAGTTTTTAGATGTTGTTAGGAGAGCAGTGTGAAAATAAGCAAGCCCACAGCCTAGATAGCATCCACTTGCCAGGGCAGATGTTCTTAAGAGGGGTGATAGTTACTGCCACCTTAGTTGACG
The DNA here is from genome assembly GCA_013396775.1 of Cephalopterus ornatus. Classification (NCBI taxonomy): domain Eukaryota; kingdom Metazoa; phylum Chordata; class Aves; order Passeriformes; family Cotingidae; genus Cephalopterus; species Cephalopterus ornatus. The sequence goes on from VZRE01014202.1 coordinate 21,307, forward strand.
CATTAGGGATTATGCTGGATATTTGAAGTATGAGCTCTAGAACTTGAACTAAGGATAAAAGACATATATACACTGCAACAAGTGCATACCCTTGGCACTGTGCACATAAGCATATCTACAATACTTGTTTTTTGCAAAGTGCCTAGATAGCTTCTTTTCCAGTGCAAGGAACTGGGCTTGGCAAGAAACACGCCTGGCACATTGGACCACAGAGCAGAATAGAGGGTAATGTAAATGGGTAAAATTCAGGGATTTTGTAAGTAGCTGTGGGGCAGATTGTGACTGGTCTGCTATTAGTATTTTATAAATGCACTCTCTGTTTAGGATCTATCCAGATATTCTGAAGAGTCATTTCATTTTTTAATAACTTTACTGCAAAGATGATTTCTTTCATAGGCAGGTTTACATGTGTCAAAGCATTCAGAAATGAATGTGAGAAGAAGGTCCAAACTTGTCCATGAGCAACACAGACATGTCATACATAACGGTTGGCTTCTGTAATTTCTTTTCTTAAGTTTCTGCTCATGTTTTTATAATGCTGTATGAAGTTTCATGTGGAATACACTTTAAAAAGAAAAAAAAATAAAGACAGCAGAATATTTTCATGGGTACATGGTTATCTTCTGCTTTTGGTGCTGCAATGTTTGTCTCACAGAGACAAGCCATATTAGCCCTCTCCTGCTACAAGGCCATATGCAGATTATGTCTATCACTAGTCACACACTGAGTACTGGTTTATGTTTTGTCACTAAAAAAATTTCTGGCAAACTGTGGTTGTTCAGAAACTGTCTCAAGAGCACCTTACCTGTCTCTTGGCAGAAACAATTGCCCCTGTAGATGGAGAGCAGTCCTGTCCACCAGAAGCATGAGTCAAGGGCTTGAACCAGGAGAGAGACAGAGATAAGATTTTGTGGGAGCAGAGCAGGGTAAATACCGGTGCTCCACAGATAGCACCTTCTGGTGACTTGCTAACAAATACAGGAATGTGACTGAAAGTGAATGAGTTAACACATTTAGAGGAGTCCACATCCCTCAGCAGGAAGTTATTATCCTTCAGAGGAGAAACAGTAGCTGTGTGTGTTCTGCTCTGTTGTGGTGTTAAGGACAATGTGTTAGTTTAAATCATCTTAAAGCATGCTATTTTGATACCTTGTTTCTGTAGGAGCAAGGTCAGATTTTGCATCAGTTTTTCAAGGAAAATTATTATAGAGTTTTACCATGTGCTGGTTTTTTGGGGGTTTTTGAGAGGATATATCCCACTGATTATCATAGGTACTTTGGCTAATTGGTCTCATTTGGAGGACTACACCTCAGGCTTTCAAATGCAGGATGTTTTGAATTAACCTCATAGCCTAGCCTAGAATTTTTTCTTTTAATAGAATTTTTTATTCTTGCATGACTGTAACATAGTTGAAGTGATTTCATAGTAACTTAGCCAAAATGTCAAGGAAGAAGTTCACTTTTGAATAGAATGAAAAAACCCTTCACTGAAAATGGTAACGCTTTCTAGTGCAAAGTGTATGAAAACAGGGATTTAAAATAGAAAGTTTTGCAGAATTATCATTAACTGGAGCGATCATCATAAGTCTTTGTAGAGTGAAATCTTTATTTTTTCCACATTCTGAGTTTTTGTAGTTTTAAATTTTTTTTTCTTCTTTATCTCACATGAGTTAGTTAATTTACCTGTGGTAAATCATATCCCAGTTCCTTTGCTCATCCATTGATCTATACAATGACTTAGTTCTTAGATCTCCTAGTCATGAATTGAATGGCATTCTAATATGCTTATTTCCCAGGAAGCCTAACTATATAACCAAACTAGTTTTTTCCAGGACTGCTCTACTGAATCTACCATCTGCAGGTATGAAGGGAAGAGAAACAAGGTCCTTAAAGTGCAAAGAGAGACTATCAGACCATCAAATGAACAACATCTATACATCTATTTACTGGTTATGCTTCTGTTTGTGTTGTCCACAGAAAGAGAGATTAAAACATCTCACAGGCTGAAGCAGATGAAGATTAGAAATCTATTCTCTGAAGCTCCTACTAAGAATAACAGAATAAAAGTTTTATGTAAAAATAGAGAAAAGGCACTTTTCTGGGGAGAAATGAGGTCTTGTTTGCATGCATGGATTTCCCTTCAGGGAATGGGATCTCTGGTCCTGATTTTGAGAGATGGAATAAGACAACATATTACATAGTCCAGGAGGTAACATTTTCAGGACAGATCTGTACAAACCATTAAGACCAGTTATGTAATGTGGAGGAGAATTTTAGAATTTGATCTTCCCGTCTTAAAGTACTGAGCTTGATGGTTGAGAAAGACTTGTAAAATCATCATTTGAGGGGACCCACTAGCATGACATGAGTTTGACAGTCTTTAAAAGATGGCAGAGAGAGTCATATAACTCAGGTTTAATGCAGAGGAGTGAACTGAGCAATACTATTCTTTGATTTTCCAGTAAATCAAATACAAGCAGTGTATTTACTATGTCTATCTCAGTTATTGCTATGCCAAATAACTTCTATATTGCTGCCTTCTCCCTGTTATTGAACTTTGACTGAAAGAGATGTGCTGACCTTTGGAAAGAATCCTTCTCCCATCCTGCCTTCAATCTTTCCTTTCCTTGCTGAGATGATGGAGGGTGAGGGTGGTAGTAGTTCTCTCCAGTCTGCAGCTGGAGGAGCAGCATATTTCCAGTATCAGTCCCATACAAGTATTGTTATTTTTCCTGTCATGTTTGTTGGGGTACAGCTTTTGGTTTATTTTTCTTGCAGAAAGGCAGGAAAGCCAACCTGGAAAAATACCGCTCCCATGTCATCAGTAATTACTTGGCCGTTGTGCCAGGCTTTGGCTTGCTGACAGTTTCAAGACGGAGAGTGGGTGAGACCAAGCTGCAGCCAACCAGAAGAAAGAGGGAAAAAGATCTTAATCTGACATGGGCTTCACTTGCCCTCCCTTCTTTTCCCCTCCATATTTTGCTCTCCTTGGGGAGCCATAGCAATTACTTCTCACAATTAGCTCTCCCCATTCTCCACCGAACTGCCAGTCCCTGGCCTGTGCAGCTTTCTGTCCAATTTCTTCCACTCATTAAATGTAACATCTAAGGAAATCCCTTAGCCTTCGGAGGGAAATGCCTTTTGGGAATAGATGCCTTGCCCCAACTCCAGGAAAAAAGATAATTAGTTTAATCTCTAGAGTGTGTAAGAGTAACAACAAGGCTCATGATCCTGCAGACCATTTTCAACATCTATTTTTAAACTTGGGCAGTTTCTAAAATTACATCTGTAATTTACTTGATATCTTAAAAAATCATTTAAGTCATCACCTGGAAGGAATGAACATTTTTCATGCAACAGCTCAATACGCCTAATATTGCTAAGGTGAGAGATATGGGGGGACAGAAAGTGATGCATGGTGAGTTGCCAGACAGGACTCTTCTCTTCCTACCATCACTAGAGAAATCCTGAACCAAGGTTTGCAAAGCGATTACAAGATGTGCAAAGAGAGGCTCAGTGCTGGTACAGGACAATCCTGAAAACTGATCTTGTGTAACTGGCTCATGTATTTATTTGGTGGCCCTTAACACAGCCAGTCTCTGAGATTTTAAAGATTTTCAGTAATTTGGGGAATTTTTTTATGGTCACACTCATTTAGAGTCAAGACAGAACCCGAATGTCTTTACCTGTAGTGTTGGCCTTCTTTGCTGTTCCTCTTAAGTTGTTACACCGTGGTGCTGAATGCTGCTTGTGAAAGGTGGAAATGTAGGTGATGGGGTAAATTTGCATGTGGCAGAAACTAATGTCATACCTATGGTCTCAAAAATGTGACGGGGCAGTAAAGCCAACACGGTCAGCATGTCTAAGCAGTGAGTGCAATCTGCAACGCTGCTAATTCCTACTCTTTCCCTTCTCCTCAGCTGATTTTCCAGCAAACTTATTACAGAAATCTGTACAGTACACCAAAAGAAGCAGTTTCCCTCCGGAAGCCCTTCCCTCAGATCCCAGGCTAAGGCCTGGCAGAAAATTTTATTCATCTTTCATTGCCTTGGTTGGCACAGATGTGAAAATATACACTGATGTACCACTGAATTGCCACCCTTTTCCTCCTCTTCATTCAAATCCTTCACTCCCACAGACTTCTGCACAACAGAAATCTTCTTTCATACCTGGCATTGATAACAACATCCCTACTGGCTATTATAGAAAAGAACTTGAGAAGAGTTTGCCAAAAGCCTGATTTTAATGCACAGATTGCAACTATACTTCTTCAGCCAGCTGGATGACATCTTGCTGGTTGGACTTCTGCGAATTAAGAGGCTCTGTTCAAACAGTGTCTTCTGAAATCTATTCCTGCCTTGACATTTTTCTCTTTATCATACACAGAGATTTTTCTGAAATTCATGGTTTATTAATGGAAGCTTTGTTGATGTTGTTATCATTTTCATTTTAAAAAAGAATAATTTCTGTTTTGAGGAAAAAAATCTAAATAGTTCAGTTGAATTTACAAGGAGATCTGAGAACATCAGACAGCATTAGTTCATTGGTGCTCCTCTATGTGATAGAAATCAGAGCATGTTTCTTTGTGGTCTGTGCTGAAAGCTGAGCTCAGACTAAGAAACCTTTTTCTCTCTGTCTAAACCAGAACTAAACCATCCAGGACTGGTCAACATGGATTTAGAATGTATTAATTAGCTAAAAGAACAAGAGTGTGATAGGGAGATAGTCTCAACTCTGTGCAAGCTATGTTGAAGTTCTGAAAAGGGTATATCTGAGGAGCCAGCACAGCTAAACTGTGAATTAAGTCTGTGTAGACATAATCAATAAAGCTGAGAGTTAGGTACTTCATTATTGATCAGGACTGCTTTAATTTAAGAATCCTGTATTATCCAGTGATAAAACCTGTTGCACTGTTCGGGTTTTTAATCACTGAGGTTTTTAAAACGTACTTTAAAAAAAAAAAAAAAGTACTTTCTGTGGGTGGACAGATCTTCATATGTTTTCTGCAGTGCTATGTTTCAGCCATGTAGGAAAAATTACAAGGCTGATTGAATATTAACATGGAAACACATTTTAGGCTTAGAGAAAGGGAGATGCAAATTTGCAGCTGGTATTTAGCAGCAAGGGGGACGCAGCAAAACTCTTAGCTTTTAGGCAAGTGATGCAGCTGATAATGTAGATCTGTTGCTATCAAACTGCTGTCAGTACCATGTCAGTACCTATCTATCTCAGTATTTATAACCTGCTAACAACAGGGAAGTGATGTGGTCTAATGACCTGAGGACAGGACTAGGAGCCAAGAGGAAGTGGAGAAAGGAAGCTGCACAGAAGAACAACTTCTCTGAACAGGATGTCTGGTCCTGCTGCAGCCCAAATTTTGTCATATTTTCCTTTGGATTTCAGTACATCTTGGAGGGTCATTCTCCTGATTCATTAAGCATGTTTGCAAACTACAAAATTACATAGCTGACCATAGTATTAATTGGTCAGAACTGGTCCCTTCCTCATGTCACCTGCAGTAATCCTAAGTGCCTCACTTGGCAGAGTGCTCAGGTGACAAAGTCACTTCCGTTGCAACTCTTCAAAGTCTTAGTGTTTGAGATGTTTGATGAGTTCCTGGCCTCAATATACACAGAACTTTAATGAAGCAATATTGTAAAAAGGTTCTTTTGGCCAGAGTGTGTTTCAGGTAAAGGCAAAACTGGACAAATGGATCATGGAAGGTCATTCTATCTGCTAGAAAGAGCAGCATGGAAGAAAGTGCGGATATGTTTGTGAGATAAGAATGAGAAAATGGTATTATGTGATGAAACAAATGATATCACAATGAAAACATTTGCAGTGAAGTTGTTAACAGATGTAGGAAAATGAGAAGATTTTTTTTTGTTGTACTTTAATTTAAATTCCTGTTGTTTTCCTTACAGTGCCAATAATGTTTTAGCCTTCTTTGTTCTTGTACTACATGGGATTCTCACAGAAGAGATGCTTTGTGCTACATGTCACTTTTATGCTGCGATACCTGTGTTTGTTGCATTCTGGAATGTGTTTCTGGCAACTTACCAGGCACGGCTGGAAGGAGGCAAAGAAACCCCTTTTGGAGGAATAAGGATTAGGCCAAGGACTGGGGCTGGTAAGCATGGGCATGAAACATTCTTTGCTACCATTTTTTGTGAGTTTGTAAACAAAAGGGAGTTCCTAATTAAAGCAACCACTAAACCGTTTAACTTGCATAACTAGAACTGACTGAATAGATTGGCCCAGGTCTCACTGACCCTGGCAGAGTGACAGGGTGGATAAAATGTTCAATAATTTCTCCAGAGCATTATGTGCAAATAGGCTTTTCTTTAACAGCAGGCATGCATGTCTTTTCCTTCCACCTTCCTGCTTATTTTATCAGTCAGCAGATCTTAGCTAGACAATGTGAGAAATCATTACTTTTTCTTCATCTTTTTGTTCTTGCATGTCAAAAAAGGGATCAGATGTTTATACAAAAAATATGATTGTATTTTTCTACAAGGGTTTCAAACCTTGCCATATGCTACCTCTAATTTAGAGATCTAGGTGGAAACTCCTTCATGTATATACACACTGTGAGCAACTGAGTTTTCTTTCATTATTTAAAGTATTTGATGTTTACTGCCTTTCAGACGCAGGATTCTGGGTGTATCCATGACCTATTTGGCATGTTTGAGAGACATCTCAGCCCCTAATAGTATGAACTAAATATCAGTAACCTTAAAACATAGAAAGGACAAGAAGAAGTGAAAACAAATAAACACCATGCTACTGCTGAGCTTGGCAACCCATCTTTATACTCTGTGTGTTCTGGACTTAAGTAATAGTATGCAGAGTTCACAGAGCATTTCTTGCAAGCATCTCAAAAGCACATTGCAAGCACCACAGTAAGTGCCTTTAGAACAGCAAGAATTTCTGTGTGCTTTCTTGGTTGATGGAAATTCAGAGATCCTATGGAAGTTCTCCAAAACACTACATATTTAGCCGGGAGAAGAGGAGGCTCAGGGGAGACCTCATCACTCTCTACAACTACCTGAAAGGAGGTTGTAGCCAGGTGGAGGTTGGTTTCTTCTCCCAGGCAACTATCAGTAAGACAAGAAGCCATGGTCTTAAGCTCTGCCAGGGAAGGTTTAGGTTAGATATTAGGAAGAAATTCTTTACAGAGAGGGTAATCAGACATTGGAATGGGCTGCCTCCATCCCTGGAGGTTTTTAAGATGAGGCTGGATGTGGCACTTAGTGCCATGGTCTAGTAACCACAGTGGTAGTGGATCAAGGGTTGAACTTGATGATCTCAGAGGTCCTTTCCAACCTGGCTGATTCCATGATGCTATGATATTTCAGTTAAGACCTTAATTCCCTTACTCCTTTCAACCATGTTGGTATGAGTAGGGAAAGGATGAACGAAAAGGAGAGAGAGGACAGAAACAGCAGGGCAAGCTTTTACTTCACTAGTAAGTGAAGGTCAAAGATGGAAGTAAAGGAGAGAGACATCAATTAAGTGAAGTGATGGACTACTTGTAATAGGAAACAATTAGTGAATTTTTGGTTTGTTCGTTCATTGCGGTTTTATTTGTTATCTTTTTAATGTGAATTCTGTTCTCTCTGTTTTGCAGAAGAATTGAATGACAGGCACTTCAGGTACACATATGCTAAACTTCAAGACTGAAAACAACACAGTTCCTTATGGTGTTTAAGGTTAAGCATGAGTGCATCCTCTTTTGAGGGTACCATAGAAAGAAAAGCTGGCTGATGGACATTAACCTTTTCCCATAAGTCTCAGACTTGTAGTTTAGTTTGAGAGGAAGATTCACTGACTGAAGAATCTCCTATTCAGTCCTCATGACATAATACAAGAAATGCCCTGCAGGGTCAGAGTATGGTCTGGGTCCGCAGTCTGACTCCACTGGGACAACAGGAGATGCTTTTTGGTGGAGCCCAAACACATTCTTTGGTACTTTCCCCTTACTCTTCCCAACAATCATGGTTGCTGCATGAAGGATGTCTAGGGGTATGTTTCTGCCTGTTCCCTTCAGAACCTGTTTATGGAACTGTTTCCTGTGGATTTGACTAACCCCTTTTCAAACCTGCTTCTGCTGCCTGCCTCAACTGCAGCAAATTCCCAAAGTTTACTGTCTGCAGCTCAAAGAAATATTTTAACTCTTTTAAATCAATTTCTAATAGTTTCAATAAGTTTCCTCCTATTCTGCCACTGTAGAACTGATAGGTAACTCTTTCAGCTTCATCACATGCACCTTATGTGCTGTCTTTGTGATGACCTTGATCACATTTCCCTTAGTCTTCTCCTCTCCAGCCTAAGGAGAAACAATCTTTTTTTTCAGTTTCTCCTTGTAAGACAATCCAGTTTTTTATCTAATCTGCTTGCACTACAGTAGAAGCTATTACGTCTAGTCTCAAGGTGGATTTGGTAACAGTATAGCTAGTGAATATTAATAATTATTATGGCAATGAAGATATTGCTTAAGTGTCTGTGTCCCAACTCTGCAGTTTCTCATCTTCTGAAAGTAATATCTGGAGGTTGGTGTATTGTCTGAGTCAACTGATTTCTGTTGAGGTTCACAGTAGCTACCAGTTCCTGAAGAGGAATTATTATAGTTGTTCTCTACTGATTTATGCAGGTAGAGCAGAGTCAGTACAAAGACACCTATTTTTTTGTGCTTCAAGCATGGCTTCACATTTTTTAAAAAAATCACCTTGAAACTCTGGTTAAGGAAGCAGATAGTTCAAAAGTAGGTGATAAAGCTTTCATGCCAGACCCACGGCTTATATTACTGAGCACAGCCCTTGTCCCAGTTTTTCCAGTTTACAGTAGTTGAAGACCTCGAATATATTTGTCAGGTAGCACTCTGCTTGTATGGAGTTATAAGGCAATCATTAAATAGCTTATGCTCTCAGCTAGACTAAAGTACAGATCAAACAGATCATGCTTCAAAGTTCTGTTAGCATCATGAAGTCCCAACTTAGTAAACAGAGGCTACTGTCTCTTCAACTGCAGGCCCCTCAGAAGGTCCTGTTTTCTGCAAAGAAGATAAAACAAGGAAATGAGCTATCATCCCTGCCTTTCAGTGCAGCACGTCCTCTGTCCTCTTGACAGGTAAATCTTGTGAATGTGTTCACCAAGGTTGTGATGTTATTGTTTTACATTCCTCTTGTAACAGCGTGTGATCACAAGTGAATATGAGATACTTTGGAGCAGTACAATAAGGACCTTGTTTGTTTGCTGCTATACTGTCAGAGAGAATATTTTAACACCTGATAGCACTGCATAGATTAGGCTTGAGAGGACTTCCATTCCTAACTAAACCAATAGTAATCTACATATTTTCCATTCATGTCTTCTCCTTGCACTCTGCACCTGATTCACTTCTAATCAAGAAGGCATTGTATTGGTGCCACATGTATAACCAGCATGGTGAATGGACTGTGGATTAGCTTTGCTTTCATCTCCTAAACTTTCTAGAGAAACAGCAAGATAAATTAGGGCGAGGATGCATTCTAAAGGCTTTGAAGTACTTGTTAGTAAACAGAAGGTATCAATGCCTCCCTAGAAAATATCATGCCTTTCATTAATGTATCTCCTGAACTAAATCTATTGCTTTTTATTAACTAGGTATGTCTTGAGCAAAAAGTAAGTAATTTCAAAGAATGAAGAATTATCAATGTCATATACATTCTGAGACAAACACATTATCTGAAAAGTCACTTGGAAAATGTTTTTCAACTGTGAAATGTGTGCCTTTCAAAAACAACAAAACAAAAAAACCAAAACCCATAACTTGTGTCTATGGTTTATTTCTTAAAAAACATAAATATGTCCATAATAGCATTTGTTCTAGGTCAGATCAGAATCTGGTTAACACGGTATCCCATTTCTGACAGTGGCCAAAAGCAAGTGCCTAAGAGAAACTATAAGAACAGGGCAAACATATATCTTCCTTTCCTGAATGCTGTCCCAGCCTTCAAACATTTGAAGCTCTGGGATTTCCTGAGCCAGACATGGTTTCTATGTAGGTAGTAACCCTTTATGAATTTCTCTTCCTCTGGTTTTCTCAGGTTCCCCTTGAACTGGTGTAAGTGGCTTCAATCCAGAGAAGCTTTTCAATTTCAATACATTTAAAGATTTTGTTGATTCAAAAATTAGTTTGCTTCCCCCCCAGTTATGGCTTAATAATATAAGGTTATTAAACTCCTGTACAAACCTTGTTTATCTCATAGCCTTACTGCTGTGATGACAGCATTGCCACTACAAATTAGACAATATAGTGAAACGTCTTTTTGGATGATATTTAAAGATGTTCATACTATCTATTTAATAGCAGGAAGAACATCCACATTCCCCAGTTTTAGGCATCCAAATAAGGTTTTTTACTTACTATCTAATCTGCTTAGACTTGCATTTTATTCAGGAAGAGAAGTTCTGATACAGAATTATGTGAACCAGAAATGCAATGCAGTACTCTAAATTGTTCTTTGGAGCAGACACTACTTCTTACAAAGAGAATTTATGGAAAACAGCTGAAAGTCTTCAGGGTGCTTGGTGTGAATACTTCCACACATGATAACAAGATACAGTGGCTTGACTTAAAATATATTTTCCTACCATAAGGGGAGAGAAAATTTTAGACAAGCAGAAAAAATCCGAAAGAGTCTAAACAAGTGTTCACCAAGCTTAATATTACTGTGCTTATAAAACATAAAATGAAATTTCTGAAGTTTGTGTTGAAAACTGTTGTATTTAGAGGTATTACATAAAATAACAGAAGGAAAAGTAAAAAAAACAAAACAAAACAAAAACAAAAACAAAACCCAAAACTACATTATATAGAATGATATCTTTTTATCATCTTTTCTACGGCATACTTAGTTTAAGGATGTAAGAGGAAAACTTCATAGAGGAAATATTTTTTTTTAGGACAACTAAATAAGTTGAAAAATCAGGCAATCTTTCAGACACATGAAAATTCTAAGAGAAATCATGTTTATGGTTCGTATCTTGTTTGCTTTCTGACTATATCAATTGTTCTGGTTTTTAGCCTAGTTTAGTAGGGACACTATTTTTCCCTGAAAAGTTGAAGGGTATTGTTTCCTGTTCTCCAGCCCTTTTCTGTCTCACCTGTCTGTTTTCTAATTGCCATGTTCTGGTTAGTTAAGCTCATTCTTTCCAATACAGTGAACCAAAACGTGTCCCTAATGCTCTGCCTGTGTCATGAGCTAGGCACTAAGAAAGGCCCTAGGAATGTGCTGTAAGGAAAAAAATGGAAGTCTACTTCATCAGAAACTTCTGAAGCTTAATAGTCCTTCTATGACCAGAGATGATTTCTATCTCAGGCTGAGACTAAGGTAGGTGTCTAAATCGGGGGAGTGAATCTCCCTCTGCGTCAAGGCCCCTTGGAGTAGGTAACTATCCTCAGATGACTGAATTTTGATGAGATGACTCCTGCCCTTTAAGTACAGGCACCTAGACCTATGGGTCTGTACAGGTCCTGTGTTTCTTTGCACTTAATAGAGGTATATAGAAGCAGGGAATCACACAATGGGCTGGGTTGGAAGCGACCTTAAAGATCGTCTAGTTCCAACCTCCCTGCCATAGGCAGGAGCACCTTCCACTAGACCAGGTTAATCAGAGCTCCATCTTACCGGGCCTTCAACTTTTTCAGGGCTGGGGCATCCACAGCTTCTCTGGGCAACCTGTTCCAGTGCTTCACCACCCTCCCAGTGAAGAATTTCTTCCTAATGTCAAATCTAATCCTATTCTCTTTCAGTTTGAAGCCATCCCTGCTTGTCCTGTCACTACATGCTCTTGTAAATAGTCTCTCTCCATCGTTCTCGTAGACTCCCTTCAGATATTGGAAGGTCAAAATTAGGTCACTCCAAAACCTTCTCTTCTCCAGCTTGAATAATCCCAACTGTTTCAGCCTTTCCTCATAGGAGAGGTGTTCCATCCCTCTAATCAACTTAGTGACCCTCCTCTGGGCTCACTCCAGCAGGTCAATGTGGTTGACGTCCTTCCCATGCTGAGGATCCCAGACCTGGATGCAGCACTCCAGGTGAGGTCTCACCAGAGTGGAGTAGAATGGCAGAATCACCTCCCTTGACCTGCTGGCCACGCTGCTTGTGATGCAGCCCGGGACACTATTGACTTTCTGGGCTGTAAGTGCACATTCTCAGACCATGTCCAGCCTCTCATCCACCAGCACCCCCAAGTCCTTCTTGGCAGGGCTGCTCTCCATCTGTTCCAGTCTGTGTTGATACCAAGTGCAGCATCTTGCACTTGGCCTTGGTTAAACTGCATGATACTCCCGTAGGTCCACTTCTCAAGCTTGTGAAACTAAATTCCTAGTTAGCCCAAGCAGAATTAGGTAACCAAGCCTGAACTTTAAAGTTTAAGTGTGTTGAAAATTCATTCAGTAAGAAAACAAATGATTTTTCTTTAGATAAAATTTCTTATTTGATATATAAAAGCTAGGACTACTTGACAAAACTGTCTAGTCCTTTTAGAGCATATTTGAATATAGCTTTACGATCGGTGTTCATATCAAAAAGACAAATGAACACATTGCTGTCAAAATCCTGTAGGGGCAGTCAAATACCAACATTCTGTTTTAACATAATAAGTGTCTGCATGTACTAGGAAAGCTTTTTGAGAAATCAGCTGCATGGAAGAGATGTCAATGAATCTTGCTTAAAACAGCATGGAGATTTCTAATTGTTATTTAGATTCTCTTCTTAAATAATCTCTGATTAATGAATGAAACTATACATCTACACAGTGGGGACCATCCTTTATGCTTAATATATAAAGGACATGGGTTTTAAATTAAAACCCTAAAAATTAATCTTCTAGAAGTTGACATCTGCTCTTCAAAATTCATATTTGTACATATTTTTAAATAGAAGCAGTATCTGTATAGGTATTACATGCAGAATTTGAAACTCCAGGGTTTGAAAAGGTAACTGAAGTCATAGATATATTCCTAAAAATGATATTTCATTTTCAATTCATGGGAGAGAGTTTTTGGTGATACTTCTTCCTTAGTTGCTCATCCTCTTTACCTAAATGGACTAATGGTTTGAGTTCAGAGATGCTGAAGGACAACACTTTTGTAGGACAGACCTGCTGACCTGGGACATGTATTATTAATCCCAAATTTCAAAAGACAGGAACAGCTGGTGGTGATGGATAAATAATGAATTTCATACAAAATGCCCAGTCATACTTGCAATCAAACTAATATATTGGTCTCAGATAGTTACACCCATTTTTATTAAAAGGAAGCAGTATATTGACCACTACTGCTATCGCTAACACAGGAAAACCTCAGGAGGTTAAAGATATAGTTTTATACAAAGAGAGTGAACTTGATTGGGCATCTTCTGAGCCTTTTGGTTTTAAAACTGAAGCGCAGAATTCCACAGTTCGGGTCAGTCTTCTTGCTGAAGCGTGATTGTCACAAGTTTTACACTCTTTTGAAAACATAAGTTCATTTTCCTGTTATTCTGTGTCTGAATTGCCACCTGAGTCAGGAAAGAAATTATTTCTAGGATGGAAATACAGCTGAAGTTGTTGATAATCAAGATGTTCAGCTGTTTTGCTGTGGCTGGCAGCCAAGGACTAAAAGACTTCTGCAGAAAAAAAAAAAAAGGAGTTAGCAAGCATACATAGCTACAGAGAAGAAAGAAGGAAGTTTCCCAAAACCTTATAATACGCTTAGATTTTACTATTTCTACAGAATATACTGTTCAGAATTTCCTTCCCTATATCATAGGGCTTTTGGTGGTGTGGAGGCCAGAACCAGTTTCTTTAGGAGATTTTCAGACAATCTCCTTTCTACTACCTGTGCTGAGTGATTCTCAGAAGGAATCTATTATATAGGGAGCCTAGAGAGGCTGTCATCAAAAACCTAATTCAAGACCTAAAGTAGGTTTTGTATATATATATATATATATATATATATATA
>VZRE01014202.1:40509-84697 GCA_013396775.1 Cephalopterus ornatus
AGTACCTTTAGAGGGCAAGTAAAGCAGTCTGACTTTATTTATGGGGAAAAAAATAGGCTAAACTTGATGCCTTTGAACATAACACTTGCTGTAAACAAAATATTCTTTTCATGATATATTAGGATTAACTTTATATAGCTGCTACATACATAGAGAGTTGTATGCATAACAAATTATAGCTGGCAGAGCTTTTAAAGACCTTGTTAGCTCTGACTTGCAGGATTTTTGGATACACTTTCAGTTCATTTATTTTGGCTTGCTCTTAAATTGTACTTCAATGTTCAAGTAAGTGTAAAAACTCATTTTGAGCTTTAGGTGGAACAACCCAATTTTACATCAGTTCTGATTTAATAAAAATCTCTGGATCATGCCAGAAATGGTCCCGGTTTTGCTCAAAACCTCGCCTAAAATTGGGCCAGGTTTTGCCAGGCTCCACTAACACTCCCGTTATGGAAGTGCTACACAGCAATGTTGTGCAAGTTTGTTGTTAATGGCAGTAAAAAAGAATTACTTTTAGACAAGCATCATGCCATGAACTAAAATCTCTCTGCTACTTCTGTACGAAAATGGTTAGGGAATAGAATCACATGATTATAAAACTTGTGGAATTTAGCTCTGTATTTTCACTTCCCTAGTGAGTTTAGCAACAAAACAGTAGTTCATAAGTTAAAGCTGCCTCCAAGTTTGCTTTTTTTTCCTCAGTGATACTTATTCAACACAGGAGAGGTCTCACTGACCTTGGCAGCACAGGTAGGTAATATTTTTTACAAAAGTGAACTTCTTTTTGCCTTTCTCCAGCAGAAATAAGCTTAGACTCAAAAAGTATGAAATGATCCATTTTTTGAGATGTATTTTCAGTGTTCTTTTCTTTACGTTCCTATTGAAGTGGTCACTTTTGCTTAGGTGGGATAAACTTCTTGGTTATTCTTCCATAATTTAAGGGAGTACAGTTAACAATCCCACTGGTTAATTGGGAATGAGCTCCTGTGCACCTAGTCGGGCACAGATCCCAAAACATGTGCACAGGTTTACCACTGTGAGTAATTGTAATTTTAGACAGGTTTTTGGAGCTGGTACTATTTTTGATAACCTGTTTTCATTAAATGCAATGGGCAATGGCTTGTATTGTTCATGTTTTGGATGGCCTAGTACAATAGTAAATTGTTTGGCTTCCATTTAACTACATAAGCATAAAATAGTAACAACAAAATTGAAGTCTTTCTTTGCCTGAAAGTCATAGCACAACTGAGAAGTGGCCATGTATTTTTATACTAACTGACTTCAGGAGTTAGTGACAAATATTTGAATGAAACACCTTTTTTGTTTTTTTCTGAAAATGATAATTTTTCAAATCAGAGGAACATGCAAAATCCTATAAAATTCACAGTGAGACCAAGAAAGACACTAAAGCTCTCTTGGCTACTTGATATTCCCTGAACAAGACAATAAGAAGAATAAATGAGACGAAGGACAAATATTAAGCACTGTCTCATTCATCATCATGATTCCTGGCTCTGGTCTGTCTCCTCCTTCATGGCTGCTCTAAGATGCTCTCTTTCAGCATTGGTTGTTTTTTTAGAGATAACATCTCAGAAGTCAGATTGCCAGGTTTCCTCCAATCCCCCCCCTTCCCAATATAAGTGAAGAGAACAGCAAGAACTTCAGCATCAGTAAGTGAAATAGGAAAAGAATGAACACCCTAGTTAGGAAAGTGGTTCTCCTTGTCTTTCTCTCTTTCTCAAAGGAAAAGTGTCTCTAATTCATTGCAGAGTGGAACAGGAGTAAAATATAAGTTCTCTCATTTCATGGAATGGGAAAACAACTTGTCAGCCCAGTTTAGCTGGACTTGGAAAACCTTTGGTGCTGTAATACAAAGCAACAACCCTGGACTTTTCAGTGTAGGTGGCTTTTTTACAAGCCAAATTTTGTTAGTTTTCCCTTTCTCCTTAAGTTGCTCCCTGACCCATTTCCCATTGGGAAGTATATCGGGAAGCAGGTGATGTTGGTGATGTTTGGAAACATACCAGTGCAAACTAAATGCCTTGAATTCAGCTCTGGCATGATGGAGCAAAACTAGCATCAAATCCATTTCCTTTGGTGTGCCCAGGGTCAAACGAAATTGTTATAAACAAACCAGTCTGCATCCCAAAAGAAATGTTTATATGAAATAGTACTTTCCCTGTTGCCTTACCCTCCTTCCCTCTTTCCCTTACAAAGCTGCTAGAAGCAAAAAGCAAGCACAGCAAACAAGGAATTTTTATGCCCCCAGTAATTTTAAAGGGACAGTAGATGGGATTTTACACTTGTAGCTGTTCACCTTTGGAAAATAGTGCAGTTGTTACACAGCCTAAATACAAGAGGCTCTGCTGCTCCCTTTGCTGTTCAGTCCCCTCTCAGGCCTGATAGTGTTTCCTTCCTGACCTCTCATGGCTTCCTGCTTCTAGCCTTATCGCAGCAAAAAGCTTGACACTGTACTGGCTGTGTCACTTGGAATGCATTTAAATGCAGTAAATGGAAATACCCTTACCTTTACATTTACAAACAACTATCATCGGCAGATCACTCAGTAATTTCCTACTAATAGCTTTTTTTCTCTTAGATATGTTATTTGAAATAGAGAAAATAATTAAAAATAAAACATAACCACACACAAAAAGAAAGTTCTTCCGTTTCTTTTAGGTTCACTTTTCTGCAATCCGAGAATCCATCTCTCAGGATGCTGAAATCAACACTGCAATAACTTTAGCAGCCATGTGTCCGTATAGATCAGTTGAGGAATACATCTCCTTGATCTAAACACTTGAAAGGGAGAACGTTGCAGAAGTTCAGTATGTAAAAGAAATTAAGGTGGTGCACCAAAATCTAATGTAATTGCACCCCCTGTGCAGCAATAGAATTCTCCACTTATACTACTGGTTTTACCCTGATGCCTTCATAAGAACTAAAGAATGTAATAGCATGAGCTTCTATATCTCATATGACTGTAGGGATGTCAAAAGAACAATGCTACTAACTTTAGTTGACCAGACCCAGCTGTTATTCCAAACTGGAATAACTATTTTAAATTAAAACACTGGATTTGCTAAAGAGAAGACTGCAGTCCCCCTCATACTCTGCCCAATTACTCTCAAAGCCATGTGGAACAAGTTAGCACTATCTAAATGTAAGAATAATCTGCTGTTCACATACTTTTAATGAGAACAAAGGTTTTTACAGAACTTCTCATGTGTATGGAGACCATTTTATTATCATATTTTAAGATCAGAGGAGACTATTAATAATCACTTATCCAAACTCTGGCATTTGTAAAACTTAAACATCATAAGCTTTCAGTTTGATCACAATTGTAAAGACTTCAGAATATTACCATGTCACTTACTTTAATGGGTAAATTAAGGAAGCATTCCAATTATGTTGAGTTCCATTGCTTTCATTCCAACACTGTATGGTTTTCCTGGTACACTAAAGCACTGTCTACCATCAAAAGTGTATTCCTTTTGTACATATTTGTAGCCCAAATACTTCACTGTCTCCTTGAAAAATTCAATAGAGTTTTTTTTTAGTCCCTCTATTCAAGAACTATTTTCCAACTTAGAATTATTCTTTACTTTTAAAAATTCTGTCCAAATCTTTAATGTATTTTTCTAAAATCAGAACTGGGCATAACATTTGAATGGTTATTTCCTTAATACCATATGCAAAAGGTGATATTATCTTTTTTTTTTTTTTACTTAATACTCCCTGTTATTTGTAGATTTCTGTGTTGCCTTGGAAGCTTACATTTCAAATAAAGTAGGCTCAATTTTAAGACCCTAAATAGGCAATTAATATTTTAAACAATTTAAATCTGTAGTATTATTTTGTTAATTTAACCTAGGATTTTCAATGTCAAAGAACAAATTTCTATGCTTATCTCTATTAGGAAATAATGGGATTGACTCCACTAAAGTCAAATGTGTTAGTTTATAAGCATATTAGGTAAAAATAAAAGAAAAATTTGTTCCATTGAAATTCTGCATCTAATTCTCTATGATCAATCTATTTAAGTTTTAGGGACATCTTATAATATATTAACATAATTTTGAATTAAAAATTCAAGTAGATTTAATTGGGTTTAGAAAATGTATTATCTTAACATCACTCAAGTAAAATAATCAGAAAACATTTAAAGGTTGGGAGTATGGTTGAGGAAAGAGTTATTTTAAAATTAACTGAATTATTAAAATTAACTTTTTATTAAATCAGTCGATTATTTGGTAAATAACCTTGAATATTGTGGCAGTTTTGGTCTCTGCAATATAAGATAGATATTAAGCTATTAGAGAGCATCCAAAGGAGGGCAACAAAGACAGGGAAGGGCCTTGAGGGGAAGCCGTACAAGGAGCAGCTGAGGTCACTTGGTCTGTTCAGCCTGGAGTAGAGGAGACTGAGGGGAAACCTCATTGCAGTCTACAACTTCCCTGTGAGGGGAAGAGGAGGGGCAGACACTTCTCTGTGGTGTCCAGTGACAGGACCTGAGGAAATGGCCTGAAGTTGTGTCAGGGGATGTTTAGTTTAGATATTAGAGAAAGGTTCTTCATTCAGAGGGTGGTTGGACACTGGAACAAAATCCCCAGAGAAGTGGTCACAGCACCAAGCCTGACAGAGTTCAAGAAGCATTTGGACAATACTCTCAGGCACATGGTGTGACTCTTGGGGATGGCCGTGTGCAGGGCTAAGAGTTGGACTCAGTAATCCTTTTGGGTCCCTTCCAACTCGGTGTATTCTGTGATTCAGTTATTCTGTGGCTTGATAATTTTTTTCTTGAGCTATAGATTTGCTGGATAAAAAATACTATATTTTTAGATTATATGTACTCATCTTTCTACAAATTCTTCATAACCCATATTCAGCTGAATAATATGGGTTAATTAAGATATTTCTGTAAATTATTGTACGTGGGCATCCTCCTACCACATAATTTTTTGGCCTTGGTAATTTTGAATGCCTATGTTTGGTCTTGTTGATTTTAATAAAAGGTGTATGTCTGCATACACACACACACTCACACACACACACACACATGTAAATTACACCCCTTTCTGTCTTCTTTTTCCATATCACCTTTTGATAGCATTAATTAGTAAATATCTCTAGGGAACAAACGTATTTTCCCACATTTGTACATGTTCTATGAGACATATGAATGCTTTTGAAATACAAATATTTTATAGCAATAAGTGAAAATGAGTGGATTTATTTCACAGCCTAAGCATGGGTGCAATCTACCAATGTCTGCGATAAAGCAGATTGAACTGGCACCTCAACCTCCCTTCAGTTGGCAAAAGAAAGGATGCCTGAGTGGGAGTTCCCTGACCAATTTTTCCTTAGCAGCAAAAGATAACAATACTTTAGAGTCATAATCTCATCCAGTTTAGGCATAGCCTCCTTCCTGATTAGTCAGTTGGAATATAGTAATCAGTGACATCATGGTAATGATGAGAGAAGAGCATCTGTATTAAAATACCCAGAAAAATGGTCAATCCAGAAGTTGAATTCTCTAAAATCAAACTTTTGACTGAAAAATGGTGTTTCTTCTCAACAAATTTGGCAAATAAACTACTGAGATCCTTAAAAAAAAGGAATGTGCCTCAAATACCTAAGAAAAATAGTTTTGAGTGGCTTAAAATCTTCCATGTTCTCTTAAATGAGCCTATCTGTAAAATGTCAGAGCTTGAAGTTTTCCAGGAACTCTTGCATCAGCTTGAGGGATAAGGTTAGACAGAACAAGCACCGTTTAAATGGAATCCCATTTATTTCCACACTTGTTAAGCAAAATTCCTAAGTGATCCTTTTTAATGCCACACACACTTGCTGACCAAGTTTTGATTTTGGTAACATAACATGAATGTGTTACAACGCCTGATCCAAAAAAGGAGATATGGCAATCTTTTTAACCAATTTAAAGAGTGACATAAGGAGAAAACATAGGTACTGTCTGCTCAGGCTAGATATTGGGCACATCTGTCCCATTACTGTGCCCTTCTCTAGCTTCCAGTTGTGACTCTTACGTTGCAGTTGTATTCTGACCTCTGAATCCTAAAGTTGGCTACAGTACGAGAAGAAAGACGGTGTGCTTGGTCTTCCTACTGGTTTGTCCCAGATGAATGGATGGAAAGGGATGTAAAATGAGGAATTTAAAACTATCCATGTGCTGGTCAAGGAAGATAAATTTGCATCTGGGCAAATATATTGTTCTTCACCCAAGAAAATCCCAATAAAACCAAAAAGAAAGACCCCACACAAACAAACAAACAACCCAACAAACACAAACCAATTCAATACAGGCTTCAATTTGAATCTTATTGCCTTTGTATTTTGCGTGGTGTGGCCCTGAAAAAGTCCTGTGCAGCTTTCAATGAATCATATAAATGTGTCTTTTTGGTACAGATAATTTGTTCAATTAACAAAAAGTCACCATAACCTTTACAAGTTATGCTGACAAAAGAGCCATGCAGTTAGATTCTCTGTTTTTATCTATCCAAGTACTTATGCACCAAAGTATCTGATAGCTGCATAGTCATTCCTGGATTTTATTTTCATTAAATTCTCCTGAGGCAGGGAAATTATCCACATTGTAGAATAAACAGACAGTGGTTCACCGACTTTCTATTGAAAGTTAGTACAATGAATTGTCATTTTGAGAAGAGAGTATTATAAGGGATTTTCAACCTAAATCACACTATGAACCATAGTAGTTGCTAGCAGTTGCTGAAATTAGACCATTTTACATACCTTGCTATATGGAAGTGTTTTGAAAAAAATTGGCTCCTGTTACAGGTACTGAAGAATTCTGAAATTTTATGATTTTATCCTGCATTGCATGCAGTATGGTATCTGTTAAAGGAAGAGTCTTTCTTGTAAGACCTTTCTTCTAAAGCCAGAATAATGGTTATAATTAAATGAGTATTTTGTACAAATGTCTGTGTTTTAACTCACTGGACACAAAAAAAACCCTGTAAAACCAGGTAAGCATCACATTTGTAAAAGCTAGATAAGGCAAAAGGATTTTGAACTGTTCTAAAGAGAGCACTTCATGTGACAGTAGCTATTTAGGACAGTTTATGTCATTGGGAATAGGACTGAAATTAATGTGGATTTTTATCATGTCTTACTGTACTTCCCTCCAAATACTTATTAGTAGTCTTATTCTGTGCCAGAATTCCGCAAGTTTATTAATATTCCCTACACATTGTGTTTGTTTCTGTTTTTTAAAGTTATTGCCAGATTATAGCCTGTCTGTGCCTGATAGTGGTTGTGTTTGTATATGAGCACAGGGTCATCTGATAACAAACTGTAGCAGTGTGCGATAAGCAATGTTTAAAATGGGTACAAGCCAGAAACCTATGGCTCCCAGTATACTTTTAGAAAGTCCCATCAACAAAAGAAAGAGTTCAAGGTATTTCGGAAAAGGTCATTGATTACAACCAACTTCATGATCGTTCTGGATGTGTTCCTTCCTGCAGAGACATAATTACATTTGTTTTACAGTCAAACTTATTTTCAGCTTTGGGCAAGGACAATTGCACTCAAATCTGATTTTTCACTCACATGTACCAGTTTAAGAAAGCTGTTAGCTCTGAGTCAGTGAAGTAACAATAATGGCCATGAGATCTTGTTTGGACCTCTTGAATCTAAATTTATAGCATAGCGTTGTGAGTAGCTGAAAAGCATTTACCTTGCAGAATGCTGACCTGGTACATTGGAGGGAATGTGTTGTTATACTGGAGTATCTTCCAACACAAAGACTTTTCCTTGTCTTTTGCTGCAGGATTTCATACATCTGTGTCATTTCCCTTTTTAACTTTCAGCTGAAGTACAGAAGTTTCTGTGGAAATTACTGCTGTTGTAATCCAAGTGAGCCCGTGATTTCTTTTGGGATCCTATGAGAATTGGATAGCCTCTGTCCTCTGCCTTTTTTTGAACTATTTTACATGTAGTGGTGATAAATATTTTGAACCTAACTCAAAAAGACAAATGCACATTTTAGATAAAAGACACACTTAAGAAAAAGCTTTATATTTTGTACCAACCTGTAATACCTAGGAAATATGACAACACGTATCTGTAAGGCTGTGGCCTTAGCAGCAGGTAATGGGTGCCTCAGGCTTGTAATATTTGGGGTTACATCCTTGTTTGTAGTCAGTCTGTTATTAGTGTCATGAGAGTTGTCCTAGATATGAGTGGAAGTGGTATCCAGTGCAAACTGGACCAACACAATATTTCAGATGCTTTCAGAGACTTTATGTTCACTGTAAGCCTTTCTTGCATTAGGTATGTCTTCATCTACTCTGTTACAGTCCCTATACACAGCCAATGAGGATTGAGGCAATCATCTGCTCCTCTTCATTAATTGAAGACTTCAGGGTTTTGGTGGGTTTTGTTTTGTTGGTTTTGTTTGGTTTTTTTTAATCTTGTACCTAGAAATCAATCTGTTTATTAGCAACTCGACTTCTACACTATTTGGAAAAAAGGTGTGGATCAATGTTTTTGATAGTCAGTGGGGAAATCCTGCCAAGATCTGGCAAGTTAGTTGATCCAGAAAGAGGATATGTTATAAGACAGTTCTTTACTTTCCTTTTAAAATGACAGCAGTTTCCGCAGATGCAAATTTTTTCATCTTCCTTTTAATTAAATTTTATTATGACTATAGGAAAAAAGAATTTTGATTTTATTTGTTTTCTCAATTCTTTAATGTATGAAAATGGATAGAGGCTTTAATAAGATTCTGTTTCTTTAAATAACTCACAGCCATCAAAACTGTTCCAGGTTTTGGTTGCTTGTTTATTGGTTTTTGTTCTTTAAAAAATTATACTTCTTTCAAGACATTAGGATGACAAAAGTACCAACAGATTCTTTTCTGATCCTGTTGTGTACTTCACTATTTGGAAACAGACCCTGCCCTGTCCTGGGTGCCATTCAGTGTCACAGAAACTCCAACACTCTTTTTACTGCTCCAGCTGAGTGATGACCAAAGGAATTGTCCAAATCAAAAGAAATACAGGGGACACAACAGATATGTCCTTTCAACAACAGAACTGGAAAGAGGAAGGAAATGCCAGTAGAGGTAATGCCCGCATCTGTGTCTACAACGGCATGCAGACCTGGCCTCTGGGCTGAAAGGAATAATCTGTTCTCCTTATAAAGCAAAGCAAATTTCATCCTCCCAAAACAACCAGGAGGATCTACACATCTGTAATTCAGGGTCTACTAGAGCCAAAGGCAAGACACACTAATTTCAGGACAATAATAACACACAATCTACTCTGAAATCATTAAACCACCAGTACTGTATGTTCTTTTTTTTTAATCATTGGACCTGTGTGTTTTGTTTATATGTTTCAGCGTTAAACTACTCCATATCAGAACTAGTTGCTACAGTTTCCTCTGCAAACTTCTTTTTTTCTTCATTTCTTTCAAAATAACGTGCCATCCTTCCAACATAAACACTGAAGGGAAATAGATGAGCGAGTACGTAATCACAAAACTATCTCAGGCAGCAGGCTTCTGAAATGTGTTAAAACCCCAATCACAACATGCTTGTGCTACTGCCAATGTCTGATGAATATCCTTGCCATTTATGCTCTCTTCTGGCCACTTCCCCTGGAATACTTGAAATATAATTAGCTTTTTTAAACATAGTTTCCTATAAAACAGCTGCAGTTATTGTGCAACTGTCCAAAAATAAGGTAATACATTGCACATAATATCCAAAATGATTTATGGTAAGTTGTGCCTTTGTTAACTAAAAGACAAGTGTTAAATAAAATAAACTTTATGTTCTTTTTATTTTTTTTTTGTAAATTGCAGGAAAAATCTCAGGAATTTCTATTGCTGCTTTTTCCTTCATTTAAATATTTATGACACAAAAAGGGGTACTGGGTGCCAAATTTTCAGGTACCACCTTAAAATGATTTTTAATAACAAAATTTAATTAGAAACTTCCCACATGATCAACTTTGTTTGTATTCAAATGGTACATTGGAGGGAATGTGTGCAAAAAAAGAAAAAGGGTCAAATATTAGATTTTAAACACAAAACTCATGTGCCTTTGACAAGTCTGTGTGTTGGTTTATGAGAGCACCATGTTTAATCAGCGTGCACATTTGTAACACATCGGATAGAGCAGGGAACTGCTGGGCCTCTGCTGAGGATGGCAGCACACAGCTCCAACCTTTCAGACTTTATTTCCTAGAAAGGAGATTTTTGGTTGAATTTTTCATGGCCGAGACGCCTGAGGTTAGAAGACTCAGCCTGTTTTTCACGTGCGTGATATTTCAGCTCTGGCAGAAGGCAGCAGGGCCCAGTTGATGCCCGGCAGCATCTCAGATGCTCAGATGCAGCATGCCCAGGCCCTCCTTCTACCCTCAGCATCCACCAGCAGCTGGGCCACTCAGAGGCTCCTCTAAGTCACAGCTCTCTAAGTCACCTTCAAGGTGCAGGCGAATGCTCTAAAAGACACCAAAACTCTTGATAACTCAATGCGTGTCCTACTTTTGTGCTTAGGAAAACTTCAAGAACAGGTTTCCTAACAAGGATGGTTTTATAGCCTAAATTTTATCATGGATTATAAAGCTAGAAAGCAGGATAATCAGGTTGGAACACCTGTAAAACACATGGTGCATTTTGCTGATTTGGGTGTTCTTTTTCAAAACTGGTATACTTCTACATAAAAATACTGATGAAAATTTAAATTTGTGTGATGTGCTAACAAGGGATGAAAAGAAATTAACAGGATGGCAAAATTGCACAAATATTTTTAGAAGGTACAAAATATGCACAACCATCTGATTTTTTCCTTTCACTCTCCTCCAACACATTTCCCTTTCTGTTGCAAATTCCTTCTTCCTCCTGACTTTTTGTCTTTGCAGTTGGCCCATAAAAATATAGATCTGAAAAAAAACTTTTTATTTCTTTCTTCCAAAAGCTGAAATTGTAGCCACTGGAATCTGAAGAGAGATATAGATAATCTGAAGATAGATATAGATACTCTTTATTTTTTCTTATTATAAACTTTTCTTTTAATAAGGTTTCAAATTACCATTTGCCACAGTTTCACAGCTGGTTTGTAACACACGTGTATCTCTAGTTCTAATGTATATCAAAGGGAGAACTCTAAGGGTGCAAGTTAATAAGTTCCTTGAACTTCTTCTCAGAAAGACTTTTATCTCTGTCATTTGTGGCATGTACGTTTTGTAAATAAACTGGAGTTTTCACTTCCCTGCTTTGTTATTGAAAGCTATGATTTGGAACTGGAGCCATTCTGTCCCTCTGTAAAAAGACACTTGTTTATATGTTGTCCAGAATATTGGGGCCTGCTTGCCAGAGGATGTACAGTAGATGTGTCATCTCAGCACAGTCTATTTTGTCTGCCCTCGCCCTCCTTTAAACAGTTGGGTTGAGAAATACTTTTTTTCCCACAGCAGGTTTTTGCCAGTAAAATAGATAACATGACCTTATGCTTTTACTCCAATCGAATGAAATAAACCTTTTTGCTTCAGTAATGTTTTTTCTGCATAAAACTGATAGCCTCATTTGGCATTATGTCTATCAAGAGTAAAGTTATTATTCAATTGAAATTTCTGCTTATAAAGTTCATTTGATCCAAACTCCGCAATATATGATGTATCAAAAATGCATAACATCTTACTAGCTACTAGAAGCTAACAGTAGTTTGGAAGTACTTTGTTTTGGTGGGAGTATCCATTGCTTGTCAGCTGACTGATAGAAAGGTGGCATTTTAATCCTTCAGGAATATGATCACTATCTCTTTCCTACTTAAGGCTGCTTACCATTTTGAGTCTGTTAATGAAATGCTGTGGTAACATAGACCTACCCCCTGAAATGGAACTGCTAAAGTAACGAAACAAGTGAGGGAAAGCTATTTCGGTCGTAATAATTGTGAATAATTTGCCCTCTTCTATAGGCCTAACATTCATAGCTTAATTAAGATGAAAATTAAGGTTAGGAATCTTCCTCCACTCATCTCAGACCTCATGTGGGACTCACTTTAGTGAACTGGATTCAGCAACCCAAGCGCACAGTTCAGAAGAAGGGCTCTTAGAAAGTGACATACTACCCACATTGTAATTGCACTGATGCAAATTCTGTGTTAGATAACACATGTTCTTCATGGCACATAAGAATCTGAACTTTGAAGACAACTGTGTATTTTCTGTAAACAGTGAAAAATATAAAGAGGGATTTAAAGTTAAAGTTATATTTCATCTGTCCCCAATATTCTTCAATACTATCTACAGGACAACTACAAAATTGTATTTTGCTGTAGAACTAAAAATATTTATAATCTTCAAATCTTTAGAAGTGATGAGCAAAACAGTTACATCATAGGGTTCACACAAGAGTCTCAGGTGAAAACAAAAGGCGAATTAAAATGGTCTTTCTATAAAGCAATTATGACCTACTAAACTGTAAACTTATTGGAATAAAAATTCTTTGGTTTGTATTTGTGTTAGTTCTCTCACCGGGTCTAGTACGTGCTGCTGCCTTATGACTAGAGATAATTATTTAATAAAATCCCCTATGATTTCACTGTTTTTCAGATTTTTTTCTACCTTACTGGAAACTGATTTTCACATTGAATATTTTTCCTTCATTGGAGAAAAAGAAAATACCTTATAAGAGCTTTGTTTTTTCTCTAACAATAGATCTATAAAACCAACAAGTTTTGATGATGATTACAAATAACCATGTTTCACTAAAATCACTCAGGTTCAGTTGACCTGTCATTTAAAAAGTACTGTTTTCCATTTTGACATAGTCTTGAAACTGGGTCTCATGCCACGAATCAGTGTTAAATCAGGAGGAGGCATATTTTAAAGTGACAGGTATAATTTTCAAACACAGCCTCATTGTTCTAAATTAAATAATTATCTGAGGACATAACCTAGCACTCTTTAGTTGGATCTTGCTTGATAAACTCTCCCAAGATGTCTTTTTTTAGTGCCTTAAAATGTGTTTCGCCTGGAATAGGTACTGAGGAACACGTTTTAGAAAAAAACCAAAAAATTAATTCTAATATTTTCTCAGGGATACTGTGCTGGTGACATTCCAAAACCAGAAGTGAAGGAGGGGTTTGCTTTTCTGTTCTTGAGACGCAAACAGTTATGAGAGAAGTGATGGCTTACTTTTCTTTTTCGTGGGTCCTCTGGTCTTCATGTGAGAAGCATCTGAGATTATTTGTTCAGATGAGTTGTTTCCAAAGTACAAAGTCAGGTATTAATTAATGTATTAACATTAATCTTTCTATTTTTACTGCTTGATAAAGTAAGTGTTGTCCCTGTATCTCTAAATCAGCTTTGATGTATTTCTTTTAGGAAACACTGGTCACAGTGACAGCTGAGGTCATGGCTGCTGTTGTGGTCAGGCAGGACATTGGTGGTCCCTAATCAGTTTTGTGGAGTTAGAAGAGATTTTCTTCGCGGAGCAGATTTGCTTTCTCTTACAGTGTTCTCATAACTTTGCTTGATGTTAATTCCTGTGATATCAGTTCAAGTTGCTATTTATTGAGATTTGCCTTGAGAATGCTTTGCAGAACGAAAAAAGGAAAAAAAACACTCAGAAAAGAAAGAAATTGTTCAATATGGGAATATAAATAGGAACATTTAGCAATTGGCACTCTAAAGAACCTTGATATATTGTAAAGTTTCCTCATTTTCACTGTGTAGAGTAACGTATCCTGTCCTACAGCAGGTAATTTTGCATACAGCTAGGTTAGGAAATTCTTTAATTTTTCTTTATATTTATAATTCTTTATTTTTAGTTGCCTGACTTCTCTAAGTTAAACTGGGAAACATGGCAACACTCTAGAAATAAGCACCTTATTCCAGTTGATTACTAAAAGGGATACTTACAATGCCAACATCACAACATTCAGTGTGATTTTGTTAAGTCCCTACCTTATCCACTTTGCTTTCTTATTTGTGACTAGTCTGAAAAAGGAGTGTTAACAGCTGATGTACTACTTGAAAACAGTGTTCAGTGTTGCTAAGTGAGGAAAGAGACATGTTTTCTAAACCTACAGGTGTGGGTCTGGAAAAGATCAGGCTCATCCTTAGCTAAATGATATGTGCAACAGGCACAATTAATTTCTTGGTGTGAGTTCAATGTCACAAAAATGAGTAAGTAGTAGTGCTTGTATTTTCTAACCATAAAGAATAGATTTTTACTGCCAGTCTGCAGTAACCAGTGCATGTAGTGGTATTTTCTATTTGTACATATAAGATATCCTCCAAATGGGTGACAGAGTTGTAGCCCAATCCCTTCTTTTGAAACCCATCCAAAGAGGAATCCCTGTGTCACTTCTTTCAGTGCCTAAATGACTTAATAACTTATGTATCTAGATTTTTATCATAGGGTCTTGATGGTACATTTGAAAAGTGGCTTTGTGATTCTAGTGAACAGCAGTGGATTGTTTCACTGAGAGCCCACATTGCTGACAGAAGCTTGTGGTCATTAGACATAATCTGCCAAAACTGGCTTTTCACTGAGGCAAGGTCAGAAGACTCTAGAATATAAATGGATAGTTCTTGTTAAGTCTGACTAAACAGTACAACCTGTTTAGCTATTTTTTTGTTTTATCTTGTTGGTTTTTTGTTTGGGTTGAATTGGCTTTTTTTATGGTTATGCTTGTGGTCTCACACAGTATGAGCTCTAAGTCACACTGACTTTCAGTGAAGTTTGAATTCTTCAGTGCCTGGGACACACCTGAAGATGGAAGTCGGGTTGTGAAATAACTCACATAGTTTTGGAAATAAGATGACCTAACATTTCAAAAGTGAAATTCCAGTGTGTTTCGTATTGTCAGTGTTGTCTGAGACTCAAGAATGAGATTCTGACATCAGAGTACCATCCAGTCAGGGTCAAAATATCTCTAAAGAAATTCAGATACTAGTTGAACATGGAATCACCATTTTTATTGATGCAACACAGGAAGATAAAACAGAGTCGTGTTGCTCTGTGTTTTGAATGTGTTGCTCATGTGGGTTTTTTTGATACTGGGAAGGCCTTCGTGTGACTTCAGGTTAATTATAAAAATTAAAATATTATATCACAAATGAAGAAAAGTGTGGCATTCTCCCTATTGTTTTATAACAAACAGGAAACTAGAGTGGCATGAACGTCTTCATGCTTGCTGCACCAAATAGAAAAGTTTACAACCCCTTTTAGGAAGTGTTGTATTTAAGACACATTTTCAAATTGGCAGTTAGTGAAAAATTGCTGCATTTTTTTAAAAACTGCTATGCATTTAGCATTTGGCTCAGGACTGAAGTTATTCTAAGACTCTATAAAGTCTTTTAGAAGCTCTGTTTAATTTGAGAAACTTTTTCTTGATCAAGCAAGCAGAATGAATATATAAGATGTTTCTAAGATCCTGGAATGCAACTTTAAGAAATTACGACAGTTACAAATCAGGAGCCAAATCCCTGCCTTGCACAAAATGTACCAGTGATAAATGAAGGTCTTACTGACCTAATAAAATGCTACAGATTGATACTCCTTTTGTTGAGCAGCCTGTAATTTCATTAATTTTATTGACAGTAATTATAACAAGTTGAATTTATGGTAGCCATAAAGAAAAGTTAGTCAACCACATGAAAATGTCAGCATGCTCACTTTGGTATGAGCAGACTGAAGAGTTGGGTTTTTTTGGGGGTAGTGGCTGCTTATCTGCTGTCTTCATCCAGCAGCTATGTTTGATGAAAATTTGTGAGCTCTAGGGAATGGTGCTTTCAGTGTCTCCTGTAAAGTTCTGATTGTAAAATTGAAAATGGGTTCTTTGTAGCCTTGTGAACTTTGGACCTATAATGGCATTTCTTTCTTAAAATTGATGAGAAAGTAGATGAGACACATCAAGCTACCTATTCAGCTGGATTGTAAGAACTAAACTTCGAGTGAGAATTTTCTGTTCTTCTTTCTGTAAATGTAAGAATGTAATGAAATCATGCATTTTTTGAGCCAAACAAATTGCCGGTTCACTGATTTGTTGGAGACTTGCCTGTGCTGGGAATGCAAGACTAGGCTTGCTTATATTAAACATGTGCCAAAATTTCTCTATATACTTGCGCAAAAATTAGCACAGGTTGCTACTGTTGGAGGACTGTACAAACAATCAGGGGTAATGCTACCAGAAGTTTCCTTTCTTAGAGCAGCAACTCCTGTAAAGAATACCTGTGAATATGAAAATAGCACGCAGGACCATGTGCCTACTTCTTCAAAATGAGCATCTTTTCTAAATAAACTTATGTCCTTTCTTAGCATAAACTGGGAGGGAAGGCTGTGGACTTTAGGCTCAAATTAAGAAATTAGAGATTTGTACCTCTTAACTAGATATTAACTGCAGAGAACATATACAAAAATAAAAAGCTTAAATTTCATAAATGTTCCATTAGAAGATTGCTTTTGTACTAGAGATGCTACTGGGTAGTAAAATATTTGCAATTTTCACCAGACTTCAGAGAATAATGAGCATGTCCTGAAAAAAATGTAGGCAAATACATGAAACTTTAAAATAAACTCCAGCAGGTCAACAAAGTCATCAAAACATTTCTGGTGAGAAAATTTTAAAACAAAATTTCCAGAAGAAAAATACTTTTAAGAGTAAAACATTTACAATGCCATGTCTTAAATATAGAAGAAAAGAATGATTATCCACTAATGCCGTTCCAAGGACTTAGTTGTGCTGATGCTCAGTTATAGGATAAGAGACATGAAAATTACAAAAGTGTATGTGTAGGATCCTAAATTTTGGAAAACTTAAAAATCCCAAAGTCCTTGTTTACTTTCCACACTTTTACCTCCAGTAGAAAACATGCCTTTCTTTCTAGTTATGTTGGACAGATTCAGTCACTCATTTCTTCTGTCATTAAAGCTTCCATAGTGTAGCACATTTTGTTATTTCAATGTAAATATTGGAGAGGCATAAAAAGTCTCTAGGCTTGTGGCTGAATTTTAATGTGTGAGATCCTTTGCAAGCAAGAGTCTCTTTCCTAGGAAGACTTGGAAGTTGATACAATCTAGTAGTATATTCCACCAGTAAAATCTTTATTTCAGAAATGCTCTTTAAGAATTTACAGATATGCCATAAAGGTATACAAACCATAAATGAAAATTCAAGGGAAAGATCACCTGAAGCATACTCTTTGTCATGACAGTGAAAGTTGTCATTCCCAGAGTCCTGGTTTTCAGGATATTACTGATTTTGAAGGCCTGAGTTGGAATTGCCTGTCCCTATACTCTTTTTTCTGAAAGGACACTGTCCCTAAAGCTTCATGACTAGCAGCACAGAAGTTACCTTCTTAACAGATAACAAAATGAACCTGGCAGTGGTAAAGCTTGTTTTTCCTATTTCCTATGCTCTCATTTAGATGACTGTGCTCTGGAGTAGAATTCGGCAAAAATATGGAGGTTTTACTTGGGTCTTTCTGAAGAAGCTTTTAATTTCTGTTTTAACTTGATGAACAGAAAAAAAATTGTTTTAATGTTTCATTGCAGTAGATACTGTCTTCCAGCTTCATCTCTCCAGTTCATCTGAAATACACCAGCCTGGAATCTTCCTTGTTGCAGTAGTGCAGAGGGTTGTAGCAGAACAGTAGTATAGGCAAGTGCCAATTTGGTAACTCTTGTTTTCTAAGCTTGGTGGTATCAAATCTCAACAAGACTTTCCTAAAGCAGACTTCTTGCTGGTGGCCTGTCTTCACTGCTTCTGCAATTTAAGAAATTTAAATTCAATAAATAGTACTAATTACAGAATCACAAAATCAATTAGGCTGGAAAAGACCTCTGCGACCATTGAGTCCAATCTTTGACCTAACACCACCTAGTCTACTAAGTGGCAGGTTATCTTTACTCAAGTTTTAAAATTTTCTGGAGTCCTGAGATAGCTCCATTTATTCAAATACTACTACTAAACAAATACTTGCTATGAACAGAATTTCTAATATTTTAGATAATAAGTGTGTCATCGATAAGGTCCATCCTTAACAAGCCAATCCTTCGGACTGTGAAAAACATTTTAAGATGAAAAACTGATTGCTATAACTTGTTTCATAAAATCAAACAAAACATTATCCATAGCCAAAACATTAAACGAGTTGTGCATGGTTTCCAAGAGGCAATTTTAACTGAAAACACCATTTGTAGCCATGAATCTGTAGTAAGCTGTGACCTGTTCATAGACTGTGCAAAATGAGTGTTAATTCATATGTATCTGCAATCTATTCAGTATTTGTTGCTTAAGGAGCTACTCGCAGTGCAACGGAAAATAGTTTTAGAGGATGGTATTCAGTTTACATCTCGCAAGTTAACCTATGCATATAATTCTAAATGTGAATGTTGTTAAAAAAAGAAATAGTTACCCCTGGACATTAAGTGTACTAGGGGAGTAAACTGGCACTGCAACATTATAGGTGCTGTTTAGAGTAGTAGAAGACTTGGACTAGTGCCTCTAACACTATTGTAGTTAAACCTGCATCACTTTATTTCCTTATATTGTAATGCTGTAATGTCTATTAGCAAGTGTGTGAGTCAGCCTCCCCCTCGCCTGATTTCTTCATGCAGACAAGGTACTTGAAAGTTTGTAACTATGCATTAGAATGTGCCTTGGCAGGGCTCCTGTAGCAAGACACACAACAGATATAAAACTATAGAGTACTCATAGAATGGAATCATCATCTTTTACAAATTTGATACTGTTTATTTCAGTTTGCACTAAGCAAGGATTCGGTCTGTATAGAGGATTGTCTTGAGTCATAGAAATAATGTTGAAAAGTAGAAAATATGCATCCTCTAAGTGATTCATTTTGCCTTTAGACATGCAAATATTTTTTCATCGCCTAAATTTTCATTCTCAACACTCCTCTTCATTTAAAAAGAAAGTTAATTTCCCTTGCTTCACTTATTTTGTTAAATTTTTTTGCTATTCTTTTGATTTTTATCAAATAGGACAACTTTTCACTAAAAAATATCATCCTTCCCAAAAGTGATAAGGATGAATTTCTTTTTATACATACTTTGACAACTTTAGCATGTCCTCTGTATTAGTGAACTGCATCTTTCATTGATTGTACTGTGGGTTCCTTTTTCCAAGTACAAACTCCCTGGGAAGCACAGTCACCCTGCAAGCCCCAATTCATGCACTGGCATTCAGAATTTACCTGTTCCTAGAGCACCAGCATCCTCTCTGCTCAGTTCCGGGTATGTTACACGGACCGAAAGATGAACAAGTGCAAGAGAGAACTGGATGCTTTTTCCCCTCTGCCGTCATCCTACAAACCAATATTTTTTTCAGTTTCTTTTCCTCATCTCTTCTCTTACGTAAGGTCAAAAGCAGAGGACAGGCAGGGTCATGATCCAGGGCTCCAGGATGGCTTTTGCTGCTGTTCAGTCACCTCAAGACTATGCCATTTCTTAGGCAGCTGTTAAGATTGCTAATACTTCTGTGTTTATTTCTGACAAATAAGATACTGAGTTTTGAACCAAACTATTCAAAAACATCTTCATTTTCAATGCGGACTGAAACGTCAAGAGAAAAAATTGCCCTGCAGAACACATCTTTTAATGGGCAGAGATATTGATCGCACTTTGCACTTCCTCAGGCTTCAACCCAGGTGCCCAAACCTCCCACTTAAAGGAATGGCAAAATTTCCTCTGCATTTCTGGGTCATGGTAGGGTTGGGTGTTTTTTCATATTTTATTTTGGTTTTTAATTTAGTCAGAATATAATAAATTTTCTGCAGGTGAGATTTTTCCAAATCTGATCAGTAACTACAACATTTTTTGTCATGTTGTAGTGTCTTAGGATTTAATACTAAACCATGATGATCTAGTAGCTATATTATTTGGCAGAGGGACTTGAAATTTCAGTTGTTTGAAGGGAGACAGAGAATTTCCGTGGCTCTGTATCTCTTGTACTTTTCCTAAGTAGAAAATAAGGAATTTCAGATGCATGTAATTTTCACCGGATTTTAAGCTTAGTCAGAGTCTCTGCTGTTACTGAATGTACCTCAAAATACAGTAAGGCCTTTTCTGCCACTAGTCCTGAGCTACATGATTTGGACAGAGACAGTTCTCGTGTTTTTCTTCTCTTTCTTCTGGCATCCTGGAGTAAGAAAGGCAAGTTAAAATGCAAAGAGTTGGGGGGAAAAAAGAGATAGCATACAATGAGGGAGACCATAGTGTTATAGAAGGGACAAAGGAGAGTTATAAAAGAAGAAGAGTATAAAAATCGTATTAAATTATTTAGAATTAGAAAGCACATTTGTAGGAATTGTATGCTGTGTAAGTGAAAAGTCTATAGAATAATCAGAAAAGTCTACAAGTTGCTTTTCAGAACCTGAAAAAAACCCCAATGCTGTCAAGGTTACACATTTTGCCCGCATATGGAAGGTTAATAATTTTTCTATTCACCCTGCTTTCCTTGCTCCCATCAGAACAGTCCACAAGAGGGCTTAGTAGCTTGGGCTTTCTCCTGGTGTTGCTGAACCTACTAGTGGGCAGATGTGGAAGAGGCAATGGTACTGGAGGAACACATGGGGCACAGACCAGAACCAAAGTGTGTGTGGATGAGTGATGAGACAGCAGAAAGACCAGGACGTGGAGGAGCAGAGAGGTGTGCTGAAAAGAAGAGGAAACCCACGAAAACCTTGGGAACATGCAAAGAAAGATATAGTTGTTGTGCTGGTGTCCAGCTAAAAACAGTTTGAGAAATATTTTTAAAATTCATTTGATAAACTGCCTCTTGTTTGTAATCACAAAACATACTGAAGCTTTGGTTCTCTAGCTTTGTTCTGATCCTATTCTGCCATGTGCTCTGTGGCTTTGTGTTCCTGATAAAGTGGCATGTGGCCTTTGTTACCTGCAGATCTGAATATTGATTTCTTCTCTGTAGTGTGCTACTTCCTGATAGTCTTGAATCCACCGGCAACTGCAAGACATTGATCACAAAATTCCTTGCCAATCACTTTGGTTTAAAATTATCACTCAAGCTGTCACACCTGAACCCTGTGATGCTCTGACTGAGACTTCTATGGGTGAAAGGGCAGAGATGAAAGAATTCCAACTAGCTTACTGTTCTAATCCTTCTTGAGGTCATGACATTTATTTTTACACCTGTTCTGCTCCTTGACTATGACTGCTTTTTATTAAAGAACCTTCCTTCTTTCACCATTCCAGTCTTCATCTATTGGAAAACTACCAATTTTGCTAAGGATTTTTTATTTTCTTTCTGTAAGTTTTGGCAAGATGCTCTTAATAAGTTAGGTAGAAAGCGATAGAACAAAATCTTCTGTATTTTAATTTATATACAAATATAGTCTACATCATCACTGATGCTGTGCAATGCATTGTAAGAAAATGGCTTTCTGAGTTGCTGCACAAGAGATCAAAAATTTTCCCAAAATTACAAGGTTTTAACTGAAGTTTCACAAACCTTGACTGTATATGCATTTAGCCTGGACTAAGGCGTGATTTTTGTCAAAATATGAAAATTTTCCTTTTACATCAATGAAATAGAGTGGGAAAGGAAAAGGATAGTATTTTATGATCTCCCTCTAATAATTCATTTTACTTTAACTTTTATGTCAAATCAAGACAAATAGTTTTCAAACATTGATTTTAAGATATTTAGCAATGTGGATCCTTGGTAAAAAGTAGTATAGGAGTAGATCGATATTAAACTGCAGTTCAAAGCTCTTTCTGCAGGGGGCTGCAGAAAAACTGTCAATTAATAAGGGTAGTGACCTTATTAATTCCCTGTTACGGGAATTTCTTAACTTAAGCCTTTCGTAAGGAATGTGAAAGACCTGGGTTTAATTCAATTTGACCTCAGATTAGTTAGAAATGTTCTTGACTCTACAAAGCTCATATTTTACTTTAAGTTCTTGTACCTTTTATTGAAACACAAGTTATTATGCATTTGTTCAGAATGGATGATAGAGCTGTAAGGCAGAGCAGGAGACTGATATGTTAAAGAAAAAACTATCACTATTGTTTAAATAGGATTCTGGACAGAAAAACAGTGATAAAATGCTGTATTTGGGCAACTCATTAAATTTGACTGCATTTTAATCTGTTCAGTGCCTAAGCTTGTAGTGCCCCTTGCTGCCTAATTCCTTGGACTCCTACAACTAATAATAGTATATGGGCAACTGCCAAGTTTGCCCTTGGATTGCAAGCTGAATTTTAGAGTTTGCACATATTTTTGAGACAAAGAATTACATAGATATATACGCATAGATATATCATGTTCCATCACGTGGTTTCCATCTGGTCTGCACAAAGGAAGAAACAGAGAGCGAAGAATCAACAAGATTCCTTCAGGACCAGCAAGCCCACAAGGCTACACCATGGACAGCCACCTCTGCAGTCTCAGCTTTCACAATGCAGATCAAAGTGTGATAAAGTGTGTAGGTCATGGTCATGAGTACCTGAGTGCTGACTGCTGCATGAAAGTTGACGTTCTCCACTAGCAGCCACTGTTTGTTTTTTGCTGTTGACTCAGAGCTGAGATGTTGTGTCTTGTTACCAGCTCTACACGGAAAGTGCCACTGCCTTACTCTGTGCATGCAAATATTTACTGGATCTTTGGACAACCAGTTGGATCAGTGCAAAGAAGACAATCAGAGGAGGCATACATCAGGGTTACTATAGGGTCATGTCTGGGCTGCTACCAGGTTTTATATATCGTCACTTCATAGAAACAATAGGTGTCACAAAAAAGAGGTTAACCCTTTGGAACTTAATTTCTACTACAATTTTTATAGGATCTACTACAATTTTTACAGAAATCAAGAAAAACCTGTATTCTAGTTTCTTTCTCTCGATTGTTCAAAATAAATGATGGCTTTTTTTGTATTGATTGAGCAATCATCCCCAAACGTGACTTTTAGGATGTGTCAAGTTGTCCTACAGAATTACTCTTTTTTTGTTGTTGTTGATACATCACTCTGAGTATTTTAATATGTTGATATATGCAATAAGCTAATTTATTTTTAATGTTACCTCTTCTATGATTGGTCACTTTTTAATGACTGTATTGGTTTGGCTGAGAAACCTAATTGCTATTACATTCTTCTGGAATATATCTAAACTGCTTTATTCAAACCAAGCTTTAAATAAGTTATTTTGTTTTCCTTTGAAGCCTTTCCCTTCTGAATGTCACGTGACTTAAAAAATTTGATGTGACACTAAAGTATTCTTCACACTTTCTTGATGACAGAGCAGCTTGAAAATACTAATCCTAGAAGTTCTAAATTCAAAAGACAAGTAACACCCTTATTTTTTAAACGTGAAATTTAGAGCTGGTGACGTTTATTTTTGAGATCTGTCTCAGAATGTGAACTTTATTAAGCTCAGGCATAATAAATTTTGGGGCTTTTGATATTTCACAATATATGGATTATAGCTCTTGTGGACAAGGTCATACTCTACACAGACCTTCTGTAGGTCCAGGCAAAAAGTAGTACCTTAAACATAAAACCACCTTTGCATATGCTGTTTAGGAACTAAAGTCTTACTGCTATAGTGATTTTACTTACTAAAGGCATAAAAATGGTGTTACAAAAATGAACTCCAGTTATGTTGCCAGGCAGAATTATTGCTGTATCAAATATTACTGCTATACTGATTAAATTCTTATTATTTAATAATGGACTTCTATAAAATATTTGTATAAAATAAATATAGGAAAGTAATTCAGCTGTGAAACATTCATTGTTTTATTATAAAATTAAGTTATGAAGAAGTACTGCATACTGTTTGAGAAATTATTAAATGCTAATGTAAAAATAAGAATAGATATATTTAATGTTGATATAGAAATCTCTTCCTAGTCTTACACTATTTTCCACCTGATTTAATAAATAACTCACATTTTTTAAAGTGCAAATATTGACATTCTTACTATTTAGCTGTATCCTCTGTTGTTCCATTTGCTGCCTCTTCAAAAGAACGCTTAAGGGTATCCTTAAATCCAGCCTGATGAGCATTTATGTAAATGCATAATGTATCCTAGCAGGTATATGAAGTGTGCTCTTGGGGAGGCTGCCTGGGCTGTAAAATGGAGTTTCTCTGGAGCAAAGATAGCAGATGTTGGCTGTGCTGTATTATATTTTCTGATTGGTGGGGGATTTCCCATAAATTTTGTAAAGGGAAATATTTTATTGAACTTTTAATATCTTCGTTTTACTGTTACTGAAACACATAATTTAAAAACGTACCCAGCACAATGCTTGCTCTGGGACTTGCGTGTTTTTTTCAGAGAATGTAACATCATCAGAGCAAATGGTGAGTGGGAACACACTGATGCCACATCCTTGAACTCCTTTGTGTGTTAAGAACAATGTCTGTTTTAAACAGAACATATATCTTAAATAAACCTGGTAGGATTAGAAGGGGTGAAAACTGAAAAGATTGTACAACTTGCCTGTTGAAATTCATCCTTTATTCTATATGATGGGTGGCGGTGGCAGTAATTTGCCACTACTTAAAAGTGAGAGGAATGTAATTTGTATTTTGAGGTAAAAAGTATGACTATTCCCAATAATCCTGTCATCTGCTCATTTATTGCTTGTGACTTTAAATAGTTCCCTGAGAGCCCAATGTGAACACCAGTACCAGTGTAAAGTGGGGGGGAAGAAAAAAAAGGAAAAAAAAAAAAAAAAGAGGGGACTTGTAAAGAAAAAGTCATAAAGTCTGGAGCTCTCGCCAGATTTCCTTTGGAAGGTGAGGTGTGGCCCGGGCTGTGCGTGGAGCTGCCGGAGGACCAGCCACCCTCCCCGCAGAGCCCAGGGCCCAGGCTGGCTGGGGGCCAGGCAGCCAGACGCCAGGCTCTGGGCTCCCAGCACTGGGAGAGGCCGCTCAGCCTCCTCATACAATGGTATTATCTCAGGCCAACCACCGCTGCAGAAACCCTCAATGCTTCCTGTCCTTAGAGCAGAGGCACAAACTGTCCGCTTTCCAGCCGCTTGCTGACACACTCACCACCACTTGGTCGCCAGACTAGCTGTATAAATGTCTAAAGCTACCTCTTTCCTGGGATTTACAGACACTGCATGCAGTAATGCATTGTATTTTTAGTCTCTTCTGTCAAGATCGACAAGATCATGAGTCACGCAGGGAAAGAGAATAAACTTCTATTTCAGGTTCTATAAGACCAGTAGAGTCTTATAGTAAAAAGAATATAAATTCTTTAATAATCTATCACTTCTTTGCAATAAATGTCGATTTTAATGTCTAAAGGGAGCAGGGTATTTCAAATCAATTCTTCTGTTGCTTAGCTTCATTTTAATTATAGTAAGGATTTTATGTACAGATCCTTTAATGTGAACTGTTGTAGAATCATACAATATGCTGAGTTGGAAGGGACCCATCAGCATCACTGAGTCCAGCTCCTGGCCCTGCACAAGACACCTCAAGAATCACACCATGTGCCTGAGAGATCCAAACATTTCTTGAACTCAGACAGTCTTGGTTGCTGTGACCAGCCTGTTAGAAAAGGTAGAAGACCTACTGAAGTGCCAATTTGAATGTTATTTTTTTTGCAGGTTTCATTACAAAATGGGAAGCGCTTATAACTACAGTACTTTGATATAAGCAAATATTTTCAGCAAAGAATTTGTCCATACAAAAAATTCCATGTGTTTTTGTTTGTTTTCTGAAAAGCATCTGAAATAAGATTTGAAAGTTGACTGGAAAACCATTCCTAAAGTCACATCTGTGGCTGCTTCTGGCTCAGACAACACACAACACTTGCATGATTCTTTCCCTAGTCATGACCTTTAAGAATATGTAAGATAAAGTATCCTCAGACTAGGATGTTTAGGTCACTTTGGAGTGGAGAAGTAGTCTGTGAACATAAGAGTTCTTACCTTTTTTTTCTATACTTTAAACACATAAGTGATGCTAGTTTAATGATTGTATGTCCATCTGTCTGAAAAGATAATCTCAGGAATGGATGGGTATTTAATATATTCATAAATTTATACTTTCCTGTCATAGTAAGGACTTCACAAGTTGGTCTGATGTCCAGCTTCATGCAAATGTCTGCAATGCTCACATGTGCAAGACTGGTTATAGTGAAATAGCTTAGCTCTTTGCTGAAGCATGTTAGCTGCCAAGTCTGCTTGGATGAGTGAGAAACTATAGCTATCACTTTCAAGCTTCACTGTCTAAATGAAAGACAGAGCTTATCTCATGGGAAGCCGCGAGCACTCCTCAGGAGACAAGTTAGACCTAAACTTAATGACATCAGGAAAGCAGTTTAGAAAAATTTTATTTTGATTTTTTTTTTCAGTGTGAACACTTATGATGCTTCTTTCCTAATGAAGACTTAAAGAGAGCTTCTTCACTGATATATGAAATTCTTCCCTCTTGAATTTCTTTCAGTGTGCCAGTCTTATCTATGCATAAGCCCAAACAGTGGTTCTTTGAATCTTTGTCTAACTGCCTGATCATATGAATGATAGTCTGTAAGAATAAATACATACATGACTGATATCCCCCTTAGAATGTATGTCAAAATCAAACCCATATTTACAAGCTCTATAGAAAAATACTGGTGTGTCATAAAGGGGAAGGGCTATTTATCATCTGAATAATTAATCTACACTGATTTCAAAAACATGAATTTTAATTAAGGACAGCAAGGTTTATTTGTTCCATCTGCAGAGTCCATTTTAGTATATAATTGTGTTTGTGACTAGCTCTCCTTCTTCTGTCTATATATGCCTTTAGTTCTTCCTGAAATTGGCATGTCTGTTCACTTAAATGTACTGGAGTTCATTTTCATGTTGCCTGTTTGGGAACTGAAAACATGGGATTCAGCACTGCTCTACCTGGAAGCTTAGTTAGTCTTAGCTGACTGTGTTGAACTTTGTGCTATTGGGCTGTATTGATACCCGGCTTTTGCTGTTTAAAATGGACTCGTGTCTTTCAACACAAGCTAGAGTTACATTTTGATTGTTGTGTAGATAAATGTTGTGACTGCCTTTAACCCTGTATAATAGTTACATACGATATTTTCTAATGCATTTCTGTGCATTTTTGGCTATTGTTTTAAATATTTAGCTAGGACTAAAGGGCAATCAGATCCTTTAGAACTGACAGCTCCATATGATATGCTGGACCTGATCTGAGGCCTTTCAGTGGTGTATGCAAGCTTAGTTTTTGCAGCAGTGGATGAAGAGAAGTGGTGAAAAAGAAGGGGAGAAAAGGATATGGAGGCATCAGTGAAGACTTTGAAGCTCTGGATGTAGAAAATCAGAATTTCAGATGGGAAGGGTAAGTGACTGGCTCATAGTTCAGAGAATGAGTATGAAGACATGCATGGGAAAGCAGGTTTCAGAGGGCTATCAAAGACTTGGGGACACTACAGACAGAAAAAGGGTTCCCTTGGTCTCATTCTGCTGAGACACATGATCTTTATCTGCTTGAGCACTTCCTGACCTTTCCTTCCAGTCTTCTATTGGCCCTGACTTCCTGGGCTGCTGGGAAGAAGGAATAGAATTATTTCCTACTGTGAGGAAAAAGGTACCACCAGAGGGAGAAGGATGGAAAGGTAGAAGCATGGACTGCATCTACCTACCAAACCTGTTTTCTGTCTTGCTTACAGCAGCAGATGGCAAAAGAAAACAGTAAGTGTTTGATTATAGAAGTGGAATCTTAAGGTCAATAAATTGAGGTCACAGGGTTCTGAAATGAAGATTTCTTTTACTCACACAAGTTCATGTTAATGTGGTCCCCAGCTGATGTACCAGTATTTTTGAATTATTACTTGTATCTGCATAGTGCTCACTTTAATAGCTATTATAATAGTGATCAGACTTTCTATCCCACCTTTGCATTGCCTTGGTACAACTGCATACAGTGTCGTGCTGTGTATTTTCATGAAGACTTCCACGGATGTGTTGAAATCATGGCTAATTAGGATCATAACTTCTAGTTTTAAAAGAAGAGCTTGTATAGCAGTGATTAAGTTAGAGACCCTCCCTTGGAATAGAATATTTTTCCAGAGGGCAAATAATAACTTCTGCTGAATTTGTGTGATTGTCAAAACCCTTGTAGACCTGAGTATTACTCACCTCTAAAATCAACTCAGGAAGGGAAGTGATTGGACATTACTATTTTCACTCAGTTAAGACTTGAAAGATTTTAATGAGAAACTGCAGGAATTCAGGGCTGTTTTTTTTTTAAGTTTTGGGTTAGACTTCTTTTTTTTTTGGTAAAATAATAATAAAAAAAGAAGAGTTATACAGTTTTTGTGAGATCTCGTAAATAAAGATAATCTAGACTGTCGATTTTATGCATGGTTTGATGTTTCTGTTTCTGATGCTTCGTTTTTGAGGTTTCCTGCTTTCATGCTACCTTCCATACCCAGGTCAAGGACAAGTGCAAAAGGCAGTCTTCATGTGACTGATGAAGTCACTTTCAGATGATTCCTGCTCTTTAACTAGTGTCTGTATCACTGAGTTATTATTATTATAAACACATCACTAAAAATTAAGATAAGAAAGAATGAGGGAATAAAGGGAAGAGGAAATGACTGAGAACTCATATTTCTGAAAATGCTCCAATAAACCAATTCTCAAAGTATGATGATAGAATACTTGAAACTATTTTAAAATACCTACTCCAGATTTATCTCTAGTGAAAATCTGAACCTGGTAGTGTCACATTATATGTGAATTTGGCCACCAGTTTAAAACAAATCCATTCCATACCTCCACCCTTTCCTCTTAAACGTCCCTCCTTAAAATACACTACTTGCAGAAGGCTCCTGTCTAGTTGCCATGAAGAGATTTGTTTGTCATTTTAGTAATTGATCATCTAAATGCAGCACATGATAACTTTAAAAATAAACTAACATAGTACTTTGACATTGCCTATATTAATCATTTCCGAACAACTTCTCAGTAAACATATGTTTATTTTATGCTTTACTTCTTGGACTGTACATGTAAACACAATGTGTGTTGCAAAATTATTCTTAGATGAATACTTAGATCGTAAGTTTTGGGGGCCAGCAGTCTTCTTTTCATCCATTGCTTTATGAAGCACTAAATTGAAAATAATATTTATTGAAATTATTTGAAAGAATGGTAAAGGAGCAATTTAAAAACTATACAAAAACTTTACAAAAGTTTGTTTTAAAAAGGTTTGACTTTTTTGTTTTTGTGGAAATCTGCAAATCTTAGGCATCTTAAGAGGTTCAGCCAAATGTGATACGTTTGGGTACAACAGTCCTGTGCCCACGCAAAGGACAGAACTGAGGGGGTTTAGTGAAGGAACAGAAAATTTTTTTATCTGTCTAATACTGTTTAGATAACATTAAAGCAAGGGTAGCTGAGCTGTGTGTATAGGGTTATAGCTCTGAAACACAACATGCCGGGAATTGTTCGTGCTAAGGTTGTATAATTATTGTATATTTCTATAATTTAGGATTTTTAAAAGTCTGGGAGAAGTTGTGGATGCTCCATCCCCCTGGAAGTGTTCAAGTATAGGCTGCAGAAAGCTTTCAGCAATCTGGTCTAATGGAAGATCTCCCTGCCCATGGCACGGGGCTTGGAACTAGATGAGCTTTAAGGTCCTTTCCAACCCAAAACATTCTATGAGTCTATAATTCTTGGTATTTCCTAAATATGACTGCAAGCTGGTCTAGAAGTTTGACAAAAATGCTCTTTAGCCAGGTACTAAATGAAAATTAATGTATTAATGTCATTTTAAAAATAACCTCCCAATTGTAATTATTAAGCATAGAATTTGAATTATTAAAGCTAGCTTTGTCTGACTA
Source organism: Cephalopterus ornatus (assembly GCA_013396775.1). Lineage (NCBI taxonomy): Eukaryota > Metazoa > Chordata > Aves > Passeriformes > Cotingidae > Cephalopterus > Cephalopterus ornatus. The sequence goes on from VZRE01014202.1 coordinate 70,355, forward strand.
GACCTACAATCCTATAGGAGCTCAAGCTACTAAGTGCTGTCTGAATTGCCAGTTGATACAGTTTTCAACATATTGTATCATTGCCATTTTAAAAGGCGATTTCTTTGATACTCTTTGTTTTGTGGCTGAAAGCATGTAACAAACTATTACGGAAAGTAAAAAGGTAACTCATAATATGGCTGCATATTTTGATAGAAAAATATATATTTGGGACTGTGCTGTACAAGGATTAATTCATTAGTCAAATGTGGAGAAGCAGTACATGATTTACTTTGCAAATCTGTGCTTTAGTTGGGTAATGAACATAGAGTTTTGGTCTAAATTAATACAGAGGTAAGTCTAGATAATGCAACAATGGAGTTTATAGTCATTATAAGGTAGTATTTTTCAATCAGTATCAATAAGAGGTGGCCTTCCGTAGTAGTTTTAGTGGAAGTAAACTACCAGTGTTTACACTAAAATTGAGTCTGTTAGGTACCTTTAGGGCTTTAAAAGAACAAGCCTTTATAAACATATTCAACTGCAACTTTAAATTAGTAATACCATTTGTACATTTAACCACACAGACACATTTTCAGGTTTGTTGTGTGTGTTGTAACTGAAACCCAAAAGCCTGTGTTTGGATAATACTTATTATGCAATTGTTATCATAGCTTTTATTTTTTAAAACCAAGAAAATAATCACAAGCTCAAAAGAAAGAGTGTAAAACAGAACAATCTGGTGGAATTAAATGCAATAATCTTTTTTTAAATATCTAGATGGAAAAATATCATTTATAGTAATAGGAAATGTCTCCTATTTCATACGCAATGTTATGGGCACCTAAAACCTAGTGGGAGAATAGCATTTTAATAAGCTTTTGCTATTAATAGTAAGTTTATCTCTTCTTACATTTCATCTTTAAATAAGAATGTAGCAATAGGAAGTAATGAAAAATCTAACCAGCCACTTTGAAGAGCCTGTAGAATGGAGGTGATGATGAGGCTCAAACAGATAAGAGAATTCAGCATAAGAACGAGAGAGAGATGGACAAATGCCAAGACAAACCGGTGACATTATATAGAGATAATATATCACTTTTTTCATAGATCTACACTTATTCACCTTGGGATACTCCCAATTATTTTTAGGACCTTACTCATTTCCTAGATGACAGATTAGAGGCATTACATTGTCAAGTCCTTATGATTAGTGAAAGAAAGTTATGGAAAACCCCTGTGTCCTTCTACTTTCTTTAATCTCCTAGAATATAACTGCTATGTCTCCATGCTTCTAGCCTGAGGTCAAGAATTGTCCAGCATTTCGAATCATAATAAATAGGCTTGTCCATCCAAGAAATCATAGTTAAAGCACTAAAAGCCTTGCAATAAAATATGACTTGGAAAAGGTCATGCAGATACTGTTTGCCATTCTTAGTAAGACGGTGATTGTATGTTTCAACTTTCACCTTTAAACCAGAAATTTTAAGAGTTGACCTCAAGTCAAATAATATCACCACTAAGAATTTGCTGTTTTAACAGCACCTTTGTCTTTCCTGTTGCTGTTTACAGCTAGAATTAAAGATGCTATTTCACTTTCTAAACATCAGAGCATTCTCAAAACAAAATCTTAGTCTGAATACAAAGTTCATACTTCAGGCTTTTTACATGGAGACTCAGAGACCTGCAGCACTGCAGAGTCTCTTATTTTTCATATCCTTCATACAAGCAATTCAACAGCTTTTCAGGAGGAAAAAGAGCAGCCTTCAGCACATCTATCCTACACAGGACAGATGATGGGTTTTTTATTGTGGTTTGTAAAGTGCAAGGCATTTCACAGAAACTTACAGAGCTGGCAATCTCACTCACTTTAGATGTGACAAAAAATAAAGCAGTAAACAAAAGATGTTACAGGGAAGGAAAGTCGGAGGATGTGATTATAAGATGGAGTGATTCAGGAATGCTTGATCTTGGCACTAAAGTAATCAAAATGCAAATCAAAACTCATATGCGCATGAAGATAAACTTATTTTTAAATTAGAAAGCATCTTTAGATGAAGTCACAGTGAGTCTTTAAATAAAAATCCTCACTTTGACCTTTTAATTGATTATTCACCTGTAATCATGATGGCAGTTAAAAAAAAAAATTCAAAAAGCTGCTTGATAAATGGAAGTTGCACGTGTTCTTTGTGAAATAACTGTCTGTTAAGGAGAATGACAAAGAGAAATATTTAATACAAGAAGGGAAAAGGAGATACTTCTACTTCACCTTCCCAGTAGCCTGCTCTAGTTTGTTACATAAAAAGCAGATATTACAGGACCTTTCTTCTCAGGAGTCACGTTGCCATCCCAAAGGTTATTTTCAATAATTTTCAAAGCTCTCTCCCATGGAAGGCTTCCATTCTCCCCTGTGAATGGATACTTCCGACTCACTATTCAGCCCCCCAAAAACCAGTTACCTGAATCAAAAATGATGCAGATAAAAGATATTAAAATCTTAGTATTTTAATGCTTATAGATAGACTTTCTTTCATATGAGACAGTGAAAGTTGACAAATTAATTTGTATTTTTCTGTTTCACATTCCTGTCAAGACATTGCATACTGTCAGAATGTTGCAGGCACTTCAGGGGAAGTGTCTTTACTTATTCAGAAAGAGTTTTTCTTGATTTTGTGAAAATTTTCTTTTACAGTATGTGCATTTTAAACTAACTTGTGGTCTGTTAAAGGTTAAGAGAAGTGCAGTTCCTAAAAGTATTATTTTTCCCTTTTATGGATGAGCACCAGGCTTTAAGACATCAGTGTAAATAGAGTTTCCTGTTCCAGGGAAGTTTGGCTACTGCAGGAGCCCAGAGGTCCTTTGGGAAAAGCTTGATAGGAACTATGAGCTGAATGTGACCTGAGGCTCCAGGAACCGAAGAGCCAGAACTGAGGGAAACACATTTCACAGCCCTTTTGTGCAATCTTAAGTCCCATAAGCACTTCTGGGAAAGTAAACCCTTCATCATACACACAGTATTTCTAGCTAAATAAGTACTTATGCTACTGGCTTTCAGAAATCATTTTGTTATCTGTAGATCTGTGACTTCTTTCCTTGAAGTTTGCTGTAACTTCAAAAATATCTGCAAATTCGCAGAAAGGCTGAGCAGGAATAGGAATGCTAAACACTTCTCCATGGCTGGCAGGCATCGTGCAGGATTGAGTCCAAACTGCAGTTTTGCATTCAACATTTTTAGTAATTTTCTGAAGAAAGTAGACTTGAATTATGGCATGAATTCTCTTTTGTTAGCAATGCTAATTTATCAGAACTATGTGTTTGTTTATTCAGAAATCAGTGTGATATTTTATTTTCCTCCTTTGTTCACCCTCTTCCATTTGCAGCTGGGCAGAATTTGTCCATGTGAAGAAGGAAGGAGTAAAGTAAGCTGGGTATGTGAGATGACTTACTGTGGTGCAGAACAATCCTCACACATCTATATTAAGGAGGTTGCTTGTGTGAATATCATTTGACTGCATTTGTCTTCATCTGACCAAGTTTTAATTGGACCTCCGCCACAGATTTTCCAATGTGACATGAAGTGAATCATACAGCCTCTAATTCTATTCTGTATAATTTTAAAAAGATTAATAATAGTGTGTTTTGTTTTTTTTTTTTACTGGATGAGTTTTGGAAAAGAAAGGCATTATACCCTGTCTCTGAAAGTACTGCTGTAATGCAAATAATTTAAACATTAAAATAATCCAGAATATTTGAGGAACAGCATTCAATTGTTTACTTAATGTTTCCATTTGCTTTTATGGTTCTATTTTTTTTTTTCATTTAGCATTATAAGAACTACTGGTTCAAAAATAAATTAACATTATTGAAAAACTTAAAATATATTTTGAAAAAATAAAAGCAGATAAACTACATTAATAGAAGGGTTTGGAATGAAGTAATGCATTCCACCTTTTCTTCATAACTATTCTTTCTATGTGTTGCAAGAAGTTGTCCTTTGGAAGTCTGGAGAAAAACTGTCATAACTAGAAATTAATTCTGTTAGATGACCTCATTTTGACAATGCTGAAATTAAATAATTGCCCTTTCTAATGACCTAAACTTTAAAAATTAATATTCTCTCTCCTTCTCCAAACTTTGGGTATGCTAGGCAGTTCATCTATAAGGGTTATTCATGTGAAGAAAAACATTGGGTGTGTGCTTTCTAAAGACCTCTGTAAATCAACAAAGCTATACATAGCACAGTCTGATGTAATTACCAGCTGATATTCCTGCAAAGACACTCCAAATGAGAGAGGAAATTCCAAACTTCCTTATTATTCCAACATGCTGAGCTTGATAGTCAATAAAAGTTTCCCAGTTTTATTTAGTATATTGGTGGCATTTGGCTGGTTCCAGCAGCAGGTATCCTTTGTTTCCTACTCTTTTGTTTGCTATTAACTTTTCATCAGGGTTGTGTTTCTGAAACACTCCATTTTTATTATATGAGGTATAGCAATCAAGACATTTCCACTAAAGCATCCCAATGACATCCCTTTTTGCCTCACTGTTTATAAAAAGCATTGTTACAGTTAATGGTTTCTCAGAGAGTGTGTTGCTTTTTTGTATGGAATTAGGAGAGCTTTGCTTTAAGGATCTTTTTCTCTAAAAGAATACTGCATGTAGAAAGGGGAGTTAAGCCTAAATATTGCATAGCTTTGGATTTCTCTTTTCAAGCTTTGGTACTATTCATGTCAGCTTCTGCAAACCCCAGCTATCGAAATTAAAAAATAATAAAAAAAAAAAAATAAAAAAAAAAAAAATAAAAAACCACCCAAAACTAATCAGGTTGATGAGAAAGAAATGTGGTTAGTAAACCAACAAAAAATTGTAATGTTGGTATGACAGGAAATAAAACAAAAGCAAATTCAGAATAGTCATATTAGTGAACAAGCATATGATTAAATATATCCCCTTTGACCAGAATTGGCCCATATTTAAACAAAATAAGAAGTGTATCATCCTATTTCTAACACAGAAGAAGTATACGATTGAGGAAACATACTGAATAATCCACATGAATGTGGCTAAGATGTCACAGAAAAGCAACAGGCAACGATTGATTAATAAATAGTGGAACAGACACTCACAGAGAAAGATCTAGTGGAAGGCTATCTCTTACCTGGAAGGAAGATAATTGTTTTAAATTTGGTATCTAGCTCCTACCTCTGCTCTCTGAGGTGTAATTTTCAGCTCTGTGCTGTGGCAGCTTGTCAGCCCACTGCCACCTGTGTAACTGTCAGCCAAGCAAATGTACCTTTTTGTACCTTTTTTTTTCTATTTGGTAGATGCGACTCTATTTTAAAATTTTCCCTTGTTTTGTTTAGCACATAAAAGTGTTCGTATCACCTTGAAGTCAAATTAAGATGTTGAGATGACAGGATTAGGATATATGAGAAGATACATAGGATACATTGACTGCATTTACCTTCCAAAAATGCAGAAGCCGTTTAATTTTTCAGACGTGAAAACATCCCAGAATTGTGGTGGTGGCAAAAATGAAAGGCTCCCTAAATTAGCTCTCAGATTCTTTTTGTTAACTTATTGTGTGCGTCTGCATATGACAGTTCATTTTCATTTCCTTTTATTTTATTCCTTCTCAGATTTAAAAGCAAAACATTCCATTTCAACTTTGTCAGGCAGATGATCAGTTAGTACCTTTGTGGCATGTTCTGCTGTTATTGATATAGGTCCTCCAAAATAAACATCAAACTTCTGAAGTTGGAAGTTTTTCAAGATTCTAGGTATGCATTGCAATCCTGGATAAAGGCATGTTTGGCTAAACCTGCTTATCTTTTACACAGATTGTCTGGTTGGAATTGCCGTACAGCATTGTTGACAGGTATTTCTGAAACAAGAATGTACATATATTGTTCATAAACTCTTTGAATTAAAATTCAGTGATCTCTCTCCTAAAGAGCCTTAGAACAAGTTTTTTATCAGAAAGTCATACCAAACAATAACACTTGTCAGAGTTCAAGAAGGCAGATTTGAACATGGAAAGCCAATTTAAAATCTGGTTTTCACAACAACATGTGTGTTAGAGTGTAATATTTATTGAAGCAGGGCTGAAAGACTCCTGTAGAGGCTTGACTTGTCAGATTCCATGATACTTGCAGAAAATATATTCTGTTTGCATAACTGTGTGATTTATACTCCTTACACAGAATTTTCTATAAACTTCTGCTTTATTAACACCTATTAGAAAATAAATCCTGTGGATTATTTACCATTCCATTTTCACACTATTTTTTATAAATCTGTTTCAAAGCATTTCGTGTTGTCCTTGGTCACAGACACAGCTCCTTCAGGGAAGGGGTGTTTGAGCATGACAGTCTATAGAATTAAACTCTCTATCTGTAGCCTACTTCAAGCCACCATGTACTCCCAAGTCCTACAGCTTGAGAGAAATTAGCCATGTCTTTTAAGAACTATCACTGGCAACTAATCTACATTTCATCATCTGGGATACCAAGCTCCCTTCACTCTTTCAAAGATGCAGTGTGTGTTTTCTTATTCCAATACTGTATAAATAAGCAAAATTCCAGAAATGTACCATTTCAATGTCAATTCCATCTGTTTCAACAATAACTGTTGTGCATTTCACATATTCTTTGCAGTTAAACTCATCACTGTCTTGATTCCAAATATCTGAAGGCAGTAGGCTGAAATAAGATTCAAACTTAAAGTCATAGGATTCTGCAAGGCTACATTTTTGTGTGGAGTTTGGCATTAGTCTCTTAGCAAGTGGAAAAAGCAGTGCTTGATGCTGTGAACGTACCTGACTAAGTATAGCAGTGAGTTATTAAAACTGTGACTACCACCAGAACTATTTTTTTCTTTAAATTACTGTACTCACAAGTTCTTGGAAGCACTCTTGGTGTGCTCCATGTGAGTAAAAAGTCACTTATTTTTAAGACAACCAAAAATTCTCACTAGAAATTTCCATACAGTAAATCAGGTGCGTATCCTTTCCAAATAGTCAACAACATCCCGAATGGCAATATATTCTTCCATCATATTTATTCCTATACATCCATCTTCTGAAAAATATGACTTTTGCTAGTTTAGAGTTAAATCATCACAGGCCACCTTTTTTTTCTTTGACTCCTCTAATTATGGGAAGCACGAGAAAGCCAACCTTCCCGTTCCTCACCCTCTTCATTGTACATCAGAAGCTGGTATTCTTGTCTGCTGCTGTTCAGACAATGTCAAAGTGGAGGGAGGGGGGAAAAAAGAGAAAAAGAAGAACAATAGCTAGGGCTGTCTGCCTGCCCATACTTCCACTGTGTGAACAGGGAGGATTTGAGGGAGTATCTGTCATGGGATAGAGTTGCACCAAGACTTAAAAAATTAAAAAATATTGTTTAGATACCTCAGTAAATGGAGTGATTTGGGGGAGGGAGACTTTTAGAAGCACTTCTCAGTTATGCATTACTGTACAAAGAACTGGTACTAAAGAAATTAGTCTTTTTGTTTTAAGTAGAGATACAAATGCAAACCAGGCTTTTGCTACTAATAAACAGATTCACAAGCACAGTTTTAGATTCCTGCTTTAAAAGATTGGCCAATAAACCTGGGCATATTTTTTAGTGCTGTGAATTTCTCATTAATTGAGTTTCTGTAGTGTTATTTACTTTGTAAGAAAGGATTCTCTATTTAATGTCTGTGGCTTTTCATCTGGGGAAGAGAGATGCACTCCTTGGGTAGAAAAATGATACCTATTTTCCAAAATTCTTAATTAAATGAAAAAATAGTTTTACTGTTATTTTACTATTTGGTTATAATTAGGGTTTTCGGCGGGAGTTGTGTCTGTGACTCATTTTTTCACTGCTGAGAAATTTTTTTAACTGTTTTAAAGTGTGTGCCTAAAATGGTAGTTATACATTAAGGTATAAGGTAACTTCAAAGACAGCTTTAAGAAAGAAATACAGATTTAAATTTTCTTTATCTTTGTCTCAAAGTTTATTTGTTGATTCTGAAGGAATTAAATTGATAAATGCAGGGCTCAGGTAGCACCCTGTGACATTTTAACCTGGGTTCAAAGCTTCTCTTGTGGTTCAGCTCACTCAGAGAACCTTTGATGTTCTTACATTCATTCACCCCTCATTTGCTATTGTCTTAAGTATTTACCTTCTGGAGTTTATTTAGGAAAGGTATTCTAGGATGTAACAGCCTATCTTAAAGCAGAACTGTGGTAGGATAGAGATGCTTACAGAGATGTTAATCACCTGTGATCTGTCATGTACTTACATATAAATTGCAAGGTCAATACTAAACATACATGATTCTGGATTATTAAATGTGAGGAAGAAGCTGTATGCTTCCTTGAAAGATATCTTTGTCATTTTCTTTTTGAAATGGTTTTCAAATTTGAGTGTTGATGTTAATTTTCTTGACTCCAACATTTGAGTTAGAAAAAATCCTTGAAACTCATTTGAAAAATAAACTTTTCAACATATAGTTACTTTTTGTAGCCCTTATAATTTTCAATATTAATTTTTCACAGCTTTGTGTGAGCAAAGTAATATGTGTGTGCAGAAGATTTGGTCTGTTCTGTTCACTGGAAATATTAAATAGCTCATGAGGCATTTGATATCAAAACTAACTGGAACACCTGCCTTCTCTTCATTGCAAGGCTGACCAGTGGGACTAATTTTTGCGTGAGGTTGAAAATGAAACCAGGAAGAAGTAGCATAATCAGAGTGTGCAATGTGAAATCAGAATTGAGCAGTTACAATGTTTTCTCAAGGGGAGCGCCGCTGAGAGATTATTCGTTTGCATAATTCTGGGAAAAAGATTTATTTCTTCTATGTTTTCAATTCCTAAATGAACAAAGCTTTATGAAATTGAAATGGTAAATAAGGATTTAAGTAAAATGAAGAAAAATTAGAAAGATGGTTTCTAAAGTCAAAGATAAATATTAACATAATTTTTCATTGAAATTCAGAAAACTTAAGGATACAAGGAACTTCATGGGCTTATTAGTTTGCCCCATCACAGGTTGCTCGGACAGGCTGTGGAGTCTCCAGCCTGAACAACTGGCTCTAAATGGCTCTGCCTGAGAAGGAGTGTTACCAAACAGGATGAGAGAAACTTATCCAACACCAATTTGATGTGAATAAGCAGACATCTCTTTATTCAGTGTGCTGAGAACACAGTGGGTCACTCCTCCAAACATGTTCTCTTACTGATAAAATCCATTCATTTTTATACATTTATGTTACATAAGACCATTCTTAAATTTAACCTCTACAATGATTGGTTAGTTTTATAACTTTCATTTTATTTCATTTTCATTTTATAACAATCATTGGTCTACTGATTGGAGTCCCTGATCCTCAAATCAAGATAGGAAGGGTAAGGGAGCATCCAAGCAGCATAAATGATCCAGTACCTTCTTGGTGAGGTTTCTGTAGTTGCATACTTTAAATCCAACATTCTAACAATCTAACAATCCTATACATCATGCTTCACAATTTTCTACCTTTTAATCGCAACTACTTCTATATGATCAAATCTCAATTATTTTATCAGACTATTTGCAACATTTCCCCCCTTTGAAAGTTTTGAAAATCATTTCAATACTTTCATTATAATCCTAAAATTTGCTTATGTTACATCTGTACTCTATTTCATTCATTATATGCTGGTGGGAGCCTTGGAATTGATTCCTTTTCATCTTGTTGTCTAGCCACTGCTCAGATAATCATCCAATTAAATGCAGTCTTACTCTTTATTTGTTTCTTTAAACAATAGTAAATCAAAATAATTGTTAATATTATTAACATCAATGCAGTATTAAAAAGTGATTTTGCCCATGAACTCAGATTCCATCCCAGTCCACTAAAGATTTTATCTGTCCAACTTTCTTGCATGTCTTGTTGAAGCTTATATTTTTTTCTACATTTTCTAACAAGTCCAAGTTGTGTTATACATCTCGTGTCACATGCATATGCTACAATGATCAGTTCAACCTTTCAAATATCTACAAACCCCATGTTCTTTGAGTAAGAGCATATTTAAAGCAATTCATTTTGTAAAGTCATATCTGAAGTTGCTTGTAATTGCTAATTTACACCCTTGAATTCCTCCCTGGTCACATTTGCCAGCCTTTCTACCTGTCCTGTAAGTTGATATATCCATTCTCTAATCCTATATGTTGCTAAATGGGTCAACGAAGACTCCAAGGTCCAGCCAAATTTCACTCCAGTCAAACATTCATCTATTTCTGACCTTTTTACCTGTTCCAATTTCAAATTTTCTAATGTTCCTTTGAAAGGATTATTTTTCCAGATTGGACATTATATTGGCATGCCTAATGTTATTTGCTTTACTTTACCATCTAGCGGTAAATGAATTGTCCAAGTCCCATCACTCATTGCCTAAACTAAGTGTCCTGAGCTCCTAACTGTAGATCTTCTTCAACTAAATATGGTTCCTCTTCTGGGTGTATATGTCTCAGTCAATTGGAAGCTATTTTTAAGGCCTCTGCAGAGACACACATACTTAGAGCTGCAGATAAAGGGGGAATAGCCTGAATTATCATATCGGCAGTACTACAATCTTTTCACGTTTCCACCATGACACTAGATTTTCCTTTTCTCAGTATGAGGTTCCCTTATCACCCACAACTGGTCAGGTTGTAAAAACTAATCCATCCCAAGTAAAACACCAAGAAGCCTTAGCCATGTACTGAAATGGAGATAAGATTGTCATTGACCAAATGGAGTCCCAATTTCCCCTTCCCTGTGTTTAATTAGTTTTATCACATTTCCATTCCATGATCATTTGGCTCACATTTCTCTTTATTTATTCATCATAAAAACACCATCCTATGCTCCAAAATCTTCCAATTTTGGTGAAAACAGAATTTGATAATTTCTCACAATCAGCTCTACTCCCTGGAGACTTCCATTGTTTCCTAATATTCTCTATTTGTTTCTTCCATCCAATTACATGTTTCTGTTCACAACATGTGGTTTTATTTTCATGTTTTAGAATAGTTGAATTCATGGTTAAGATTCCCAGTGGAATGGACTCACCTACTGCTGTCAGTATTGGTAGGAAAACAATAATTTGTGATAAGTTTTGCAAATTGGCAAAGTCTTTGATTAATCCTAACATCAAATTTTCTGCTTGAGTTTTTCTTGAGAGGTATTTCAATTGTTCTGTCTCTGTTTGTCTTTTAATCCTTTCTTTCTTTGTCTGTATTGGGACAGCTTTTTCCAAATGACAAAACTGGCTAATCAAATTTCCTTGCTCTTTTTCTAATTCTAAACAACATCCTTGCTTTGAAGTTTGGAATTCTTTACAAATCAATTCTTGTTTTGGACTTTGTAAGTCTAAGTCATATTTTGGGCCTTTTTGTTCCTGATTTTCAAGTGGTTGACAACATAAATCATCTTTACTCAACAAACAATGTCACTGACCTGCATCCTTCAAGGTGACAAAATGTACTACTGTGTCATTTAACTCTGCCTCTAATTTTAGGGGCAATTATTTTCTATCCCTTTCCTAGTTCACTTGCAATTTATCAGGATTAAAGTCTGGAATCTGAGTAAAATCACATCTCAGCTTCACTGGATCTCCCTGTCTTATTGATACTTCTACTTGTTCAGTTTTTGCCTCAATCCAGGCTCTAACTAACACTAATTTCCAAACCAATATCCATTCTCCCCAGACTTCAAAATGATGTATAAGATTAAACAACATATATAAAAGTCAATTTTGAAGTCTTAGGATCCCTTACTAACAATCTTCCATGCTGGTGAGTCTTTCTTCACTCTAGTATAATGTATCCATGCTTCTGATTCAGCTACCTTAATGGCAGTAAAGGTAGCTAAACAGTACTTGAAAAGGTCCTTTCCAATGTTCCTGGAGAGGTTCAGGAATCCATGTCTTCTCATAATCTGCTGGTTGGAAGTCATGAACCAGATTTTCCAAAGTTAGCGATCAATTCCACACTAGAAGGTTTCTTAAAGCTGTCCAAGTTTTTCCTAAAGAAAGCAAGTACTGATATAAATCATGTTTCCCTTTTACGTGCATTCCCATGGTAGGATTTATAGATTTGTATGGTTTCCCATACAATATTTCATAAGGACTAACACTAGTCCTTGTCTTTTGCTGTACCCTTATTCTTAAAAGGATGAGGGTCAATGCCTGCAGCCATTTCAGATTGGTCTCTTAACATATTTTACTAATTTGCCTTTTGGTACTCTGATTCATCCTTTCTACTTTTTCACTTGATTGCGGTCTCCATAGAATATTTAAGTCTCTCTGAATTCCCAGTGCCTTGCTTATATCTCGGACTATTTCTGCCACAAAGTGAGGTCCTTCGGTTTTATTTGAGCCAATTCTCTCATAACTGTAGGCTGGACCACCACCTGTCCTTGGAAATTCACTAGCCATCCTGCCAAATTTTTCCTTGCTTTCATTAACTGTCCCAAGTTTTCATCTTCTTGTGAATATTTAGGTCGTTCCCTAGGTAATTTTACCTCTTTTGTAGGAATTAATCCCATTTGCATTGAAGTTTTTGCCACAGCCTTTGCTATCCTATCCGCTACTCTATTTCCTACAGCTTCCTTAGGAGTTCCTGTTTGGTGTGCTTTACAGTGCATGATTGCCACAGCCTTAGGTTGTTGTCTTGTTTTCAAGAGCTCTGATATTTCTTCCTTATACTTAATTGATAATCCTTGAGCTGATAAAAGTCTCCTTTCTTTCCATATAATTCCATGCACATGGACTACTCCAAATGTGTATATTGAGTCAGTCCACATATTGACCAATTACTCTTAATTCCAAAGCTCATATTAGCGCTATTATTTCTGCTTTTTGAGCTGATGTGTTTCTGGGTAATGGTTAAACTTTTATAATTTGGGTTTCAGTAGTTACCTTATATCCAGCAAAGCATGCTTCATGTTCTACATAGCTGCTACCATCCTTAAATAATTTCAAATCAGGATGAGATTAAGAAGCATCCTATACTCAGTTGTCTTCAGGCAATTGTGTCCTACCAGGCCCTCCAGCTGTTGAGTATTCAAAAACATGCAGGATTGACAACGTTAGTACTTTTTAAAACGTCATCTTGTTCCACTAATACAACTTGATGTTTCAGCGTTGTGCTGGGACACAACCAGTGGCCCCCCTTTTGTTCTAAAACTTGCACATATGAGGTACATATACAGCCATTTTATGTCCCAAAGGTAACTTACGCGCCTCTTGAATCAACATCGCTGTTTGCAGCCACTGCCAGTAAACAACTAGGCCATCCTTTACTTACAGTGTCCAATTGTTTGGAAAAGTATCCCACAGGTTCTTTCCAGTTTCCAAGGTATTGCATCAGTACCCCCAACACAATATGTTGTCTCTGGTGTACAAAGAGCTGGGATTTCTTGGTTAAATTCAGCAATCCTAAAGCTGGGTGTCATCAAAGCCCGCTTTAGGTCTAGGTAGGCTCTTCTCTGCTCTGATCTCCACACACAAAGTTATCTTTTCAGGGCTTCATACAGTGGTTTAGCTGTAAGTCCATAGTTCATAATCCAAAGTCTACACCATCTGGTCATTCCTAAAAAGGCCTGCAATTTTCTGATGTCTTTTGGCTCAGCAATTTTACATATTGCCTCTTTGTGGCTCATCCCCAATTGTCTCTGCCCATGGGGTATCTCAAAGCCCAAATATACAACAGTCTGTTTCAAAATTTGAGCCTTATTTCTGGAAACCTTACAGCCGCTTTGGCCCAAAAAGTTTTAAAGTTCAATCATTACCTGGATACAGCCACCTTCATTTCCTGTAGCAATGAGAATATCATCCATGTATTGTAATATCAAGTGATTCTCAATGGGATTTATTTCCTTTTTCCATCCTGCTATTCCTTTTGCCAGTTGGTTCCCAAATATTGTAGGACTATCCTTGAATCCTTGTGGTAGTCTAGTCCAAGTTAATGGGGTTTTCCGTCCTGCATAGGGATTTTCCCATTCAAAGGCAAAAAGGTTTCTGCTCTCTTTTTCTAGAAGTATAAAAAAAGAAGACATCTTTCAAATCAAGCACTGTAAGCCAGCCATGCTTCTCATTTAAAGTTGTTAATAATGTATATGGATTAGCAACAATGTCATGAACATCTTTCACTATCAGATTTATGGCTCGTGAATTTATGGCTACCAATCTACATTCTCCTGATGGTTTCTTAACAGGTAAAGCTGGGATATTGTACTCAGACTCACATTCTTCTAAAATTTTACATTTTGCAAATTTATCTAATTTTTCTAATTCCTTCTCAAGCTTCCTTCCTTATTGGATTTTTTTTTTTCTGTCTAGTTGTTTCTTTTA